>CM069444.1:5663363-5753572 GCA_035610835.1 Ophiura sarsii | reverse complement strand
TCTAATGAAACAAACTTGAATCAACATTTTGGCTGACCTTTAACCCTCGTCCTCCTGAGACGTTTAACTAATGGGCCCCTAAAACAATCCAAACCGAGATGCAGAATACACGTATGCTTATTTGGGTACCATGGTATAGCTAGAGGTCTCCTTTTTCTATATATTCCAAAACAAGTACAAACATCCCACACATGACGTCACAATGACGTTACTAAACATGGCCGACTTCGAAATTCCGACATATATGTCTGTACAGTGAAATATGGGTAAATATTAAATTGTCACCAAAAAAGTTCCAAATATCGGTTTGTTGCTTATAAGTGAGGGAAATATTATGTTTCTAACATATACTATACGATTCAGTACCATACAGTTAAGACATTTCTTAAAATGGCTATTTGAACAAATGGAAAGTAGCAACCCCCACCCTCTTACCCTCAATTGTTCGTCAAATGAGCGCAATTGGTGTAAACGCGATCACCTAGACGCCCAGGTCACTGTCCTTTTCGTTTAAGCGCAATCGGCGAAACGTTATTAAGGGGGGGGGGGGGGGGGGGGGGGGGGGGGGGGTGGTAACCACCCCAACCCCTAGGAGGACAAGGGTTAAGCTACTCATTACAAAGGTGTACGTATCAAAACATGTCTGTCGAAGTCGCAGACATTTGTAAATTTGCTTATGAGGCGGGCACAATATAACTATTGGCTGACTGTAATCTCTTTTTTGGTAAGAGGTGTTAGACAACGTGTTTCGCTTTCCGGTAATTATAACACTGACAATCAGAATTCATTGTTTGTATGTCGAGCTGAGATCAACTCACATTTTTAAATTGGTAAAAAAAAAGAGTCATATATAATTCTGGAAGAATGCTCGAAGGGAAAAACGCACACAAATAAAAACATACACAACCATACGAAACGTATCAGCACTCTAATTGAATTGATGCAATAATGATATGCTTGTCTTTGTGAATACCTATCATGAAATTTTCAGTAAAATGCTGATGGTAAGTTCTGTTGAGTCTGGGTTGAGAAACCATTCAAACGATTTGGTTCTTTCCTTTCCCCCTACTGTTTAAACAAACTCCCCAACAGTTTTAAATGCTAATATTATAAATACAATAAAAACAGAGCAACTCAACGTAACAGCACGCATCTACTAAATACACAACCTTTTGGGAAATCCTAATCATGTTGGCGTGTAATATTTATTGTATTATTTGTGTTTAAATTTAAAAAATGACCAAATGACCGTGCGATAAGGCTTGAAATTAAAATACTCTCAATTAAGCATACTATCTGCAAATGAGAGTAAACATACTAATCTGTATTAATCAGTCCATATCTTCTGATGTCGTTGCTCCACTTAGATTTAACTTTCAAATACCGGGACATGGACGGACGATTTGACTGGAGGAGTAAATCTACCCATATTAACGTAATAATCCTCGATGAGCCAATCGGGTAATTTAATATGTGTCGCCATCGCCGATGACTCCAGTCGTAAACTTGATATATTGAATGCAGCTAGCATGTATATGTTATTTTTATTAAATACATACGGTGATGGTTTCTAATTCAGAATTGCAAATATGGACATAAGATTAGGGAATGATTGGGATAGAGTGATTGTCATTGCCATCATTTGGCAGCTGGTGGCCCTGTTATTTTGAAATGTTGCACCACTGCTGTTCAACAGAATGGCGTTAAAGGCATTATACTAAACTGCTCCAAAAAAGTTTGGAAAATTGTTTTCAATAGTCAGTTTTTAAATATTTCATAATTATATACATGTTGTGTTTCAACCAATGAAAAGCTGATATGAACTTCTTTCCAACGATACCTCATCCGTCGCAATAACTTTTTCTGTGATTAGCCACCCGCTTGTGAATGTGGAGAGGTCTCATTCAAAATGTGCAACATTCATGACTATTTCGTGCTCAAAAGAATAACTGAAGCGTTACATTGACAGCTACACTGTGAAACGCTGCATAAAACCTTTAAACAACTGGCGTTGTTCACGTACAATGCTTAGACGAATGTTGGAGCAGTGTACTTGAAGAACCTTGTTATTTAAAACTATTAAACAACATTTTTGCTGTGTTGCTAAGAGAGGTTATATTGACTTTTGAGTACAAATAGTGATGATGTTGGTGTTCAGATTGAGACCGCCCCCCGGGACCTCCCCATTATACTTAAGCACTATAATGAAATATGAACACATCAGCATTCAATTGATGCGCAACACAATATGAACATGTCCCAGGGCTCTGCCACGTGCTTGAAAATGTGGGGAGGTCGCAATCTGAATTTGCCAAAATCATCGCTATTTTATCCACAAAAGTCAAATTGGCATCTCTCTATAACGCAGCAAACAATCCCATGTTGTTTAACAGTTCAAAACAATGAGGGTTCATCAAGTACCTGCACAAACAAATTATGCGTATTTAAAAATTCGTTTAAGTAGGATACTTGAACAACAGCAGTTGTTAAAAAGTGTTAAACAATGTTTGTTTACAGTGTAGCTCTCATTGTAACACTTTATTGAACAGGTGACAGAGTTGTTCTTTTGAGTACGAGATAAATGCATTTCCACCATTCACGTGTAAATGCTAATTGTGTGAGGCCATATGACTTTCAGTAGGCGCAAAAGGTCATCGACCTATTACAGGTTGTTTACGCGTTAGTTGCTCTATAGCTGTCGATGACCGGTCATATGTCTGGTAGTGGCGCGCGGCTTTCCGGTCGGTATCCTTTGTACGCGGCAATTGCGCGTCGCGCTTGGTTTGTTGTTGATGCATGGCGCAGGTTGCACCTGGCGTGATTACGTGCTTCAGGTTGTGTGTTCATCATTCACTGTTTTGATTTTCATGAGTTTGGTTTGGTGATAATAATTCGCCAACAAATTCGCATCGTAGCTGTCCAAGGTGGCCCGAAGCAGGATTAATTATTTTTATTCAGCGAGAAGAAAAAAAAGGGTGATTGGTAACCAACACATAGCAGCGGTACTCTCGCTGAAGTGTACTTGGGCTTGGATAGCTAAAAACTCTGGATCTTGCGCTGTGGGATTTATCAATGGTTTTAAAGAACAAAATCTTCGGGAAAATTATCATCTGGAATCTGATTCTCGACCTTCTTTTATGGCCTAATTGAGGCCTACGGATTGGATGTTGCATAAGCTTTGGAGGACATAATTTCGGAATGCATAGACAGCCGACAATGAACATTTGCATACATATCAAATTGAACGTCGGTGCGGATTGACCGTTGCTCTTTGTGTATGATGAATGTGGGCCTATATTTGACTGTTTTAAAAAACAAATAACAACTGGTCAACGCAGCAGAGAACAGGACTACATTGGGGGAAAAGGTGACTAATTTTGAACTGGAAGTCTAGATAGTCAACGCCGTGTGTAAGCATTGAACCATATTGAACGACGTTGTGGAATATTCGTGAGCTTATTTGAATATTTTGTAAAATCTGGACAAAGTAACTCAGGTTTACGCGGTAGAAAACAGAATTACATCGGGGGAAAAGGTGATTATTGTGGAACCGGGAAGTCTGACGCCGTGTGTAGGCTTATTACCCATGATAGTGAACGCTATGAGCCTATGCTGAACTAACATTGCCAAAAGAACAAGGCAAGAGAACAGCTAGTGAACTGAATAGCTGGAAATGGACAAGATCCGACGGCTACCATCGGCAGAGTCGGCGAGCAGGCAGTGCAGGGTTTCAGCGGCAACGAAGGCATGACAACGAATGGGGTGAATCAAGGCGATCCACCGCAACAAGTTCAGGCAAGAGGCGTGACTGCCGCTCAAGCGGGGACAGTGAATCCCGGCAGTGAATGCAGGGGCAAATAACACATCACGGCCGGGTGAGCAACAGTATTTTGTTAATGATAATAATAATAGGTCTAATTGTAGCGTTAATCTTGGGGGGTACACGGCCTTGTGTAACAGATACCCATTTCCCCCCTCATAGTACCACCAAGGGCAGATGTATTGCCTTTCGTGTTACCCGGCCACTCAGAACAACAACCAAAGTCAGGCGGTCATGTAAATCGCTGGCTTTTAACCATCTACCAGTGCCACCGGCAAACCCACTGTCCCCCAAGGGGGAAGGTATCGGGGTCTCAGTGCTTCATAATGTTAAAGGGCGTATCTGGAAGGGGGGAATTTGTAGAGTTGGCCTGCTCTTTTCCGACGAACGGGCTTCATGGTTGAATTTATCAATGGGGGTAACAGTGAGTACGATTTCACTTTCGTTCAAAAAAGGGCTGCAATAATTTGTGATTGAACATACCGTTCCCAGGCGCCAGCCCTGGGTCTTGTGTCAGTTTATACACAGGCAATACTTCCTCACATCTTACTCACTTTGACCATGGGTCTTGTTTCAGTATACACAGGCAATACCTCCTCACATCTTACTCACTTTGACCATTTTTCTTCTTCAGATTACTGGACTATATTGTTGTATTAATAATATTGATATATAGTGCTAAGGTTCGATGTGATTTGTTCTGTATGGCCATGCGTTTTGAACTCGCCACCCAAAAATGGTGGTGTTGTTACGTATTTTCAAATTGTGATCTGTTTAATTCATCATATCTCAGCAAAACAAAAAGCTATAGTCATGTTTTTGGTCTCATTTAAAAGCTAATTAATATGACTAACAAACCTGTAAATATGAAACATATAGCTTCTCAATTAACGAAGTTGTGGTTGATTGAATTGCGAACAGTCAAGGTGGAGGAGGGGGGGGGGGGGGGGGGGGGAGGAGGAGGGGGGGGGGGAGGAGGTACACATAAACTCTATGGGAACGGGGCGTTTCGCGTGTGTAAACTTGATTAAATTCACTACTGCTAAAGTACTACAGGGGCTACAACCTTGATTTTGGTCTTAATTTACAGCTAAACAAGTCTGCTAATTGTTTTTAATCATTTTGAACTCTTTATGATTGGTTTAGTCGATAAAATACGAACTTTTACGAACGAAACTACCCGTTTTCATATTGAACACTGTAGTAAGTATTGCGGATGTCTTCAAAATCTAAAAGTTGCTGTATTTTTTTAATTACTTATCCTATCATAGTCAAAGTATACATTTTCTGAAGGGAAATTTGATAAGGAATCCAAATATGGACTTACTTTTTCAGTTGGGGTTAGGGCTAAAATGTTTCAGTTCAAAATATGTTGAATTGTAGAAAAAAAAATAACATAATTTGGAACACCCTGTATTCTGAGATTAACAAACAACTGTGATTTTTCTTTGTCCAAATTCAGTAGGCTTCCCCCATCCTCTAACCATATAAACATTGTTTACTTTCAGTTTACTACTATAAGTTAGTAATAAGCAATGCATTAAGTAACCCACTTTTTATCCGGAATTTATTTTTCCCACCCTGTATAATTTTAAGGTCACCCTGTATAATGAGTTGAAATGTGTATATTTAGATTGCTTGTGTCTTCAGCTTTCCATAAATGTATACTTTTGCTAGTTTAGGGTTGATAATTGTGGAGATATTCTAAATTGAAACTCAATTGGTGTAAAATTCATAATATTTGTGATGTAACGCTAAGGGTGGCGAGTTCATAACGCATGGCCGTATATAGTATACGGATTGGGCCAGCAGCAGTGACAGACGTTACACTCCTGACACTGTTAGGGATTCTTGTATTGCATAAAATTTACCGGGACAGGCACTTTGCCACATAAATAAGTCTTATCTGTTTTCAAAATGATAATAACAAAAAATAGGGGAGTTTGGGTTTGATGTTATAATTTGTTATTAAATCTTGATTGTGTTTATTATGCAACAGTGTTCAATTATCTAAGGTGCTGCATTGCAAGTTGCACCTTTCTTGCTAAATGGATGACCCACATATGAACCTCGTAGCAAAGGTTCCGGCTAGGTAGTGTTTAGTGATGTTTTTCAAATTGTGGTAAAAAAGGGCCAGTTACAATACCATGCTGCCATGTCGTCATTAATGGGGGTTGTGTGTGTAATTGGGGCATTTAGTTAGGTACTAATTGGCTGGGCATTACTTCAGCAGTGTTATTTGGTGACACACCAATTTAAAATATTGTTTAAAGAAAAAGGGAGCATTGAAATAAGGTAAATAGGTGCAGCAGATATAAGATATTTATTTAAAAAAATAAAATAAATAATAATAATAATATTAATACAAATTTAAAAAGAAAAATGAAAGACTGGATATTGTACAACGTATGTTGAATGTTGCTATTTTTGTTTCAGACCCCTCACATCATTTTTTCTTTTGTATTGACAGTTCCAGTAGTGTGGTTTATGGGTGACAGCTTCATTCGCAGAGGCCGCGAGAACATGCCAAAACCAAGCAAAAGAACCGTGACCTTCATGCACAGATTGAGTGGCATGGAAAAGGAGGGCTGTACTATTTAACTTTCCAAACCAGCTAAAAAGAATTGTTGGGTAATCCGACCCCAGCAGTGTTAGTAATCCATTGAGAGGTCAACCGATATTGGGATGAGAGAAGCCAAGCTTTGACGTCAAGCCATGGATGTCGCGCTGTCAGCTGCACGAGAGCTTCTGACTCTTTGTCACTTGGTTTGGTCTTGTTTTTACCACGGCTTGAATACAGGATGACTTCCGGACTCCGACCAGGCATAAACATGATAAAGGGGTGGTCTAGGATAACACACGTACTTGTGCAAGTTATGTATTGTATATTTGCTTGTAGGTATTTGGGACAATCAACTGTGTGAAGAATTTGGTTTTATGTTTAGTTACATTAATATTAACTGTAAATATAAAATATTGTTGATATCTGAAAGGCAGAATACCTTCAATTTCAGGTTTACCTAAAAAATAAAATAAAATAAAAATACCTATGGATTGACACAAGTTGGGAGGAAACTCGATCCTGTGTCTGAGGGTAGTTAGCAATGTAACATGAACAATTGGCCTACTGAATGGTTCCTTGCTTTAAAAACGTGCCAATTTGAATAATAATTATGCTTTAGGTTCTTAATTTGAAAACAGGTAATAAATTGGGATATGTGTCGTTTGATTACAATGGCAGAGGTGTGAAATTGTAACGTGAGTAACAATGTACATGTAACGTAAGTAACATGAAATGTAACGTGAGTAACATGTCTAAGTGCTTTATAGCAATAACAAATGAATAGTAGTCGTTTTTACTCCACTCAGTTTGGTTTATTGTCTTATGAAAGTCTTGGGTTATCAATCATAGTAGTTTGCACTAATTTGGAGTCATATGGGTCATTCCATGCCATGGCAACAGGGGTCTTGAGATGGAATGAGGATGGGATATCACAATTAGCTTAACATTTCCGTTTCAACGATATGTTCAGCAAAAGTGTTAAGTATACAGGCATAGCTTACTTACAGAATTAATTTGGGGAAATTGCAGGTTTCTTGTGTAGAACTTTGCTTAATTTAAAAAAAATAATGATGCGAGGGGGCAGATTCGGCAACCTTGATAAATTTGGGATATTTATCAATCGTAGGGAATTATGTTTGCATTAATCTTGTAGAACAAATTGTAAAGTTTCAAACAGTGTGTTTCTCAAATTGTTTCTATTTTAAATTCATAATTATCATATTTAGCCAGATATTGTATGTTGGTGTAATATGTCAAAGTGTAGAATGCCGAGGTGAACTTGTATTCCAGTCCGAATTTACAGTTTTGTGACACAATGACATTTGAGAAATGCAATATTTCAGGTGACGGATCTGCAGGAGTAGTTTAGGACAATTATTCAGTCAATGACTTAACTCCTTATATTATGATGAGGTAACATGTCGATCCACAGGCTATGTAATTACATTATAACAAAAACTATTCCTGGATTTGTGAGAAAAACATGACATAAATATTGGTAAACAAACATATGTACAAGGAAGTGGGCTATAGTACCTTCCCTTATTTATTTTTCCTAGGTGCTTACCTTGTTCAGTATTTTTCTATTGTTTGATACTTACATTTATAAGGTTGTAAATGTTTTAATTAGAACATGTCTTGTAATATGATTTTAAATAACAGTATGTACATTATCAAACGTTGGGCCTATAATAAGGATATTACAATGTACCCCCTTTATAAGTTACTTTATTCAAGATAAACAACAGTGTAACTCTTTGATCAGCCTTATAAGTTACTTATTCAAGATAAACAACAGTGTAACCCTTTGATCAGGAGATATTTAAATATAATCGGTTGAACGATCGAAGTGAATTAGGCTAATATTTGCTTTTTTTGTGTTACGTAACCATGAAGGATCGTGCGAGTAAGGTCGGGGTGAAGTAGATCATTCATGTCAGTTGGCCCACCAGATTTGCACCACTAATTTAGTGCATGTTCAATATTAGTTACGGTTGTTGGTTACCCTTCTTGGGGAGTTCATTAGGTGTGGGCGCCGGGACGGGTTAGTGTTCAATATCGGGTTGGCATGTGATAGCCAACACCTGGGGCAATTACTATGTTTCTATTTCTTTATATTATTTTGGAATGATCGTCTCTTTTAACAATGTTTATTTACTAGGCGTTATTTGGACATTATTGTTATTAATTGAAAAACAGCCACCCCTCTAACTTCTAAGGCAAGGTATGTGGTTGTGTGGTTGTAGAGTATAACAAAAGACATTTGATGCTTTGCAATTAAATAATTGGTGAATAGTGTTGGGCCTTTGGCAACGAGTACATAATAATTCCCTACCATTAAATTCTTCACTGTGTAATTGTGCGGGTATTCTCATTGATGACATGTAGCAGTGGTATCCTAAAGGAGATCCTAGTTGACCATATCAGTGGCACATGGATTGGCTACAGTGGTACATGGGTTTAGAAGCCACTATAGACAGAGTATCTCTGGTACTTTAAACTTTGAGCTAAAGCGTACAATTATTTATGTTGTTTTATGGTAAATGAGGTTACTAGACTGAGTAGGAAAGGCAAAAAAGGTCACCAACATAAAATCCAGCATCGCAGTAGGGACATTTTGGTTCTTCCACTTGCATGGCAGCAGTATAATAGTGGTCAGGCATGAGAATAACTGGGTGGCCGGGTTCGGCATTTGTCCCTTTGTTCTCACCTTCGTTCATTCTCATGCATGATGCATTGTTCTGTGGCTGTTACATATTTGTTTTCAAATATATAACTAGTGTGCTTATGTTGTATTATCCTGTAGACACCATCTTGTATCTATTTTATGGTATTTTTCATGCATTGTCGTATTTAATGCGCTGTGATCACTTGAAATGGCGCTATCTTGTATCTATTTTATGGTATTTTTTCATGCATTGTCGTATTTAATGCGCTGTGATCACTTGAAATGGCGCTACTATGATATAAAAGCCTATTGTATGTATGTATGTTAGCTGCTGTTCAGGACATGGTATATTGTTGATTGGCAGGCTGCTCTAAGCATAATTATAAAGGCGGCATTAAAAAATTGAGTTCAGTTTGTATCTATATAATATAAATATGACACAGAGTAACATAATCATTTCGTTTTAGAGCTGGACACAGGTGTAAAGAGGGACTGGGTTACTTAAATAGATTTGGTGTATCTTCCAACTGCATCGAGAAAGGATGTTAAAATGAATGTATTGAGAAATATTTTGATGTAAATACCAGCTGAATTGAGCATTTGATATAAGGTCTTGTATCCAGCGTTGGAAATAAGAAAGTTTATATTGGTGTCACTGTCCAACGAATAACCTACTAGGTTTTGGTATCCGTAACTATTTTGGTAATCCTAAACTGCGGGTTATGTGCATTCAATGATTGTAGTGTCTTTGAATATACCTACTAGGTTTTGGTATCTGGAACTATTTTGGTAATCCTAAACTGAGGGTTATGTGCATTAAACATGTTAAACTATTGTAGTGTCTTTGAATATTGGTTGTCCATCGGATAACCTCAATGGCAAATGGGTTATCCATCATAAAATACGGATGTGCGGATGACAGGATGACCCTTCATTTTGAGCGTTGCTTGTAATTATCAGTTCTCGTATCAAAAAAAAAATCCAAAATCCAAAAAAAAAAAAAAAAAAAAAAAATTGTATATGGTGTGGATGGTATGGAGGTTGGAGGATTGAGCCTGGGATGCGGAGCCCGGGGGATCGCAGGATAGCATTTTTCACTGGAGACACTATCTAGGATGAGGGCTGCCCGGCGACCCCTGCGGGTGCCCTTGCCTCCCCGGCTCGATGTTGTATGTCCTTTTGTAGGAGTTTGTCAAATTTGTCCAATATCAGCTAGAATCTTGTCAAGTGTTGTTCAATAGCAGGTTGTTCCAGAACTCTAGCTCATTGACTCATTGCTTGTCAAAATTGCTCAATATCGCTTATAATATGAGTTGGTCCATAGCAGGGTGTTCTGGTTCACAGTGCTTAAAATCTAAATGTCAATTGCATATTGGATGGGAGCATGGGAAATGCCGAATTGTTTGAGAATATTGTAGTACTTAGATTGATTGTTTAAATACTATACTTTGTTTGTTCTTGTAGGCGATGGCCTACCATTCTTGTAGTACTTAGATTGATTGTTTAAATACTATACTTTGTTTGTTCTTGTAATTAGGCGATGGCCTACCATTCTCATGAATAAATAAAACTGTGATAGTCATTCTTTTTGTCATGTGCTTCTCTACACAATGGTGAATTTGGCACATTTTGAATGAGACTTCCCCACATTCACAAGCAGGTGGCTAAGCACTGCCACTAGATGATTTTGTTTACAAATGAGGTATTGTTGAAAAGAAGAACACAGCAGTTTTTCACTGATATGAACCAGAATATAAATATATTACGAAATATTTGAGAAAATTGACGATTGAAAACCAAAATCCGAACTTTGTTTGAGTAGTTTATATGTAAGTGAATGAGACCTGCGTCCGATCCTGATTTTAACATCATTTTTTGAATTCCCCTATTTGAGAATTTTTCAAAAATGTATACATTTGCTATCATTGGGTTAATTCTTTTTTGTTATTGTCATATATTTAAAACCGATGAATTAGGACAAATTCACAGTGTTAGCGAATAGGGACACTGTAATCGATTTAAAATTAACAGTTGTTACATAATAGTTGACCAAAATGAGGCCAAAATCATGTTGGTACCATTACAGGGATGAGGAGTTATAGTAAATGAAGGAAGGATTAGGTAAATATTCCATATTCCCTATAGAGTTTCTACACACAGCACCACCGCCAACGCCGCCACCATTGACTGTCCAATAATCAACCTGAGCTAAACAGTGATAGAAATACCTGATTTATTCGTAATCTGTAAAAACACAATGGTGTTCTGATTTTTTACGGTTGCAGGGGTTCGGTATTTGAGTTCTTCCTATAACAGATGACGCTTAGAAAACTCTTTTGGGGTACACATGACATTACCCTTTTGGGAATGGAGACTTTAGGGCGTAGCATGTAGATCACATAGTGATGCAATATGAATCGGATGGAAGCTTTTAAAATTATTGTCATTTTGACCTTAATAGAGTGCGCTATAATGTGAACCACATCTCAATAATAGGCAGAAAGGGTGTTACAGAGGCCTGGTATCACACACAGAAAGCTCCTGGTCAACACGTTTTGTGCTTGATGTATATTGCCTGAAAGTTTCTCTCTCTACAGTCAACAGAATAAGTAACTGACCAAGTAATAAATGTGTTGATAACTCTAAAAGTATATTTCCTACATAAACATTATAAAGTTGAGATATTTCACGCTAGAAATGGTTGCCCATAGCAAAAAAAAAAAAAATAGCCGCTAACAAGCCGCTAGTTAGCCGATCGTTAGCTGCTATTGATTTTAAACCTATCATGAACTAGCGGATAGCCGCTCGCTTTCTGCTACTATTATCAGTATGGTAGCAACTAGCTGCTAACTTCTTGCTAATAGTAGCAGCTAGCTGCTAATAGTAACATAATGATAGCAGCAAACTTAGTCTTCAAAATATACATAGGAGTATGGTAGCAGTTAGCTGCTAATAGTAGCAGAATGATAGCAGCAAACTTAGTCTTCAAAATATACATAGGAGTATGGTAGCAGCCAGCTGCTAATACTAGCAGAATGATTGCAGCAAACTTAGTCGTCAAAATATACATAGGAGTATGGTAGCAGCCAGCTGCTAATACTAGCAGAATGATTGCAGCAAACTTAGTCTTCAAAATATACATAGGAGTATGGTAGCAGTTAGCTGCTAATAGTAGCAGAATGATTGCAGCAAACTTAGTCTTCAAAATATACATAGGAGTATGGTAGCAGTTAGCTGCTAATAGTAGCAGAATGATAGCAGCAAACTTAGTCTTCAAAATATAAATAGGAGTATGGTAGCAGCCAGCTGATAATACTAGCAGAATGATAGCAGCAAACTTAGTCTTCAAAATATAGGGTAGCAGGGTAGGGTAGCAGCTAGCTAATAGTAGCTAGCTAATAGCAGCTAGCTAATAGTAGCAGAATGATAGCAGCTCACTTAGTCTTCAAAATATATGTACAGTATATGGTAGCAGCTAGCTGCTAATAGTAGCAGCTAGCTGCTAATAATTTTGAATTCTTAACCTGCAGCAGCCATATTGGAATTTGCTTCCAACTGACAAACTGCCTGAGTCGGAATGCTGCTATATTTAAGGACATGTGTGGATAGTTGTGGTTATTTTATCACTATTAATGTTATAAACCTATTATAGATGAAAGTTGCATGATATTCTACAAGAATTGATAAGGTAGACTATTCAGATTTATACTTATCAAATTATTTATCCTGGATTTACAGTATTTTGAGTAAGCTTAAGCTTATTACATTTTTAGTTTATATGCATGCTATGGAAACAGTAGCGGCTAGCTAGCTAATACTAGCGGCTAACTAGCACTAGCCGCTAATACTATTAGCGGCTAACCAGCCGCTTATACTATCAGAATTTGCATAAACAGTAGCGGCTAACTAGCCGCTACTAACTAATTTACATGTGATTCTATTAGCGGCTAGTTAGCGGCTATAGCGGCTAGTTAGCGGCTAGTTAGCGGCTAGTTAGCGGCTAGTTAGCGGCTAGTTAGCGGCTAGTTAGCGGCTAGTTGGCGGCTAGTTAGCGGCTAGTTAGCGGCTAGTTAGCGGCTAGTTAGCGGCTAGTTAGCGGCTAGTTAGCGGCTAGTTAGCGGCTAGTTAGCGGCTAGTTAGCGGCTAGTTAGCGGCTAGTTAGCGGCTAGTTAGCGGCTAGTAAGGGGCTAGTTAGCGGCTAACCCTGCTCGATAACCATAGCAGCTAACTATCGGCTAGCATTAGCGGCTAGCTAGCTGCTAGTATCAAGTATTTTGCTATTGGTGATTATTGAGGAAGTTACAATCCCAAATGTAATGTCAAATACGATTTATCTTCAATATAGATAAATATAAAAATGTGGGTGTGTGGGACCGCAAAATAACATCAGATCTGTATTGTGGCTACACATTAACATCCGACACTACCGCTGCAGAATTAACATGCTTTGTACCGTGTATGTAATCCTATAGGGAGGATGTGTACATCCTTAAAGATGTTCAATTATCACGGCCTGTGAATATGGGCCAATATAGTAATCCCAGTTATATACATTTTATTAGGTCACGGACGCAGTCTGTAAATAGGTTAATAACTGACATGTATTTAACATAGTGACGATATTAAGGATTAAGTATGAAATTAAAATTGTATTTTAATATTCTTAGATTGATCTTATCATATGCTGAGATATGAATAAATCTTCATTAAAAGTTATTCTACTAGTCTCACGCTACTAGGTTTGGGAAAGTGATATCATCCTCAGAAGCAAGAATGTTTCACAACAAATAACTATAGGGCCGTATGATAATGGTAACCTAAGATTTCATTTAATGCCATTTCCTCGAAGTGGTTGGTGCTTCTGGAAATTATGCAGGCCTTGCCTCACTACGAAGTAATTATCTCACAGTGTCCATCTAGTGTTCTTCATCTGGGGATGAATTTGCCGACGTGAACAACCATGTAGATCAACTTTTATAAAAAGTGATATTCTAATATAAAAAAGTAGCTGTTTTATAATCGGTTGATACGCCTCCAATTTCAATAAACATGTTCACGTGTTTCTCTTGTTAACTGAATCAAAATGATGAGATAAAAAAATAATGATATTTCTCATTTTTCATCAGTTAAGGTTGATTTGTGGATTCAGTATTTACCTTCTTCTACTTTACAAGAAAGGTAAAACAGATACAACTTGAAAAGCTTAGAAAACCTTTTCTGTAACGGTATTCGGCTATAATTTAAATGTTGAGTGCCGTGTATATAGAAATGCATTACCCTATTTATGCTATTGGAAAAGGACACTTTTCGGCACAGTATCTACATGAAGTGATACAATATGTGTGTGCCAATAGACCATGGATGAGTCTCAAACCATCGGCATATATCGGTCGGTGGCTTTAATCGCTCCAAGTCTTGTTGCTAGGTATCGTTTCTTGATATTTAAATGTTATTATTTTCTGTACCAGAGTAGGAAAAATATATAGTTGGACTCGATTACTCATTTATTCATGTATCATCAAAACGTATGAGTTCAATGTCTTATATATGGGAGGTCCTAATATATTCATTATTACGCGGATTCAGGATGAGAGGAATCGGTTTGCGGTAATAATCTTCGATAAGCCGACAATGTAATTTAATATGTGTCGCCATTGCGGACGAGTTGTAGACTTGAAACATAAAATGAAACTAGCATATACTATTTTATTAAATAAATACGGTAATGGTTTCTAATTCACCATTGCAAATATGGACACAAGGTTACGGAACGATTTTGATGGGATGATTTATATTGCTATCGTCAATCAGCTGAAGGGCACGTAGATCTTGATTTACGTCGCCAATCTTGTTCACAAAATGACAGATTACGCTTTTGCGTGGTACAGTAACTGTCCCGGGGTATTGTTTAACATTCAAAATGCCAAACTGCAAAACATGTACGTAAAGTTCTTACGTATAGTTGACTTGCACGTAAGACTTAAACGATAGCCGCCAAATTAATATTTTGCATCACTACGTACTAGCATGAATGAACATTGAAGTAAACCAATTGTAAATATTTCCATAATTAGTTAGAATTATTTACTTTGGCCTCAGTTCCATTTTCACTAGGTTGATTGAAAATATGATGAAGCAACGTATTGCTTTGGTTACTGTCGTATAAGTCTTACGTACAAGTCACGTATGAACCATGCTTACTTACAATGAAGGTTACCGTCTTTCTTCTCCCTGGTTACGGAAAAGTATCTTTTTGGCAGTTTTGTGTTAGACCGAAATAACGTGATCGTTTTGAATAAATATTGTAGCATTTCGTGACGTCAGTGCATGTTGAACGCAACTAGGGGATTTATGCCAAACATGAACAAATCACTTCTATGCTATCGATGACAAGCCAGTGTTTATTCAACTAAAACTTACGTGACCATCTTGTTTTCAACATATTCAATTTCAATTGACATCCGGCATTTCGTTGCAATGATTTTTTGAAACAGTGTGGCCAATGTATATGCACCTTAATCCTTGAAAACTCATGATTCAAGCTTTCTACGGAAATAAAACCCATTATCCGAACCAGTAGATATAGTATTGAAACAATTGATTCTTCTTTGGCCAAGTGATGACAGCTAATCAGTATGCAAAGTCAAACAGAAGCAGATACAGAAAATCAAGTCAAATAAAGGCTAACTGCTCTGACTACTTTGGTCCAGAATCAAAACAGTACGACGGCTTAATTTTGAGTTTCCACCCATTTATATCGACTCTGGTGATTATCAAGGAAACTCATGAATGTCTGTAAACGTGAAATAGTTTTAGTTATATAGAAAGTATTGGATATTAATTTCAGATCACATTTCGTGACGGATTTCACAACATATGGCCGTGTTTATCATGCACAGTGCGTTGTTAATAAGCGTTCGGTAATGACCATTTTAATACCAGATAAGCATGCAGTTGCCTTAGGTAGACTGGTGCGTGTTGGCAAACTTATCTACACATTTCTTAAATTCTTCAAATCCTTCGGGGAACTCCTTAAGAGAGTACTCCATATTTGTATGCACGATGCATCGATTTGTTAAGACAATAGATCTATTACTAGAAGCGGAATGGCCCGAGGACTCCTTCATCGGAGGCCGGATACCTCGAAGACATGCTTCAGCAGTAATCAATAATACCTAGAAGGCAATCGCTCTACTTGACAGAAGTCATTATAAATATGGCAATATCATTCTCAAAGAGAGACATTCATTTCAGACACGTGGATGCGTTTGCATCTTCAAACATCTCCCGCCTATGAACCCACTCCATTATTGTATAGTAAGGTTTTTAAAAGCAGGTTGTAAACGGGGAAAAGTACATAAATTCCCCCAAAACATATACAAAAATGGCGTTATTACCAACTATCACAAGATATTGATGAAGACATTGACTTTATTTTTGTAAAGTACTTTATTCAAAAAACCACCTTGGAGGTGTCATAAGTCCTCAATTGTCTTTAAGCTTTAAAGGGGCAATGAGAGATTACCGAAAAAAAAATGAAATTTGGAAGACAAAAATGAATTGTTTCAATATATAAAGAACGTACGAATCCTGAATACGGTAATTATTTATGGGAACAAAGTTTAGAATACTGGCGCTAGAAATTACCAAATCGTGAAGTGTTACACGATCGACGGCGAATTAAGGTAAACGGTTTCAGATAGTAGTTAACTTATGCCCAAGTATTGCGTAGGTGCAACAACCTTGATTTCCAGGAAAATTGAGGGCGCCCTTTTTTACGTATCATGCTCCTTTAAGTTCCTTCAGGATAAAACCTCGTGTGCTTAAAAAACATGGATGTTTTTTGTTGTTGTTATTACCATTATTATTGTTTATTCCTCAAATCTCAACATATTGTCTTTTCCTATTTACATACATCGTACAGAGAATATGTAAAAACTCTCAGTTCTAATACATGCATATTTAAATTAATTGTTAAAATGTGACTTTGAAAATGCGTCATAAACAATTATCTAGGTGGCTATATCTTATCATCACGGCTGCCGCCCTGGAAAGTGCATTATATACATACCGTATGTTATGTATCGTGTAGGTAATTCTATATGGAGGATGTGTACATCTATGAAGAGGTTCAGTTATCACGGCGGGTGAATATGGGCCAATATAGTAAGCCCAATTATATATATTTTATTAGGTCACTGACGCAGTTTGTAAATTGGGGTTAATAAACAACATAGCGTTGTGTTGTAATATATGATTCTGGATCAAATAATATGATATTTAGTTTCTTGTCACCTTCTTATCTGACGATTTTGAAAGTATGAAACTGTGAGTTATGTCTTCTATTACAGAAAGTCTATTACTTTGAATTTTGATTATGCCTTTCTGCCTTGGTGAGCACTTTCCTTCAACGATAGTATATCTATCATTGGCATAATGTAGATACATGATATGATATGTGACGCGATCAAGAGGAATGAGTCGGATGTCGACCCTGGTCGAAAATGAGTTTTTAATACAGTTTTAAAGAAGACACCTAGACCTTTCAGAAACTGAAAACCCCATGTCGATACGACGTTTTGTTCCAAAGTTATGTCAAATTGTATACATGAATTTCCATCAAAACTTATGTAAGCCGCCATTTTGAATTGGCCATATCTCAATTTGGGATTCCCCGACATCCGACTCATTCCTCTTGATCGCGTCACATATTTACTTTCTATTATTAAATCTAGATGATTTGAATAATAACATAGTTGTTGCTGTTTTCTTATTAAAACATATGTTTTAACTTAAATCAGTAAATCTTTCAGTCGATTGGGTAAGGATTGCTTTTCTTATGTTTAACTTATTCCCCACAACACATATTATACACACCAATAATTACAGCAAAGCATATCAATAGTATATAAAATGTTTTTTTTGTTGTTGAAATAACGGTTACATTTTGAAATTAACATGAAGTCACATAAATCACACACACAGAATGCTGCGTAAGTATTATTACTAAAAACATACATCACTGTGTGGTGCAAGGGTGACAAAACGATCTACAGTGATTGCTATCTATGCATGTGTGTCAACATTTTATATCTCACTGTCCCAAAAATCACCGCAAGTTACTACAATTAGTATCCTCCATTATTAGCCTACTTTGCAAAAATGAAGAAGTTCTATATAAACTTGATTGAACCATATTTTCCACCTAGATATCTCACCCTAACACATTAACCATTACCTTTTTATATTCTAATTCTAATTAGCCCATGGGGATTCTTCAACCTTCCTTTACCCTTAACAATTTCCACACGGCTATTGGATTTAGCAAGGTACAAAACTGATCGTTCAGACACCTATTCCAACTTTCAACGTCTATCTCAAGGATTACTGAACCAATACAAGACATGTTTGTACTTATTTTAGTGCCTTTTTCACGGTGATTCGAAATCTAGTAATGACATTTAATTATTGTAATAATTATTGTTGACACATTTGGTGACATTTTTGGAATGTCGTCTGCAGATGCCTGCCTCGTGGAAAGTGTTAACTAAAGCCAAAACGTTAATCAAACGTAGTATGCCCTCGGTAACGTCTGATTATGAGTGAACATGTTAACTCAAATAACATTTGTTTGACTATGGTTGTCATAGTGTAATGTATTTCTGTAAGCCTCTAGTGTTATAAACAAGACTTGTGTAATTATCTCCCTGTCTTAAAATAGTCACTCATTAGTATTAATGAAGCGTACTTGATAATAAACATTGGGTCATCACAAATACAATATTGTGTAATGACCTAGGTAGATATCGCGGGTAAAATAACGCCTGCCGGCCAATGCGTTTTAACGCCTATCAAGCGCTCATTCGACGACAATCATGACACTAAAAATGCTCCTGCTCTAACTAAACGAACTAAAGGGAACTACGCACTGCGCATGTCCGAGTTGGAACACATGCACTTGTACAAGTCCATATGGGTTATCCAATGCATGTACTCAACGGGTTTAAATCGTTGCTGATTGTTGGTATGATACCTAATGATTTTTTTTTTCCTCCACCTCGTACTACTAAGTAAAACACAGATTAATCAACACTCAATCTCTCACGGGTAGATTTTTTGCTGATCGTACTCGCCCAGCACTGATGCATGTAAACAAATTGGACGGATTCAACGATAAATAAAAAGCGTAGTTTATCTGTCAGCGCTGTGTTTACGTAGATGGAATGATTTCGTACTAAGGCTTTCGATTGTATCACTATCCGCAGAGCTCTTACCGAAGTTTATTGGATAAGTTCGTTCTACTTTCACTCTGGACTGATAAGGAATATATGAAGTAGCAATATTCCCAGACACTACTTGAACTTTACTGCAGCTGCAGAGTTTCCTTCAAGTATACAACATTATTATTTCTTGGTTTTGGAGGATATTTTATGTGTCGATGTATGACGTACCAATGTTTTGCACAATGAAAAGGACGACATGCCTGGCGGTATTTTGGATCAGCTGTGCTGTAACGGTACGTATAATTAATAAATGCAATTATTGATATTTCAACCTTTTGCTAACGATGTAGGAAAAATGCTAATGAATGCTGTTTGTGGGTTTCTGTAAACGTTATTACAAGTGACAAGGTTGATTTTATCAGTAGCGTTCGCCATCAGACTTATGATTAAATGAGGAGGCACGCAAAATGTAGATTGTCATTCAAGGAGAAATACATGCTGAATGCCCAATTGACTTCACACTGTATGGAGAACTTGTCGAACTTAGTGAGAAGGGGGAACATTAAAGGGTAATCATTTTTTTAAAGGTTCGAAAATCTTTTTCTTTATAGATACCTCTAATGTTGCTCAAACACGATGAAACTGTTAAAACTCATTGTATGATCTTTTGTTGAATTGATCAGTTTGAAACCCCAACTGATCTGCTTTTAACCATTAAAAACATTTATTATGCACTAGGAAATGTTACGTTACTGCAGCGTTTATCATTTTCTTGGAGACAATAAAATATGTAATTTGTAGTATATTTGGTACTAGTGTATGATAACAAGCATGCATTATCTTTGACTGTAAAACTGTAACGCCACTGTTGTGTTAGCTTGTTTCTGAAAAAGAGAAAGGAAAATATCTCTTTTGAACACATGTTGTTTATTTACCCAGGGTTATTTGACGATGTCAGTGACCTGATAATTGATCAATATACTATCGATTATTAGAAAACTGCACTGCCAATGGCAAATCAATATTGCAGTGTATATAAACAAAATGCTGTGATTTTTGTTCGGGCTTATTTAACAAGTAACCACATCTGCCTGATTTAAATGCTGTTCTAGAATGTTGTAAAGAGATGCAATGGGTCAACACAATAGCGAATTATATTATGTATAATGCAGGTTGTATAAAGTTCATCTATCTTAAGACAAAATGTATATCACCCATATTTGTTTGCCCTGTTTATGAAGCCTTCCTAATTTATCACGTGCTTTCTTCTGAAGACAGTTATGCGCTGCATCCATTTATTGCATATCTATAATGTGCTATATGTACAGAATATAGTCACAGTTATAAGTGAGTGATATGTGATATGCTTTAGAATTCAATATATAGTTGTATTCGTTTCTTAAAGAATGTTATTATTATCATTATTTAGAAAAGGGGGGAAATTAAAGCAGTACCGCAGTTCCCTCTCATATAAGTGGATTTGTTTCATGATTTCATTTTGTGATGTTACTAAATTAGTTTACTGCGTTCTTCATTGGCGATGCGTGTATTGGTCAAATAATAGTTTGGTCCCATTCGGTCCTCTTAAACAATAAATCAGTACAAGTCACTCTTTGTGCTTCGTAGAGTATCAACACGAAGTATATATTTTGTATACAAATAATCATGCGATGAAATTTTTTGATTATAGTCTTTTTACAAACTTTATTTTAAATTTTGCCTGCATCATAGTAAAATAGTTGCCACTACATGTATATGTACTGTGTTTACGCTGTATTTGGTATGGAACGCCCGCTGACTAATTTCGAGTACTCAACCTTAAAATCGACTGTCTAAACATAAAACATTGTAAAAGGTCTAATTTCCTAACTTCAGCGAGCATAGCATAAGGTGTACTTACACCGTTCTTAATTATTCCCATTCATTATCTAGAATGAGAGTAATATGTATACATAGCCAAATTAGGTGTGCATAATATAGCGGAAAAATAAGATACGCTGGTAGTCTTGTTGGGGTTTGTTCAGTTGCCAGTTCTCAATATTAATGGCAATTCTGTTACCTTGGTCTAAACAAAGCAGTCACAACACAGCGAGTCCTCAGTTGAACACAAACAGAAGAGATTATTACTTTTAAAATAAAAAAACCTTTAAAATATTGATTATTAATAAGGTGATGTATTCATACACTTCCTCCTGACCAGCTTAAGAAATGACTTACATTATCCAAGACATTGCTTTACCATACTGTACTAGTACACCATAGTGTTATTGCATCATGAACATTGGTTTGGATCAAATTGTGACTATATGGAATGTTTTTTTCCCAATATTCAAACAAACTTTAAACTCAAGAAAAACAACTGACTCCAGTGGTTTATTGGATTGTGTTTCTTCAGATTTTAATTTCACATTGTGAAGTACCATATCATTATTATTTTGATATATGTCCTCGCTCATTTTCCTCTTACACAGCGATAATAATTTAAATTGTGGTTTCATCCTTATTTTACTCAATTTAATATTTAAAATAAGGAAGTAATCCAAGGTGATTCTGAATTAAATGCAAATTAATGCACTACATGTCTACAAACGACATTGATTTTGAACTGAGAGCAACGAAAATATGTCCTTTTTTATGGATTATTGTACATGTACATATCGTAATGAAAATGTTTGCGGTTGGACCTAAACCATGTGGTAATAATTATTCACAATTAATTATCGAGGCATTTTATTTCAGCTTCAAATTTCAATCAACAATACCGTATGGTGTAACCAATGAGAAGTTCGGGTCGGGCATTTACCAACCTCTTAACAATGTTCACAGCATCCGTCACAAATGGGATAGCCAACGTTCACTGTATCTATGGAAGATTTACACTGGGTCACGGCGAAAAAAGTGTGCAATTATGTGTGGAATTCCTAAAGTAATTAGCATATGAATATGTAACGAATACTGAGCATGCGCATTTGTACACAACAACATCAGAAATACCACCCGATTGTTCCAATTCAAATGCAGTGCGTCGAACGATCGTCACGCCGCGCCATGGGAGACAAATCGTGCGCCCTATCGCGTCACGCGGTGTATCTACAACGCCGCGTGAAACTATCGGCAATCTGTGGCGTGATGGTGCGTGATTTAGCTCATTAATATTCACGGATTTATTAGTGCACACTTTTGGAACTGTATTTTCGTTTCAGTCTTCACATAACATCCTCGTAGGGGACGTGTGTAAATAGCAAAGACATGAAGGATACATAAGTATATGGAACAATCTCTGAATTTTGTCCCTCAAATAACATAATATTTGCACTCTTGTCTCGAACAATTTTAACACTTTAATATTATTAGATGTTGTATTGTTGGGAATCTGTATAATTTAACCAAATTGCAACAGCAGAATAGCTTTCCTATAAGAACGTTTTTGTGAAATTATTCAATTATTAATGAATTGAATGAATTATTAATTTATTATTAATGAATTCATGTCGTACACAAAATATTAGTTTAATCAATTATGCTTGAAGCTCTGTTGGTTTGTGATTTGAGTGCTGTTATGGTTGCAATCTCGGAATTACGGTAGACACTCTATAACCGCATGGCAATATAGCAGCAAAGCCAGCCTATTAAAGAATGCTATATTATACCAAACTATTGAAAAATGTATATATAGATTTCCTGCAGAATTAGTTTCCCGATAATGTTGTATGATTTATGCATATCTATATAAATGTTTGTGGATGTTGAGATGTTAGCGGTGTTGCAGCTATTAACCTTTGCAATCTCTATTTTACATGACTTCAGCTTTCAACAACTCCGTATACCTTATAAAGGGCACTTAGAACCAGCTTCATATGCACCTTCATTTATTTTTAATTGACAGACTCTATTCAGAAATTGAGCAATACGTACTTAAAGGGACACACTGTCATGCTGAATTTCTTTTAATTTTAATTAATTTACTTAAGAATTCAAGATGAACATTAACAATTGCCATTGTTGTTGTTTCTACTTAAAAAACCCCCAGCAAAACTTGATTAAAACAATGTTTTAAATAAGTTGGAATACCACCCTTAACCATGAAAAATGCTGGTTGCGGCTCTACCAGCATTTTTGAATCGATGTTTTGTTGTACAAAGAGGGCTGATTTTTCTTAATCCTTATAGGTGTAAGTTCATACATGTAATACAATTGTAAAAATATACAAATCACAGTTTTTATCATATATTTTTTTTAATTGAGGGCGCTGCCGCCACCACATCTCTTAATGCCCCTTTAAGTAATACAGATGACAGGTTTTCGAAAAGTAATGCCAGAAAAGTCTGTTTAATGACTCCTGTAACTGATATTACAGCAAGGATTTCAAGTCTGTGAAAATCAAGATTACAGATTATGGTCACTTAACAACCCAAACTACCGTCAAAATAAGGTGATTCCCCGATAACATGAGCAATAATTCAGCACATCAGTTTACGCCCTCGATATTTCTGAACTTATGGGCCTTATGGAAATGTGTCAACTACAATTATCTGTTAATTTCTTTCATGTTCACCATCAAGTAGTTGTAGAGCGAAGCGAATGTTTTCCGCAGGCAATTTCCCAGTTCGCCAATGTTTTTGTTGTAATTTAGTGTAAAAGACAATATATCTCATTATGTTCCAATGCCTTGGCACTTTTGTATTACAGACCAAAGACCTGGAGGCCATGAAGTTTCTTTTTTCAGGCTGTTAGTCCATACTGTCGTTGTTGAACATATAAGCAAGGCCAAATGAGGGATTAACACCAACAGACTGATTAAGGGTATGACCACTGGCCTACCTCATCTAGGAATTGGAGAATTCATAACCGGCCAAAAGCTAAATCACCAGTATAAAAGTGATTTGGCACTAGAAAAAAAACGTCGCGATAGTATTACCTTATATCATTATGATTGGCTCGTCTTAACGGATTTTAAATGTGTTTGTTTCAGTGTTTTTTCTATAATGATAATGGCTCCTTTCATTTTGAAAAAAACAACCGCCATGTATCTTTAGAAGGTTTTTTGCATTATTTGAAATAATTTTATGATCGACATTTCGCTTTATTATGGATGAAAATGAAAACGCTTACCCAACTGGATTTATAAGAGAGTTTTCACAATTGGAATTCACCATTTAGAGAACAAATCCCTGGGACACAATTGTGTTATTTGTAAGACTGATATGGTTATACTTCCTTCAACCATGAAATGTTTCTATGATGTGACTAATACTATTTCCACAAGCATTTCCAATATTGCACTATGGAATAATTTTCTTATTCAAAGAACCCCCATTCGTATTAGGATTGTATCAAGTTCCCATATGCGTTTGGTAAAGATAGTTTTGTATACAATGGCCTCTCTTTGGAATAGCCCATACTGAGAAACTCTATCACTATAATCATAATAACGATAGTGAATTTGTATAAACTTTAATTAAATACGTTGTATATAGAGGCAGAGAGTCTGCTGAAGATTCAGAGGATTTTATAATAATCTTCGCTGTGTCTCATTGACAGAAGAGATAATCTACTTCAGCTTGTGCATTGCCTCAAACTCTAATCAATTCTAATGAAAATACCTCTAGTGAAGTTTGCTTTTAGGAAACCAAACTAGATTATCATGATTGATGTTATTTAAAAGTGATTAAGTGTTGGAGGTCAATGTTCGATGAAGAAATTGTTTGAAATCCTGAATAACATTTGGTTGTAAGATTAAGCTATTTCGGTGTCACCTTCATGAACGGATTAAAGCTCATCCCTATTCAACTAATTACAATACGTATTGAATTACATTAGCTTTTCAATGAGTTTAATATTGCTGATTTTATGAATATCTCATCCTGGTAAAACCGAAATTTCAATACAATTAAAAGTATTTAAAGAACATTAAGGTACTATGTAGCACAAAACGTACTGTAACCATTACACTGGCATCGCACATCTGTCAGACAATATTTTAACAACAATATTGAACTAATGTGTACGGTATTTGTTTGTGATTGAAATCCTCGGCAGCAGTGTCAACAT
Organism: Ophiura sarsii; assembly: GCA_035610835.1. Lineage (NCBI taxonomy): Eukaryota > Metazoa > Echinodermata > Ophiuroidea > Amphilepidida > Ophiuridae > Ophiura > Ophiura sarsii. Next base: position 5,728,247 of record CM069444.1, on the reverse strand, counting down.
GTATCATATGTGTAATTGTATGTCTGTTTGATTAAAAAGTGGTGATATGAGTTAATGGTGATGAGAACTCAAACGTGACAGCTTTCAGTACCAGCTTGTGACAACACTTGATGAAATAGGCCAAGGCTACCAATAGTTATAGTCTAGAGAACAATAACATTTCATTGGCAATACTTTACATTTAATTAGCTTTAGGTGTCATATCGTCGATATTATATAAGTACAATTATGAATCTAAAATGCTGTTACTGCGCGACCTGTAATGTATTTTGAATTAAAATATTCTATTAAGCTATGTTAAAATTCGATAGAAATGTTGTTTGTGCCGTTACACACCACCAGGGCCGTATTCTCGTACTAAACGCGGTTTTAGCTTAAACTCGTGTCTCAATTAAACGCGAGTTTATCTTTTAATAACTCGATTTTAAAATCTGCGTATCTCGTCCCCAGAGTGTGGTCATGCAGGTATTCGATTTGGTGTGGCCCTAATGGGTTACAATTATATACAGATATCGACCCAATACCAAAAACGTATTGTCAGCTTGCACCGAGCACGGTTGACTAATCATTCAAGTCGTACAATATTGGTGTAAGAGTTTAGTTAAACGCGCGTTAAACTACCCCACACGTATGTTTAAAGTTATACAATTGTCAGTGAGTAAGACGCGTGTTTTCGAGAAAAGTTGCATTTAGATAAACGATGTGTCGAAGTTAAACGCGTGTTCCACGTTTAAATACGTACGAGTTTACGGCCCCAGAAGCGTGAGTTTATATTGAGAAGTTGGATTAGATTTTGCTTTAAGTAAACTTAATTGAATTATATATATCTATTGCCTTTAAAGTCTTCCTTTTCAACACTTCAAGTTAATGGTATTTGACTGCTAACGTCTGACAATATAAGCTTATTGTGGCTTGTGTTACAGATCAACGCTTGATATACCATTACATTCGCCGCGTACATTCGTCGTCAACTCTTTCATTTTTTGAAATCTAAAAGGGTTTTTACCTACTTGTGAATCGCTCAAGCTTTTAAATAGACTTTTAGTTATCACTACTGAGAGAATAAATCATAATACTGCTAAACGCTTAGTTAATGTTGACGAAAAGAAAACAAGACTCTGTTTACTATTTTTGTCTTCATTAGTCCATTTTGTAATGTTGTATTCGTTACTCCAGTTTTTGCATTTCGTAAGGCCTATACCAATACAAGTAACAAGACCAATGAAGATCAATACAAAACCATGTTGCGGGTTTATTCCGTTCGTATATTCTTAATATATACCACAGTGCTCCACTACGCGTTTCTATGTATAAATAATTTATTATTTGAAAGAGCACATAGTATTGGCCTTCCAAAAATATGCCATAATTCAATTAAACTATAGAGCATTATATTCCACGGCTATCCCATTACATTTGAATTAATCACGTGTCAATGATATGTCTAGAACACAATACTGACAATCACATATTCAGAACTTCAAACTTAACCTCAATTAGTGTATTGAAATTGTAAACCTCGTCGTGTCCCCTTGTGCCTCACTATAGCCAGTGAAAAATGTAATATACATGTACGTGGTCCCGACAGATATTGTATGTACATCATCAGGTAATCGCTGATTACCAAAAGATATTTCAAATGATATTCTTGGTAGATGTTATGTGGGATTTTGGGATTTGCTACTACACGATAGTAAATTACTTTCAAAGTCAGGGCCGGATTTACATTGGGGGGGGGGGGGGGGGGGGGGGGGGGGGGGCTCTCAAGTGATAAGTAGGCCTAAGACTAGTGGCGTGCCAGAATCCTTTTCGCGGCCGGCCAAATAGCGAGGGGGAAAAGGGCCCCACGCGGCTCGAACAGGCAGAGGCAGACGATCTACCGCTAGGCCACGGGGGAAAACCATACCTGGCTCAGTGTACTTCGCCATATATGTACCCTGGGGCCATTATTTCATCGAAAAAACTGCCGAGCCGGGTGACACAAGCACACGGCATCGTAGTAATTCGTAGTACTCAAGAGTGTTAGGGTTAATGAGACCAAAATTAGAAGAAAAAAATGAAAACAGATAAATAGTGGAAGAGATCGCTCCATAACCCTAACCCCCGAGGCATCTTTTCCAAATAATTGTCTTTTCGCGGCCAAATAGCGAGAGGGAAAAGAGCCCCACGTCCCTGGGGCTCGATCCTCAGACCTCAGGGTTCATAGGCAGACGATCTACCGCTAGGCCACGGGGGAAACCTACTTCACCATCTATGTACCCTGGGCCATTATTTCATCGAAAAACTGCCGAGCCAGGTGACACAAGCACACCGCATCGTAGTAATTCGTAGTACTCATGAGTCTTAGGGTTAATACATAATGAACACAGTGTCAAATGTGATACGGTATATGATCAAAAAGTACGAGATATTCCTTGGTTAAATTGACTAATTACGAGGGAATAGAAGCAAATAACTTGAGGATATTCATAATAACGTAATTTGAGTGGCCCTGAATACCAACGCTGATGTAATTGCCCAAGCAATACAATAATGATGTATATGACACAAATGCAGACAGCAATTGTAATCATCATGATTATGGAAAGTAGGGTAGAGTTAAAAATTAGAAATGGAATATGAAACTATAAAGAAGTAGCGTTGATCCATAAAACATGAGTTATGATGTCATTTAACTTCAGAACATCTCGGGCACATACCGAGACTATATGTATTCATGAAAGTAAGGTCTGTTACTTTCATGATGTATTGCAGTAGTGTTCTTGCTACCCCACCCACTAAAGTAACTTGACGTGTTGTCAGTAAGCATTTCTATTTGAAAGTGGGACTTTACTCACTTGCAGAAGTAGTAAACAAGGTACATAATAGGCCTAATTAAAGTAGGTCGAACTGGTCCATTTTAGAATGAATCCTGAATTATTAAATTTTGGAAATGTGACTCTTCCGCATCATACATAAATAATTGTTTTTATGGTGTGCAAAATAGTGCTACACTTTCCCCATAGCAATACTTCAAATCAGCCAAATGCCAGGAGACATTAATTAAATATTGAAACAAAGTGTTACGCATGTCTAGAATGTCACTGTCTGTTTAAGATGGTAGTCTACCATAATGTGACCCGGAAACGTGACCCGACCTATAATACACGTAGTATTGCAATAAAGAAGATGATTTGATAATAGACAGGTGTCTTGTCAGCTGTCCCCGATAGGAGTGGTTTTATTGCGCGTTAAGTTATAGCTTTTAGGACAAAGAACTACATGAAATATCATAATAGATTTTTACATTCAAATGTGAAGATTAAAGGTCAAATACTTAGAAAATTTGGAAGCCTTTTTAAGACTGAAATAGATGAATACCATAATCTTGTATGAGATGTTGAATACCATGCAAATATTTCTTAAAGTAGTGTCATTGTAACCATCTCCCTTCCCCAGCACCCACATAAAATAAACAAGCACACACACACACACACACACCCCCACCCCCCCACACACACCCCGATAAACAATTATTATAACACAAACGAACAAGTAAACAAAAAAAAACACATTCGTGGTTCTACTCAACACTAATTTTCGATTTAAATTGATAATCTTTGATTCTAGCCACCACTGACCCGGAAACGTGACCCGACCTATAATACACGTAGTATTGCAATAAGACGATGATATGATAATGGACAGGTGTCTTGTCACCTCTCCTCACATATGGGATGATTATTAATGCGGGGAAAGTAATTTGTAGTTTTTGTGAGAAGGAACTGCCTCAAATGTCATTATAGATATTTTCACTCTAATGTGAAGGTTAAATATTTGATGGAACAATAGAAGAGGTAGAAAATGAAGCAATTTGGAGTTTTTTTTCTGACTAAAATTGAAATATACCATATATAAGTAAGACATGGCGTTAAATTTGATAGGGAAACACAGCAACGTGAAAAGAAAAAGAAAAAGCAAACAAACAAGCAGCAACAAAAAAGGAAGTTCGACGTTCGACATTTTAGTCAACATCATTTTCCGTTTGGAATTGAAATAATTTACTTGCAGCAGCGGTTAATAATATATATAAGTATGTAAAGTTTAACGTGAGACAACGGTCCTCTAGCTATCCGCGTAATTTGCACATAAAGCATGGATAGTTGAAATTGTATTGTTAAGAGTTTAAGGGGTTCGCCGTCGGACACGTTTAAACTTGTCCGATGGCGAACCAGTTAAACTTGTCCGACGGCGAACCAGTTAAACGCTTAACATATAATTATTATGAATACCCGCCGTAAAATTGTGTATAAATTGTTTCCTACAGATAAGGACTTAATTCACTCGACGCTCAAAATCACCACATATCTCAGGAAATGACATGACAGGTGTCAAAACACCTGTATGTCCAAATCATCGTCTTATTGCAGTACGTGTATTTTAGGTCGGTTCCCTTTTCCGGGTCACATGATGGTAGGCTACAATCAAAGACAGACAGCGACACTTCATATCATGCGCATCTGCTCACCAAATAAGTATGACTATGTCGGAAAAGTGCAAAACATTTGTCCACGCATTCAAAACGCAACAAATCAATAATTAATATCTGAACATGCGATATGAATATAAGACGGTGATGATATGCCCCTCTACTTGTATATTATTATTAACCGTTGCTGCACGTAAAACATTTTCAATTCCAAACGGAAAATGATGATGACTAAAATGTCAAACGTCGTTAAGTTAATAGGAGAAAATGTGTATTTCTTTAGAATTTGAATTGACATTCATGACAAAATAGTGTTGATTTTGGCACATTCAGATTGAGGTCTCCCTAAATTCTCAAGCACGTAGCTGAACACTGAAACAATGGTATGATTGGAAAAATGAGCACATCAGCTTTCCGTTTATATCAAGAGACATTCGAAAACATGTATGATTGAAAACAAAATTGAAGGATATATATCGTAATCACCGTGGATTGTAAAACCCTGCCCCAAGATGTCCACATTTTAGTTCCACAGCTTTTAAGTATCTTCACCGAAGACCTTGTTTTCTTTATCGATTGAAATGATGCCAGACAGATGTTGTTAGCGACTTTAGCAGAAGCCCATATATGAGTTTTTATTCGAAATTATTGATTATCATTAAAAGAACAGCACACAATGACATAAAAAAACAGCTCCATATGCAATAATAGTCCTTGTTTTCGTTATCAATTTGTTCGATGCCAGACAGATGTATTGGCGACTTTCGCAAAATCCCATATATGGGTTTTTATTTGGAATTATTGATTATCATTAAAACAACACCACACAGTGACTCAGAAACAAATCCCTATGCGATAATATTTCGCCAGTTCAAGTGTAGCATTGAGACATTCTCGTGCAGTCCTGCACTTTATCGACACATGGCTGTTCGTTTGTAATCGCAAACTGAAATCTGATGCATCGAAGCTTTACTTCAGGAGGTTCTCTTTGATTGGTGGATTTGACTGTGGTAGAAATAGTTAAAGGCTTACTCATCATGTTCAGTGATGTGTTGGAGGTTGCGCCCTAAGTTTTTAAAAACATAATCTTGGATTTGTATATTTTTGTACAATTATATTACATGTATGAACTACTTACACTTGTATAGATTCAGAAAAATCAACCTTCTTTGTACAACAAAACATCGATTCAAATATTCTGATCTATAGCTCATAAAACAATAATTTCACACTAATGGTTGGGAATGAATTTAGGGGGGTTCCGGTACCGAATCGGCTGACACCGGGAGCATCGTAATACGGGCATACGCGGCATATGTTAGATTGATTATCAAAGTTGGCAGTTCTTGAACAAAAGGAATTCTTTTTTAAGAATTTGAATTAAAAATTATGACAAAATAGTGTTGATCTTGGCATATTCAGATTGAGCCCTCCCCATATTCTCAAGTACGTGGCTGAGCACCGAAACAAGGGTACCATAGAAAAGATGTACACATCAGCTTTCCATTGACATGGAACACAATTATGAGCATATCAAGAAACATTCACAAAATGTATTATTAAATCAAAATTGAGGGATTCATATCGTAGTCATCATGGATTATAAAACCCTGTCCTACAGCTTTTACATATCCTCACCGAAGTCCTTGCTTTTTATCGATTGAAATGATGCCAGACAGATGTTGTTAGTGACTTTCGCAGAAGCCAATAATAGGGGCTCTTATTCGGAATTATTGATTATCATTAAAACAACAGCACACAGTGACTCAAATAGACCACCCTCCATATGCGATAATATTTCACAAGTTCAAGTAGAGCATTGAGACATCCTCGTGCAATCCGGTACTTTGCCGATACATAGCTGTTGGTTTGTAACCACAAACTGAAATCTGATCTTAAAGCTTTACTTCAGGAGGTTCTCTTGGGTTAGTGTTTTTGACTGTGGTAGAAGTAGTTAAAGGCTTATTCGGTTTTATCAGGCTTATCCTCAATTTTGAGAAAAACGAATCTGGGATTTATATAAGGCATTTTTCGTGATGTCGTGAGTGGCAACAGCAAAAATTACAATGATTATTTCAGCATTATCATGAATTCTGAAGTAAATACTATAACAAAATAATTCTTCAAAACTGTGTATCCCTTTAACAGGTCTGGAATCACTATTGCATCATGTTTACAATGTGTTCTGGCTTGCGCTTTTAGTATTATACACAGACGAAATGACGAAGTAGAAACATGTTTTGTGTGTTTTGATCTTCGGATAGTATTCCCCATGACTAATGTATCGTGTTTTTAAGTTGTTGACGATCGGTCGGGCGAATACATTCGTATTTTAGTTTAAAGGCAGATTATTGACACAAATAAAATGCGTTACCGATATTAATTTAGATCACAACGGTACTTGGAAAGTCTTCACTAAGCTAAGTTAACTCATTTATTACCTAAAATCGTACAGTGCTATTAGTCTATCTTATGATCGCTTAAATTACTTCTCCGGATACCCTCATTATTTGAAAATGATTGGATTCGATTACACATTTTTGTCTTTTAAATCATAAACTTTTTTTTTCTCCTCACATAAGGATCTTCAGTAGTTGGATTTGCAATTATGAAGAAGGTATGATGAATGACTAGTGTTGCTATATAAAGAGAACTGACAATCCCATACATCTTACTGTTTGCATCAAACTTACATGTAGTAGTGGCCGATTATACAGCAATGAAGTATCACATGCTTTTCGTTTTCCAACATTATCTTTGGCATTTGCGTAATCAAAATGAGAGTTTTATGATACATTATTCATCCTATCTCTAAGACACCCGGTGATTTATGGATTGGAACGAAGGCATAGTGTAGTGTGCTGTGGATTACGGGGAATCAGTTACGATTACAAATGTTTTCAATGATGAATTTTATCAACGTCATACATAAGCCAATGTTATGCATCTCAAGCGGATAAGCTTCAAAGTTCTTTCGCAGTATAGAATTATTGTACAAAAATCAAATGTAACACTAACTGCTTCACCTGATTGGAACTTTAAATAAAAAATCCCCCCACACATTTATCCCAATGAAAAAAGTGTGTGGAGAACAATATAGGCAAATACTTTGCAACACTTTCGGCGTGGCAGGCGTCTGCAGACGATTGTTGAATTTAATTACCATATTTGAAATCACCATAAGAAAACCATTACAGTAAGTACCAAACATGCCTAGTATTTAATACTCCTTTGAAAGTTAGGAAAGGTTTCTGAAAAATCTATTTTTTTATATGGTTAAACTATTATATTGTACTCAGAGTAGATCATGATTCCTTTGCTTTTGATTTTAATTTAAATTAAATTCTACTCTGGGTACAATATAATAAGTTTAATAATATGAGTTACACATTGCTTCAGCATCACAAATTAACATACATAACAATGAAGAAAAAAAACCATATTCACCACGACAAATTACTAACACTATTCTAATAATAATATTATATTATACCAGTCTATCATTTTACGGTATTTATGATATCTGCAAGTGTATCTACGTTTGATTATGAAATTCGGGGCAGCAGTGTCAACACAACATGTATTCATATAATACATATATTTGATTGAATTGAGATGATATGATAGATGGCGATGACAGCTCAACTTCACAGTATTATGACAACTTGATTTAGGCCAATACTACTCTGATTTCTCTCTGCTCGATAAAAGATTTCACGCAAATTGAAATCTCCTACACTTGTTATTGAGATTGTGTAGGTGTAATGTCATTGAAAGAATATTGGTATACTGCAATGTTTTCAAAAAATGATATTTATTGCGCAACCAGAGCTGAGTTATTGTCAAGCTTGTAATCAGTAAATTAAAGGAATAGATATCTGTTCGCTCAATCACATTATTGCACCTTATTACTCTACGGTAACATGACATGCGATAATTGACATGGTATTCGCTCTTTGCTCTATGCACGAATCCGCCATTTGCGAGGAGAGCCTCGAAGTACCGCTATGAATGGGACCGCCATAACAGTAATTACACTGCAAAAATGTTGAGTACATTTGTACTCAAAAGTTTACTTAACGGTGAGTAACTATGCAACAGTTCAACAGTCGAGTAAAAAACGCCCAATACCGTTGGCTAAAATGGTTTATCAACAGTTGGGCAATCAATATTACTCAACAGTTACAATTACACAACAGTTTGGCTTACAGTTCTTTCAATTTTCAAAAAGGAAAGGAAGTACACGTGGTACATAGAAGCAATAGCTGAACTACGGATGTATCAATGGTGCAAAAAGGAAGACAATGTTTAAGTTCAAGGCAAATTGAAAGTAGAAGACGGCCTAAACAGTAATAGAAAAGCTAATACTATCTCTGCAACATGTATTTATGGTAAAACACTTCTAAAGGAAAATCAAAATTTACCAATCTAAAAAGATAGCATTACCAGTCTGCTCCGGAACGGGAGCGCGTTCGGCTTGAGGTGACGTACCGCTGTCGTCAAGTTGTACATATTATGCGATGCATCAAGTGATGGGAGTCTGTCTTTCGCTGGGTGACGAATACGTTTGATATTTCAATAGAGGGCGGGGTTGGGAACGGTACTGCGTTTCCTCCAGTCACAGATTGTTAAAAGTCCGATTTTCCGATTTTTAACCATAAAATAATTCTCGTATCGTTGAGATAATGTTAAAAAATGTCATTATATAACACGGCAAGGCTCGAATTAACTGTAAACATTGTCACACTTAACCTAAACATTCATTAAAATGGTGTTAACTCACCTAGAAAATGTTAGTCTCATCGCGGTATATAGGCTCAACTTGGAGTACTTTCGACCTCTATTGCGAGATGTTGGTGTCACAGTTGAGATAAATGTATCGGACTAGCTGCCGCGAGGAGTTATGGTAGCTAGGCTGACCACAATTTGTTATGATGTTAGTTTGTATGCAAATATTTAGGGTTGGATGATTCCTTAAAAGTTTCAGAAAAAAATCGTAACTCAGTAAAAGAAAACATCACTTCACAAAAAAAACACCATATCAGTCAATGATATGCTTTCTGAAAGAAATTGTCCAAAACCCCGATATCAATCCTTTCAATAAAAAAAACATGTCACGAGTTGCTCTCTAATATAATCAAATCTCTGTAACTTTTCCCCCCAAGTGGGATTGTTTGGAACTTTTTATTCAATGTTCCTCATTAAAGCTCGCTTCATGTGACACTAAAACAAGCTCTCTACATATTTTCTCCGGGTAGCAGCTACGTTTTACCTTTCACGACTAGCCTAGTTTAGATGAACCAAATGCCAAAAATTAAAAACGGACTTTGTTTTTGGTTTTGAACACATAAATGTGTTATTCATTACATTCCAGTTGCCTGTATGGTTTTAACCCAAGTTTGACAGGTTAAACTGGCCATGACGCTAGTATTTAGTAAGTTCCACTAAATAATTACATCCATCCAACACCATTGACCGCATGCTGGGGGACCTTGAGTGTGGCAGCGGTGGAACTGGAAACAAGCCCGAGGCGCTGCAGTCTTGCCACATGACTTGGCACACGTGGTGACTTTCCGCCAGATTTGGGCTAGTTTTAAAACTAAAATCTGCTCTTCGGATAATATATTGTGATTTTTTTTCTTCTCGAAATTTGAACATTTGTTTTTATAAAATATGATATAGCACTAGCTTTTATGACAAATTGAAATTAAAAGTTGGAATTTATTAACACAACAACATTTTTCAAAAGTAGTATATAGGGCTTCGAGTTACATCCAGACTAAAGAGCCTTGAGCTATATGCTTAGGACAGCGGTGGAAATGGTAGCACGCACGCTGTTAAGACACAGGTGGTGTAAAATAAATCAGATAAATGGTGTAGGAGAGGATGATTTATTACCCTGGATAAAGCCGTGGTCATAAAAGTTGGGGAAATTTCGTTACAAATGTATACATTTATATTTTACGTAGGCGCTAGAGTTTTGGAGTTGAGAGCATAATTATGTATCACCTGCCCGGTCAAAATTGTAAATGTAGTCCTAAAAAAGAAGTAACTGAGCAGTGTTCAGCTGAACAATTCCAACTAAAAATTGTTATCTATAGGTTTTTTTAACTGCAAATAGTAACAGTGTTAATGATTCTGATGAAGTTTTTATTTTATTTTTCATTTTATTTGTTTTTAAGATAGTAGTATGTGTGATATTGTTCATGATATAATGATAGGCCTTATTTCAGCCATTTGATGGCTAATAACTACATTATAATATGACTTTAAAATACTTATGTAACATTATGTATAGAAGAGATATTGCAATTACTTTTATTTATGCAATAAGAAAACTATGGATATCAATTTTTATTAGGAGTTGTTCAATTATACTCGGCGATGGGGAATCTAGATTTAACCGTTTCACACGGGTTTTACTGTTACGCTCTCAAGCATTCACTATTTATATAACATGTGCATACACATACTATTTAAAGTAAATTGCAATTTAAAAATTACCGTTTCCATAAATGTAAGAAAATGCTATTTTGCATTATCATAAGAATCGTTAATTAAAACTCAAAAGTTATGCTTGAAATCCAAAAGAACGACTTGGTCTAAAACAGTTATGCGTAAGTAAATAGTGTGGAAGGATAGGCCTTTTCTGCATCGGATCGCGAACTTTTGAGTTATGCGGCTTATGCCCCAGTTTTACGTCACCACAGCGTGTCGTGGTTGAATGGAACAACATCCATCCATCTGTTGTCAACCAAATCTACAAACCAATTCAAAAATCAAGTAGACACATTTTGTTCCGAATATGGATATGGGGATCTAAAAGGCATGCGCCTATAACTTTTTACCCATTAAATCTTACGTGTAAGTGTAAGTGTAAGTTACATACTCACACAAGTTGATGATATTCTTCAGTTACTAATAAATATTAAATGGTGTTTCGTAACAGTTTGCTTATATAAAGCATACATAATGTTGGTGATTCATCACTTCTCAAAATGAGAGAAAGTTTATGAAGACGCACAATATTATGGATCAAAAGCAAAGACACATTCCTTGTTGGAATGGACTTTTTAACTCTTAAAAGCCAAGTTCATAATTACCATTATCATTATTACGATAACATTTGCCACGATCGTAGCGCCTATGCCAGTATTGCAATCACACTTTGGCAATGGTGGTACGTATTCCGGACATTCCTTGCCATCAGTCATACAGTCTAGGATCTTCAGTGATTCTCTTTCTCCACTCATCAAGGCCCCCAACACATATCCATTGTACATCTCATGAGTTGCTTCGCCACCAAAAAACAACCTGCCAACACGAGCCTGCAGCTTGAGGAAGCACTCTTGAGATATTTCGACCGGCCAATCGGAATAGGCTCCCATGGTAAGAGGATTCTGCAACCAATCCGTGTTCACACGAAATTCGGTAGCTCTAGGCGGATACGCGAGGCCGTACATCTGCTGAAGGACTGTCTCGATTTCTTCCTTTGTTTCTTCTTCAGATTGATATTCGATTCTCCATGCATCTTCTCCAAGTACATGAGCAACCAAGATGTGAGTGTCATTGGGAAGATGACCGAGCGCGTCAAAGTTAATGAAATATGGATAAAAGTTATACCGATTATTAACATGGAGCACGTGCTGTTCATCGTCCCAAAACTTCTCCGGGAATTTCATAAAAATCTGCCCGTAAGCAGACATAAACATTTGGTACAGCTCTTCGATCTTCCAATCTGGTAACTTTGGTTTGAATTCTACCAAATCGTTCTGAAGAACACCAAGGCTGAATGTGACAAGTGCATAGTCACCCGTGTAGATGGAACCATCTTCACAATGTACAATGACCTTATCAGCAGCATTACCGTAATCAATATTAATGACTCGCTGATTGAGTCTAGTATGGTTGTCAAACATGGGCGTGTTTAGAAATGGAGCTAACTTTTCAAACATAGCACTATATCCACGTGGATCAATGAGTATATGGATGTCAGCGTCCGAATCAACAAAGGCCAACGATAGCAGAGATGTCACCTCAGATCGTTGTCCTGTTTCAAAATCATACGAATACCACTCCATGGTTTTCTCCAGCGGTGTCTTTGCCACCCATTCTCCGATCCGAAGAGCAGCTTTTGAAGACATATCTGGTTTGCCCTTCAGTATAATATCTTCTGCGATTTCAATGGTCGTACTGATCGCTTCGTCCAATCTGTCCCAACTTGGATCTGCTTCTTCGTCAGAGACAACACGACCATCTTCAGCGTCACGTAGAAGCACCGAATCCCAATCCATTGGGAACGTATCCAGCTTCCACTTATTTAATACCAAATCGACAATGTCTGTATATCCAGGAGTAACCCACGTTGCACCAAGTTCAACGGTTACGTTAGCAAACGTTTCGTGCTTCACGCGTCCGCCTACGTAATCCGCGCCTTCTATTATAATAAAATCGTCCATGTTATTGTCGTGGAATACTTGAGCGGCTTTGATACCGGTCGCTCCAGCCCCAAGTATAAGAACTTTAGCGTGGTTATCGGTGGTGTCTATACCATCCAAACATGTTGACGTCTCAATAAAAACATAAACCAATATTATTACAATTACACAAGAAGGTAACCATATTATGTTATCACCCATGATGTATTGCAAGCTTTCAACAGTCGATGAATCAGACTGAAATTGATGCTACGATATACGGGTACGTGTATTCTTGTAGAAAAAACAACAACAAGCGATTTGCTATCAAGTAGAATACATATCCCCTCAAGCAACAATCTTAATCAATGTAGTCATAGTATTTTCACGCAAAATAACAAAATAAACATGTTTAGCGTCCCCTCCCGCTTCCCTTTTAAGGTCCGCTTCAGTATTCTATTTTTTGTCTTTATTTCAATCATAACATAACTTTTTGTTCAGGAGTTTTACTAACAGAGTTGAGATGTTTGTAAAAACTTTGTTTCTTTCTTATATGTATTTTAAACGGGTTTTGCAGTGACCAACCCCCATAACTATGAAACAAAAACAGTTTAAAGAGGCATTTCGCAAACAATATCGCTAATAAGGACGATTTTGCTGTAAATAGTTTTTTATAAAGAAAGAAAAAGGATCTCCGCCTTCACTTTTTTTTAAAAGACCGAACGCTAAACATGTGTTGTTTTTTAGTTGGCTTATAGTTATATACGACTAACTGGTGATATAATGGGCCAATTTTGATATCAAGATGATAATCATTCCCTCTATTGACGATCTATGATATTATCCATTGGTTGCCACACCACAATACAGTAACAAAGGTCAGGGTGTGCTAAACAACACAATCTTAATTATCCGATAACGCTCTACCTTTAAGTAGAGATTATGTAATTGATATGTCACAGGTTTAAAAGTACCCGTTTAAAGTCACTAGTAGCCGGTGTAACTGCTATAAAGTGTTTAATGCATATTGTTATGCTATTATACGTTAACCTTAATAAATGCACCATGGGAAAAATATTCTGCTGCCTATTCTAGAGTGTATCAATAGTTAATGAGCTATGGCACAAAATTAATAATGCTTTTGCTCCGAAAAGTATCCCAATTGATTTACAAGCGGGACAACACCTTTCCAAAGCTATACATGTACATGTACGTGTCAGGTATGGAATGGAAATGTCACGTACATTATTGTTAAACAGGCGTAATCATACTATTCAATTTGAAATACAATATTATCACGTATACAAATTAGGAATTTGTCATGGTGTGCATGGTGTGTGTGCACTATTATTTCATCATTATCGCATTTAGGCAAATTAACCTCCAGTTTACTGTGTGAACGATTCAAATTATTAAAAAACCCACCAATTTCAACAACTCAAACTCAATAATATCAACATAATCAAAATGTACTTTGGCTATTGGGGATGGGGTAACTTTTACCAAACTACACATTTCTTCTTTCTGTGCATACATCTTGTAATTTATTTATTTTAATTCTTTCAATATTTGTCATATAATATGCACTTCATACTAAAATGGTTCCTGGTCAGCTAATTAATGTTATACTGATGGAGTAGCAACAATAACAATACATTGATTCATGCACTACATATTACAATATCAATATGAAAAACTGATCATATAGAACTCATTTCATTTTCAAATTATGAACTTTCATTACACTCTATAAGGCAAAGAAAACCCGTTTGTTTCCAAATACAGCACGCGCTTCATAATTTGTGTTTCTAGATTCTTGCGCATTTAACTTAAAATTTAATTTTAAAATGGGAACAATTTATTGATAGGGCGCCATCTTTTGTCGAAATTGTGTCCAACATGTTTCAAGATGGCGAATGGCGACATCCGGCAAACACGGAAGTGAAAATGCGCGGCAAAAATTACAACTTAGCGAGCATAAGAGTAACACAAATGCAAATATTTGACTAAATAAAACCATTTCAAGTGCATCTCCACTATAAATTTGCATTACATAATGATTTAGCTAACAAGGTTCTTTTAGTATAAGCTTATTATGTATATGTCGTTGATCAATTTCCGGGGACTCGCTCCCGCCCTTGATACCCATTTCGCAATTAGCAGGAATAAAATGTATTTTCCCTAATTTGAAGTCACGAAAAGAAGAAGCACAAACAAACAAACAAACAAAAATCCCGCGTTTCGCATTTGATTTGTCAGGCTTGCAACTGGGTTTTTCTTTTTGCCTATAATTGAAATCATGGTAAACACAGACAAAATATAGAACAGTATGTTAAACATGTTAAAGAGATTAAAAAAAGGGAAATGGAACAAGTCGAATGGTGCCATCCTTTAGGTTCAGTACTTAAGTCAGAAAACCACCCCTGTACTAAAAATGGTCATGCATTATGCTCTTAAAAATATTGCCGTTATTTGTCTACCATTGAATGCTGCTAGTCAACCCTTGAATTAAAGGATTTTCCAATTTGTATTGTTCTCCGTTAATCGACCCCGAGTATAACTGACCTTGTTTTTGTCCGTGAATCCGCCCCAGGGTCCACTTTTTAAAACCTCTTAATTCAATAATTATGTTTAAGACTTGTATATTAGCCCTAACAGCACTATGTCATACAAAATCATCCGACCAGCAGCACCTGTGTGCGCGTGCACATGAGGTCTATCCCACGGTGTGGTGGTGGATTGACTCGCCTTTTCAGTCCGGCGACCCTGGTTCAATTCTCGGTGGCCCCGAACCAAAAAAAATAGTCCTCCCTGTTGACCCCCTGCCCCAGTTGTGTTATCAATTGCCGATGGTTATTCAGGCTCTTTTTCTGTTCTTTATATAACCCTAACAGCACTACGTCATACAAAATCATCCGACCAGCAGCACCTGTGTGCGGGTGCACATGAGGTATATTTAAAGGCAATCTGTATTATGGTATGGTATGGAAAATATAAGAAGGAGACAAAATACCGTATACGTCTTACGATGAACCGAAGTATTGGTATGCAGCAATCAATATAATAATATAATAATAATAATGGCATTTATAATGCGCCGTCAATCTAGGTAAAACTATTCCGAGGCGCAAACATATAAAACAAAAATACAAATTAACATGAAAAATACATAAACAAGGATGATGTGCATATACATGTACATATGTATAATACAAAGAAATAAATTATAAACTGAGTCAAATAATCTTGTTTTTAACAAGTTCTTAAAAGAGTCAAGTGAATCACAGCATCTTAAATTATAAGGTAGTGAGTTCCAGAGAGTTGGTGCAGCAACCGAAAATGCGCGATCTCCAAATGAAGAAGTAGTCCGTGGAACAACAAGTAAAAGTTTATCAGTGGACCGGAGAGTACGTTTTGGATAATATGGTACAAGAAGATTAGCAATATATGTTGGTGAAGTGCCATGCAAAGCTTTCCAAGTTAAAAGAAGAAGTTTAAAATGAATTCTTTCGCGAACAGGAAGCCAGTGGAGATCTTTCAATATTGGAGTGATATGATCGAATTTCCTTGTCTTTGTGAGAACGCGAGCAGCTGCATTTTGAGCAAGTTGTAGTTTGTGAAGTAAGTGATCAGTGATGCCAAAAAGAAGAGAATTGCCATTGTCAATACGAGAAGTTATAAGAGCATGGACAATAGTAGCTGCGGTTTCAAATGTTAACATTTTCCTTATACTATTGACATTCCGTATATGATAATACACTGATTGGCATATCCGTCGAACTTGAACATCCATACATAGATTATTATCAAACACAATTCCTAAGTTCCGAGCAGATTTTGAAGCAAGAACAGAAGAAGTGTCGATATTGATATGATGATCAATTATTTAACGTTGATTGAATCTGGAGGTCATAATTAAAAACTCTGTCTTATCATCATTCAATTTCAGCTTGTTTACAGACATCCACGACTTGATTTCTAAAATACAAGCTTCTGCGCGTTGACGGGCCGACATTTCATCATTACGATCATTTAAATTAAAAGGCACATATAGTTGTGTATCGTCCGCGTAAGAATGAACATTTAATCCGTGTTTGCGAGCAATGCTAGCAATGGGAGAGGAATAGATGGTGAATAGTATAGGTCCAAGCACAGATCCTTGAGGAACGCCATATTTTAGCGGAACATGTGTAGAAATAGTTCCATTTATGTTTACTGCTTGAGTTCTGTTTTTGAGGTAGGACTGAAACCATTTCAGAGCTGAATCCTTGACACCAATTGACTCAAGACGCCTGAGCAGAATATCATGGTCAATGGTGTCGAAGGCGGCAGAGAGGTCGAGAAGAATGAGAAAAATGCCACGTTTACCATCCAATTCACGTAAAATGTCATTGTGTACTTTAAGAAGAGCGGTCTCTGTACCATGATATTTTCTGTATGCTGATTGATGTTGTTCATATAAGTTGTTTATACATAAATGAGCAGCAAGACGATGTGCTACAACTTTTTCAACAATTTTTGATACAAAATGTAGATTGGACACAGGGCGAAAGTTTTTCAAAATGTCTGCATCCAAGGAAGGCTTCTTTATGAGTGGAGAAACAAGTGCATTTTTAAAATAGTCCGGAAATGTTGCATTTTCAAGAGAGAGATTTACAATCTTAGTAATGACGGGCACCATGATGTTGATGTGATCTTTCAACATCCATGTTGGAATTGGGTCCAATGTACACGACTTAGAAGGTGAAGACGACACAAGCTTATATATTTCATCATCAGTGGCAGGCGTAAAAGACATCATGAATGTAGCAACATTATTCTCAGTAGGCAGAACAGGAGCAGTTGAAGCAATGGTATCAAGATCACGACGTATTTTAGAAATTTTGGAGACAAAATAATCATTGAATCGATGTGCAAGTTCCTTTTGACAAGCGTGTGAGGGTAGCTTGACATTGCCTTTCTGGTGTAAGAGACTCTCGACAACTTTGACAATTTCCTTTTGGCTTTGACATTGCAATATTTTGTCTTCGTAGTATTTGGATTTGTCATCATTTATCATATTAACAACAACCATGCGCTGTGATTTGAATAGCTGTCTGTCTATCTCCAGATTGGTTTTTCTCCATCTTCGCTCAAGTTTTTTGCGAAGTTTTTTGGCCGTATCAATTTCAGGAGTATACCATGGATTAGAGGGGCGAATAGTAATGGATCTATGTTTTAAAGGTGCGTGCTTGTCAAGAATATTGCGAAGAATAGTGTCGTATTCATCAACTAAGGTGCCAAGATCTGATGAGCTGCTTATCAATTTACTTAGTTGTAAATCCTTCGTAAAATTATCCTTGTTGATGGATTTCCATTTGCGATAAGAAATAACTTTCCTTACAAATTTAGGTTTTTGTAAAGCAAGCTGGCAATGAATAACGGCGTGATCAGTAAACAAAAATGGAACAGTCACAGAATCAACGATATCATCATCTGAACGCGAAATAACAAGGTCTAAAGTATGTCCATCAATATGGGTAGGATCGCGTACAAACTGGGTTAAATTTGAAGATGAAAGAATATCAGCGAGGCGGATGACATCAGGGTCAGATGGTATATCCCAATGAAAATTGAAGTCTCCGACTATCAAGAGTTTACAAACCGATGTTGATAATGATGAAACATATGCAGAAAATTCCTCGAAGAATACCCTCGGTGTTACACGGTGCTTCTTACTTGCTGTACCCGGGTCTATATATATCCTACTCCTACTGATCTATACTGTATGAAATCTTATTTTGATTTAGGCTACTCTCAAGTTACTTAGGTACTCTAGGCTATCGAATTGGTTAATTTCATGCAATCTTCATGATCATTACACAGAATGGTGGTATATAATACTGATTTTCTCCACGGGTCTAAATTCAGCCATGTCATCGTTTAGTCCCCTCATGCTATTTCAATAGCATACGAATGTAGGTCAATCCAATAATATTACTGGATTAGCTCGATATAATAATTCATCTTCCATATTCTTATATAACTCAAACTTATGCCTTCAGACAGTTACAATTACATATCTGTGCGTGTTATCCTTTTCAAATTATATCCAACACACCCCTACATACACCTAGCACATAACGTCCCTGACCAGGTGCTTTGAGGTTGGCTAATTCAAAATTACCAAGAATCTGATATATACATTAAATGAGCAAATTTCTTCTCCGCAGTTTGATACCTCATTCAACCTCATTAAAATCGAATGGATACTTTTAAAGTTATGGCGATTTCAATGACCACGCATAACAACAGCAAAGTTGCACTAGGTATAGGAAATTATTGATTTGTGTGACAGTTATGACAGTAATCATACACAATTCAATGAATACCTAGTGCAACTTTCCTGTTGTTATGCGCGGTCATTGAAATCGCCATAACTTTAAAAGTATCCATTCGATTTTAATGAATGAGGTATCAAACTGCGGAGAAGAAATTCGCTCATTTAATGTTTATCTCAGATTTTTGGTACCGATTATATACTTTGAATTAGCCAACCTCAAAGCACCTGGTCAGGGACTTTATGTGCTAGGTGTATATATAGACTGGAATTCCACGACAACTTTGCATATATTAATATGCACCGAGCATGCGACATTTGTACACAGCAGCAACAGAAATACCACCCGATTGGTCCAATTCAAAGGCACTGCATCGAACGATCATCACGCTGCGCTACGGGGAGGCAAATCGTGCGCCTTATCGCGTCACGCGGTGTACAACGCCGCGTGAAACTATCGGCGCGCTGTGGCGTGACTAGTGCATGAATAGCTCATGTTTATTCAGCAGTTTATCAGCGCACACCTTTTTTTCCAGTATTTTTTCCAGTCTTCACAATTGAGCACCCTCGCAGGGGACGTGTGTAAAATAGGGAAGACACGAGGATCCAGTCTAACACATACAGCCAACTTCAATTAAAACAAATCTTAATGAACCTCGTTCTCATAAAATGAGGTATGTATAAAGTTGGTAGATTTGTGAACACTTCTTTTGAGATTAAGCACAGACCCCGACGGCCATGAATTCGAAGACTACTTGTTAATGTGTAAATCAACTCTTTCACTTCCTACTATCATATAATATCGAAATCAAAAACATTTTGCCTCGCAGTTTGGGGAAATAAGCGCATCTACCCACTACTTACCGAGAGATAGTTTTGGCATGGTGTGGTTTTGTAAATTTTGTATTACTCCTTTTATCTTTAAATAAGTTCATCAGCTGTGTAGGCAGAACGCATATTGAGATGTGTTAAACAAATCAAAGAAGATGTACTCATATTTTAGACGGTTTCATCAACCAGGTCTATTTCTCAGTAATAGCTGGAATCGCTTTTAGGCTTTTCCAGCGATAAATATTCTTCTCGTTCCCATGATGCAAACGGCATTTATATTCGCTGAGTAACGTTATTTATTCACTCATAGACGTTATTTTTAGTTGGCGCATTTACGTCAAAAGAGGGCGTGCAATCCGACTGAGCATGCTCCGAGCAATTAGTGCTCCGATAAACAGTGTTGCATGGGTACCAGTAGTGTAGTCTGGGACGGTTTGGATCGTAACATGTTTGATACAGCTCTGTAAATTGGCACACATACTCTTTGAAACATACCTAATCATGTTATAAGGGGTGCCAACAAATCAGACTTTGTTATTGTGGTCATTGGCCACGCCCATTTTTTAAAATCATGAATACATTATGTTTAACATAAACTGTGAGTAAACATGTCGTTTTTGGTATCAAAGCAAAGCTTACAATCTATACATGATACTCTGTGACTAAATAATATCAATGACTTATGTAACATAAGACACGCCCTTTTTAAGGGGGGTTAAATATTGATCAATATAAAAACTGCAATAACTGTTATCAAATTGAAGCTTATCTGAAGAAGATAGGTAGTATAGGAATTCATACATATCTGTATCATGCGAGGTCACAGACAGACCAATAATGAGTTTTTACATAAACCACGCCCACCTTTTTCTCACAATAGGCGCCTTTGTTAAATGCAAAAAACAAACACATTTTCAACTTTACAAAGCAGTTCAGAGATAGGCCTATATGGTGCACATACTATTTCTAAAAATATCAGTATACGCATCGACCACGCCTTTTAAAGCTTCAGAGCTATTTCAATGTTACATGTTACACCCCCCACCACCTCACATACATCCCCACACACAATTGCACTGCATGATAGGCCGGCTCTTCGATTGCATGATAGGCCGACTGCATGATAGGCGACTGCATGATAGGCTGCATGATAGGCTGCATGATAGGCCGGCTCTTCAACACTTGCAGCTGCGGGAACAATATGGCTGGCTCTTGCAGCCACACTTGAGTAGTTCTCGACAGGCCTTTGATTCACCAAGGAGTGTCGTCCAGAGTGGCAGAATACTGACAAGTCGACATCTTTCAAATATTGAAGTTGAACAACTCTATTTTGATCTTAGGATCTCTTAGAAAATCTCGAAAGTTTCTGGGCGGTTTGGTATTGCCTCCTACTTTTCTACAAATTCCTTTCCTTTGCTTGCTATTTTGTCCGTGGTATTTTTCGAACGCTTGAAAAGAGGTATTGAATTATTCTAGATTGTTTGATGAATGGATACTTTCTTATCCACAATTACCCCTTTACATATTCACGATACGTGGTGTTCCCGATATCCTCAATGTTACATAGAGTTGAAATAACATTCTCGTTGATACAGTTCCGAGTGTCTAAGGCAAGAAGTTCCGAGCAATCTTCCGGAAAAGAGTTTACCCATTGTTGAACTAAGGCTAATTGACCTATTGTTGAAAGACTTCCTGGGTAGACAGACCTTGTTCATACTGGTTGAAACTCAGGCTAACATCTTCTGCATTATTACTAAGCTAACACTCAAATTCTGAATGCAACCTCATTTTGCTCGGGTCCAACCAATATCAGTTTCCATACCTCAAATGTAGTACCATCTTGAGGATCTATGTGCTGCCAGGCATCTTGTTGTTTTGCAAGAGTGCTGTTAGTGTTACTTGATGACCATGTCTCCTTGTCTTACATATGTCTATACAATCCTTATAATAATGTCTGGTTCTAGTTAGGCGAGCTCCTTAAAGGCATATTATGTGATCTTTTCCAGGGAGCGCCCTCTATGGATGATTTTTTTTAGAAAGTAGATTTTCTTGCAGATTTACATTTCTGATCATAAATCATACATACATTCCAAGTTACAGAGGGATACGATTCCTAATTACCTCAAAATCATGGTTTTAGAGTGAATTTAGACTAGAGTAAAATAAGTTGTCGTATATCCGACAGTTTATTTTCACTCTAAAACCATGATTTTGAAGTAATTAAGAATCTTATCGCCCTGTAACTTGGAATGTACGAGTTAAAGGAAAACGACGTATCGGTGAAATAAATTTAATATATTTTATGTATTTTATGTTAGGCCTATTCGTATAGTAAATAAAGTATGTTTAATTCATGTAAACCTGTCAAAATGGGTACTGTGCGATAGACAATTTTGTAAGCTTTTATATGAGCCTATTCACAACAAAATTGATGTTTTTTATTGATTTATAAAGACGAAAGATTGAGAAGGGGTATATATGTACCAATTAATAAATAATATATGTACCAATTTATAGAGCTGTATCAAAAATGTCACGATAAGGCCTTAAATCTACCGTACCAGACTACACTACAGCAAACATTTGATTTGAAGCTAGAGGAAATAAATAGTGTTTTTACGTTTAAGTTAATTTCACGAAGTAGTAAGGTCAAACAGCTCAGAAGTATGAAGACTAATTTATGATTAGTGCAAAGCTCACCCCCGTTTAAAAACGACAGCTCTTTTGTCTTGGCTAAATCGCTTATTGGCTAGTTCACTAATAAACCCTCTTCGGCGCCAATAACGTCTATAGGGGTAAATCCCGGGAAGGGGGGGGGGGGGGGGGAGGGGGGGGGCGGGGGGTCGAGGGATAAAATGTATAAAGATGATTGCGAACCATCAGGTGTAAACATGGTAAATGTGGAGTGAGAGCGCCGTCAAAATAAGGTGCGGGATATCCTAGGACACTCTGTAAACATAGAAATCCTTACTTCTGGGCACTCTGCACAATTTAAGCTCAGCTGGATTTTTACCCTAGACTTTTTAACAACGCGCATTCACCATTGCTCGACATCACCAGCAATATATTACTGTAATAAAGAGCATTTAACTGTAACTTTGAAACGGAAATGCGTTGTGGCAAGAACATCGGGCCCTGCGTTATATATTGTGAGCAACATCATGAGAAAAAAAAGTGTTGCATGTTTTCCAACCAGATTAAAGTTGACATTTTACAACTGAGAGTTGTGTGACTTATTGTAAATCTCTCAATGTAATTCGTTGGCAGATTACAATTGGTTTTAGAATTCTGTCGTATTCGGCGATGATTTATCTCACTGCACTGTAATTGTGGGTACTATATTACAAAGTGTACCTCCTGATGTATTGCCTTATATTAAACGTTACCCGTATCGAAATTGAAATTGTTATTTTATTTATGCAAGAAACTGTAAACTCTTCCATTCCAGACGATGATTCGATAAAAATCCATCCAGATGTTTTTGTCTCCGGTCTTTGGATTGTGGTAATCTCGTTTTGTCGCATGGTTTACAGTTTAAATGTCAGTGCAGATGTTTGCGACTTTGGTTCGTTAATTCTGTCAATACTAAAGTGAAATTTACAACACATGCACCTGTTTTACATTCCAATGCAGTGATGTTAGTGGTTAGAAAAGATACGCCTGCTGAGAAACTTATCATTTTCATAGTTATCAAGTTAGATTACACGACATTTTTATCCCGTATTTGTATTATTATATTAAATCGTCAAATTAAACACATCTATCTTACTTGGCTTTACTATTCCCTATTTTCGTACTATATTTGTGGTCCACATCTATTTAAGCTGGGATACTCGATGCAAACTTAGAATATTTGATTGTTTCATATCAACAGTTTACAAACGATTATTTTTATTAGCGTACTATACAAGTCATTACTTCATTGGCGATGGTTGCGTTTGGCAATACAGCTGGCTATACAATTGTTCTTGCAGGATGTTCCCAAAGGCGAGTCCTTCAGCTTCGGAATTGCCAATTGATACTATTTTAACTAAAGGGCTTTAACCCTTGCTATAGTCTGGGCAAATGACATTTGACAGTCGTTTTACGATTGCTGTATAGGAGATATCGCAAGATGAGCCGAACTACTGTAACCTCTTCTGACATGGACTTGTTAATTGCGACGACGTGATATGACTAGAAGGTTTGACAGCTACAGCTTAATCTGGGCAAAGAACCATCGGCTGTCATTTGACGAGATTTTTATATTGCTGAGCAAGAGATCTAGCAGAGTATACCGGGTATAATGTATTCTCTTCATACACTGAATGTTTATGAATTTTAACTAGAATCGTTGCTTTAATGTGGGATTCAAACCTATAAATGTTCCGGGTAAATGCCCTTATTCGTGGCCATCGGTATTGTCGTTACATAATGACAGTATCTTTTACCGGTCGTTTGACAATAGATTATCGTCGTTGTACATGCATGTTACTCACAGGATGTGCCATAAGCGGTACAGCATTTTCAGTTTCGAAATGATGACGTTATTTGACTGGAAAGGTTTAGATATTCAAATAACATTTGACCGTTGTTTGAAGGTAGATAAGGATTGATGTTAAAGCGTTCTTGCAGGATTAGCCCGAAGTATTGCTGCCTCTTCAGAAACGAAACTTGTATGATTGATGACGTAATATGAATAGAGAATTGAACACTATTACAATTCCGCACAAAGAACCGTCGGCCTTCGTTTGACGATTGATTATTACATTGCTGAACAAGTTAGCTAGCTTGATAAGCCTGGAGCAGAGATAGCACTGGATCAAAAATGTGAGAGGTCCCATGAAATTTTTCGGGACCCCGTAGGACTTCAGAAAACAAATTTAAGGGGTCCCTCAAGAAAATGAGAGGTCCCGAAGTATGGGTATTTGAAAATGGACGAAACTGATTTAGGAAAATTAGAGGCCACACTATGAGTCGATGACTTATGGTTTGGTTAGTTAGGGGTCGACGGGTATGATCGATGATGAGGACAGTTTTATTGAATTTATATTGTGAGCAAAGGATGGATATGTAATTTACAGAATTTCTTAAGGTTTCCATTTCCATACATCGTCAAATGTGAGGGGTCCCTTCAATTTTGATCGGGACCCGCAAGGCTTTCCAATTTGAAATCTGACGCGTCACTATTCGAAAGTGAGAGGTCTAGGACGCGCAGACGCGTCATAATGCGACCCTTGGCCTGCAGTGTCGCAGCCTTATTCGTGACATTATTTGACCTGAGTGATGTATCACTATTCCAAGTCCAGGCCAATAACCTTTGATCAAAAAGTGCAAGAAATGTGAAATTTGAGATTAAAAACAAAATGTTTGCACTTTTTGGGCAATCATTTCAAAACTACAAATGTTTCAGCCCCCCCCCCCCCCCCCTCAAAATAAAAACCCCGATCCTAAATAATTGACTTTAGATGATTTTGGTGACATTTTGGATTTTAACATTTTTTTACAGATTTTGTTAGGTTGTCTAAGAATTGTTTGCGCTAAAAAGTGATTTTTGGGCAAAAATGTAAAAATCCCTATTTGTAGTAACATTTGATACCAAAAATGGATTCTATGATTCGTTGCATTAACAAAAATGTACACTTGTATGTACATCACATTTATAGTTTAAAAGTTACAGTGCTTGATCAATTCGGCGCCAAAAAGGGTTGACACTTCCCTTAATTTCCCACGCATAAGTCTGCCCGACAACAACGCCAGAGCACCTGATTGGTCAAATTTAAACTGTAACTTATTTCACGATCGTCAAGCTGCGCCATAGGAGGTAAATTAGCGCGCCCCATCGACTATTTGAAGTCATTATCTAGTTTTTTTATCTTTTTTTTTTTTTTTAAAGAAATATTGTCTGCCCAAAAAAGTTAATTTGAAAAAATATTATGTTCTATTAATGATTTTCTTTTCGAGTTATCGTCGATTATGTAAATTTTTCTCCATAGAGCTGTGTATAAATGCTCATTTTCTCCACCCCACTGTCTTTTAATGCAAGACCCTGCGACATTAAGACTTCTCGGACACGTGCCACAGACGTTAATGATTACTTTAAACGATTTAAAGTTTATCATGTTTATTTTATATCGAAATGGCAGAAATACGAGGGTCTAATTTTCGCTATTAGGAACAAAATTTGGAGATTTTTTTTTTTTTTTAAATATCAAAAATATAATTTTAAACGTATTACTCTCTAATGAGAACAAAAAAAGATTTTGAATGTAAGTTTCGCATACTTCCGTAAACCCCCTCTCCGAACGGCGCGGGGTCTAACATGATCTAAATAGTATTTAAAAATACATTTTTTATTCTAAGACACACCGCCGCCGCCGCCGCCGCCGCCGCGTAGAGTTGATTCAAAATATTTAGAATTCAAGTTCGGCATACTTCCGCACCCCCCCCCCCCCTCCTACGTTCGCCGCCGTCTATACGTCATTGTACGCCAACATGTACTTATAAGAGGTACATTGTGGGTGTAGATATGAGTATGATTTGACATTGTGGGAGTATTTCGGCATTGTGGGCGTACCCCCACAATGAACAGTTTCCAAATGGTATATGAGGATACGGTGAGCGTGTTAAAAGCAACAACAAATATACCCCCAGAACGATTTGTTTGTTTTTTGTGTGTTATTTGTCATCTTAAAACATACACTTTGCCACCCGACTATATGAATGGCGCCATCTATCTAGTCAACTCCCACAATGTACATACAAAAATACCCCCACAGTACAAATAATTACCCCCGTAGTGCACTCCTGTACCAACAAAAAATCCAACTCCCAAAATGTATATTTATACTCATTGTGTACTCCCACAGCGCACAAACACAAATACCCCCGCAATGTAGCTGGTGCGTGTATTAGTGAACGAGGCATGAATCAATGTAAGGTACAAACATCATAATGGTTTTTTCATATGAGAGCTCATGCAAAGGGTAACGTAATGCTGCCTTCCATACCGTATCCTATTTGAGAATCCTAGACTTGTTCCTGATTTGAGAAATAACCTATGGGTTTGACTAGATCCCCGCGTCTCTATCTGGCCGCCATCTTTCAAAATGGCGGAAAAACACGGCAGGCAACAGCAGAAGTGTCGTGGAAAGTAGTCACGACACACACTTCCGGTCACTTCTCACTTAACCATGTTAACTTCCCACGCATAAGTCTGCATGACAACAACGCCAGAGAATCTGATTAGTCAAATTTAACTATAACTTATTTCACGATCGTCACGCTGCGCCATAGGAGGTAAATAATCGCACCCCATCGCGTCACGCGATGCACAACACTGCATGTAAGCACCGACGCCATGTGGTGTTATGGTGTGTGAATAAGCTCATGTTTATTCATGAGTTTATACCAGCGCACACTTTTGGAACTGATATTTTTTCAGTATAACTGTTGGGCACCTTCGCAGGGCCGTGTGTAAATTTGGAAGACGGGAGGATTGAAACTACTAGCTGAGAGTCAGGATGGCTTATGATCCAGTATTTTCTACATATAATATAAGTATATCTCTAGATACCTTGATTGATCATGAATCTCCTACCCGAAGGATAATATTATTGTTAACACTACAAGGCATCCATCGTGAATATGTGATGTTGGTTATTTATTGTCTGTATATCAGTAAATAAAAAGTCAATAATTGCTTGCCATCCAGGGCTGCCTCAATATATCATCAAATATTTGAAACAGTTTTATTTTAGCGTTGTAACAATCATCGGAATGCGTTTTGTTTAAATAGCGACGAACGTGACTTGTTTGGCGGATGAGTAGCCTGGCTGATCAAAGGGATACGATTCGAAACACTTTGCCAGCAGACATGACAGAGCATCAATCAAAATATGTTTGCGGTTTTCAGAAGTTGAAATATGCTAATTGTTTCTGAATGTTCATAGCTCTTAGGTTTTCCAATAACCTAATGTTTTGCTCGCCCTCCGATCGAACATGTCGAACGATACTTACATACTCCCAGCGCCATTTTAGTCATGTCGCGTACTGCTTGGAGATTCCTTTTCGATGATAGCACCTCATCTGCAAAGTCAAGGATAAAGATAATTTTTGTTACATAATGATATTCGAACTTTTATTGAAAACAAGAATGACCAGATCAACCAATCATCATGAAATAAATGATCATGATGATTGGACGCTTCCTTTCACACACAAAACACCGTTTCTCAGAATACAAAGAATACCATCAGTGAGTGATGTGTTTTTTTTTCTTCGGAAAAAGTGTACTTAAGGTCCCAGATTCTGGACTGTACTAGTATCTTCCGATACTAGAACACCCAGTATCGTTCGATATTAATACAAAGTCAGTGTTCCAGTATCTGACGATACTGGCACTCATTGTACCAGTATCGGGCGATACTGGAACACAATTATGTACCGGTATCATCCAATACTGGGACAAATCACACTACACCGTGTGTACCAGTATTGTCCGATACTGGAACATAAAAACGTTCCAGTATCGCTCGATACTGGAACACAATTTGTTTGTTGTTCCAGTATCGACCGATACTGGAACAGTAAGATTATACCTGGCATATTTTTATTAAGCTTTTCCAAGTTAACACTTTCCAAGCGGCTATTGTTCTATCACGTACAAAACAGATTTTCCACAAACCTTTCAAAGTCTATCTCAAAAACGATTCTATTTATTTTAATGCTTTTCTTGTGGTGATTCTTATTTCCAAGTATGGTGAAGAATTTCAATAATTTTGACATTTTTTAATCATTTTGTGAAATTTTGGAACTAGCGTCTGATGCAGACGACAGCCGCGTGGAAAGGGTTAAGCTATAGCCATAAGGTAAAATATAGTGCACGGGCATGCCTTTGAAGAAAAACACCTCGTTTTGGGAAACAACTACTTACTTATAAATGCCTACTTTTGAAATGTTTTTGATATACACAAAATATTATGGCAGAGTCAAAAATGTCAAGTCGCTTCGTGAATTAATTTTGAAAGGATGCATTAATCATGAACGCGTTTCGTTATTTCAAAATTGATATAGCCTGAAGAGACTTCTTAAAAAAAGTGAAATGTGTTCACTTTTGATGAGTAGCTATGGAAGTAAGCTTTTGAACGTTGCTATCACAGATAACTTGCCCGGGATGTTGTCGCTCATGATGTACACGTAATTGTGTTTTTGACATGAAACATGAGGTAGTATTTCTATCAGCTATTGGATGGTGTTGGCACGCAGTAAAATGTGTTAAGGTTTTAAGATTGGTTTTCGCTTGAGGTTTAGTCGACACAGAGTTTGATCATGATGGCTGGAATGAGTTCGATTATGTTTGCCTTTTTTGTTCGAATTATATTGATCGTCATAAAATAGGCTAACACTCGGTTACAATGGATATCATGAATTTAATTGTCAAAACACTTGATGAACAGAGTTCAAATGAATTGGTCGTCGAATAATTCAGTAATAATGGTATTAAAATGTATAATCATAAAACATGCTGACGACTTTGCATTCGTTTGATTATAACAGAACATTGGCAAGGATTAATTGTCCATAACTTGGTGTTAGCAAATATTCAGAGAGGTATTCACGACGAGAGGCCATAACAAGTAATAAGAAAGGATGGTGGCGCTGGCTTCTCAGGCGGCCTACTGATGAAGTCAGAGCTACTTCTGACGGAAACTCGACCCACAAAGGCATCCTGAGGCGACCTTGTTCAAATCATTTTACCTTGCTATACATACTATAGCAGCTTCAGATTCAAATTGGTTTTAAAAACGTCGAGTAAAAAGAAGGGGCCTTTATGTACCAAAGTATTCAACATCAGACCTCCTCAAAGAAGCCCTCTCAATATTTCACAACAACTTGACGGTGCACGGAAATTAATTGGAATGTCCAAACACTGTTTATTGATTGTTGCCAGATAATTGAATTACACGGACAAATAAGAGTTTTAAGGAAGTGGTAGTATTTGACTACAACCTGACATTTATTTTGTGACCTTTGTTTGATCACCCACATTTGCATAAAATCAACAGCAATATACATACATTGTATCATGATGCTTTAACAAAGTAGCATTGAATTGACACGTTTTAAAGTTATGTGCCCTCGGCATGTAAATGAAAAGGGACTTGATGTGTAATATGTAAATATAGACTTGACGTGTAATTTGTAAGTAAATATGCCACAAAATCTGCTGTTGAAGTTTAAGCTATCCAATTTTCATTTTTAACATGTCATTACGACTTTAGTTTGTCCTTACTGTCAATTTTTCCACTATAATGAAATATCTACTTCGGACAATTTTCCCAATAAAATTATTACCTAACCGTACCATAATATTATTAATAATATTATCCTTCTCCTCTTTCCTGACAATTACTCATTAATTTTCACAATTTTATTCTGAAATGTTGACATCTTGAGGCCTAAACCACCCCCTGAGCATAACGCCCAGATCCGCAATTGTGTTGTTGCCTTCTTTTACCTTGCATACTCCCAAGCCTGGGAACACCTTGCAATTGCCTGCGGAGAGTACCAAGCCTGGTACCTCGCGCCCCTGCGCCAAGCCTGGCGCAACTTGCTGTAACCACGCCTAGTGTACCAAGCCTGGTACCCATATGCAATGACCACATCTGCACACAAACACGAGTCACCACGCCTGGAACCTGACACGGCATTATGATAGATTGAATGCACACGGCACTGCCTGCGACCCTGCTTTCACACAAGGGAGTGGAGGGTGGGTTTTCTCCAACTGAAAGGGTAACCGGTCTGGTTGTAGTCAAAATAAAGAATGAATGATGTATGTGGCGTACCCCGTGGACAAGTCAAATATTTCGCGGAAAACGCTGCCCTCTGACATGACCCGGAGCAGGGTTAAAACAGGTGAAATCCAACTTCCGGTCACCAAATAAGTTTTCCTTGTAGTAGCCCGGCGGAAAACTTTATTGTTGCCAGATAATTGAATTACACGGACAAATAAGAGTTTTAAGGAAGTGGTAGTATTTGACTACAACCTGACATTTATTTTGTGACCTTTGTTTGATCACCCACATTTGCATAAAATCAACAGCAATATACATACATTGTATCATGATGCTTTAACAAAGTAGCATTGAATTGACACGTTTTAAAGTTATGTGCCCTCGGCATGTAAATGAAAAGGGACTTGATGTGTAATATGTAAATATAGACTTGACGTGTAATTTGTAAGTAAATATGCCACAAAATCTGCTGTTGAAGTTTAAGCTATCCAATTTTCATTTTTAACATGTCATTACGACTTTAGTTTGTCCTTACTGTCAATTTTTCCACTATAATGAAATATCTACTTCGGACAATTTTCCCAATAAAATTATTACCTAACCGTACCATAATATTATTAATAATATTATCCTTCTCCTCTTTCCTGACAATTACTCATTAATTTTCACAATTTTATTCTGAAATGTTGACATCTTGAGGCCTAAACCACCCCAACAAGGAACCCATCCAGGAGACTTGCCCCAACAAGACCCCCCCCCCCCCCCCCCCCCCCAATCCTTCATGCCAACCGTTATTCATTAATTTAACCTCTTTTTATTATTCACAACCTATGTTATTTTATAATATTATATAAATACAATACACGCCTCTTTTTTCTTTCTTATTTCCAATGTTGAAGTAATTTTAATCGCCATGATATATTTGCAACATAGACCAGAGTTATCATCCTCAAAGGATGGTGGACCGCCAGACTTGATGGTACTTTTTATGGATGGTTGAATAATCGGCGGACTCGCGAGGTTGATTTTTTATTTTTAATATTTTTTATTTATTTTATTTTATTATATTATTATTATTATTATTATTTTTAATACTCATTTGGCCTTTGGACTTCCCCCTGCTCCTAAATTATTGAACCCGCCTCTTGATGAGGGCTTATTGTTAGGTTTCCTTCACACTCCCTTGCACCGTGGCCTTCGATTTGGCAGACTTGGCAAGCATGTAGAAATTTACAACTGGCACGTTTGCAACCCGCACCATTGAATTGGAAGCAATATGCCATGCCACCGGGGGCGCTAAAGGAAGCTGAGTGTTGGGCATTGCGAAAATCAGACGCGGTAGCTACCTCTTGCTGAGGGGAAGGCACTGCCACATAAAACGCCCAAAGCTCATGGTCAATTATGGCCCATGACCTTTCGGGATGCGCCTGCTGCCGCATACGAAACTGCGAGTCGTACACTTTCCACCCTTCCCCCTCAAAACGCGCTGCAGCGGTACGCACCAAATGCCCATATTTCAAGATTTCCTGTGCGCGGTTTGGATGGGACCTTAAAAATACTGCCGCGAAAATGAGAAAAGCACTGGTCCAGGAACTAATACACGTAATTTTGGGCGCTGGTTTTTTGGATTTTAGCACCACCTGACCCCACTCGTCTAAGCCCAAAATCCCCTCCTCTACTGACCCTTGTACCTCGCCCCCTTTATCCAACAGGGCCACGAAGTCTACATAATCCCCCCGCGCAATTTTCTCCTTAATTTGCTGTGGTAGACCCTCACCTAAGGGGCTACATACAGACGATAGCGGTGAAATGGAACCAAAATTAGGGAGGTTTTGGAATGGTTGTTCTACGTGTACATTTTGTAGGCCTAATTGCTGCTGAAGTTGTTGTTGTTGTGAATGTCTATTCACAACCCCTCCAACGACAGGGCTGTTGAAGCCCAAAGAGGCCTCATTAAGATCCAAATTTAGCTCACCCGCCTGCATGTTTCTCCTCACTCCTCCATTAACATTCCCCTGTGGATAACCCGTTGGTTGCGGTATCGGGGCTGGTAAATTTTCCTCGCCCAACACACTTGCACAGTTTGCTCTCGGTCCGCCATCTTGGTTTCCAACAGACGCACGAGGTACCGGAAGTCCCACAATTGGCCCCGCACCTTGCATATCTTGTACCGCACTTCCTGCCGCTGCTGGTGCACTAGATGACACACGCACGGCGCTCGCCCCTTGAGCACTAGTACTGGCCCGGTTTTGGACCCCGTCCACTGCCTG
Source organism: Ophiura sarsii (assembly GCA_035610835.1). Classification (NCBI taxonomy): domain Eukaryota; kingdom Metazoa; phylum Echinodermata; class Ophiuroidea; order Amphilepidida; family Ophiuridae; genus Ophiura; species Ophiura sarsii. The sequence goes on along the minus strand of CM069444.1, from coordinate 5,695,164 downwards.
TTGACTGCCTTGTGGTTGACCGTCCGCGAGGGCGACCGATAAATGCTGAGCCTGGGCTCGTGTCTGACGAGCGGCGGACGGTGCCGCTGGCGGGTTTTCCGTAGCCTTCCTTTTCTTCCCACGGCCCCTGGCCATCTTTAACAGAAAGTTCTTTGATTGTGAAGGGGGCACACCGTAAACAGTACTTTTAAGTTTCTAATTATCTCACCAAAATCCAACGGAAAACCAGCAAATGTAAAAACAGCACTCTTTTTGATGACAAAAACGTTTGTTATATTTATAACGAAACGATAAATGTAATTGTAAACCAAACACACGGTGTAGCTTGTAGCTAAAGAACCCAGACGAAACTGGAGAAAATTATATTTTAAAGTTCAAACCACAGCAAAGGAACAAACCCACGCTGCCAAAAATGATTTGTTTTTCTCCAACTGAAAGGGTAACCGGTCTGGTTGTAGTCAAAATAAAGAATGAATGATGTATGTGGCGTACCCCGTGGACAAGTCAAATATTTCGCGGAAAACGCTGCCCTCTGACATGACCCGGAGCAGGGTTAAAACAGGTGAAATCCAACTTCCGGTCACCAAATAAGTTTTCCTTGTAGTAGCCCGGCGGAAAACTTTATTATAGGTCAATACATGCTGTTGATTTTGTGAATAATGCTATTTTGAGCATATCAACATTTTCAATGTTTTTAGGAAACAAGACATACAATAAATACAGTGTATTGACCGAATTCACGCACGACAGCACGACAATACATATCAAAGTTTACAACTTTGGGCATACTTTTATTCACTTTAATAATGAATAAAACATCACTTACTGACATTGTGCTATAGTGGTCAACTTGTTTAGTTCACTATCTTCTTTTTAGTTTTAAATATTTTGTCCCTGATGTAGGGAGGTATATCCACATGAACCGTCGGCCTTTATTGTTACGTTATATTTTTGTTGTTTTATGGCACAGCAATTTGTATTGCTTGTCCCAGTGCATTTTCGTATGTTATTGTCATTTGTTTAAGTGCACAGCAATTCTCATTGTTTTTCCTAGTATATTTCACTATTTTATAGCGTTATTCTCTCCCTTGTCATTGCTTGTTTCCCACACCCAGTTGGTATATCTTGGTTTTTCTTCTTTTAATAAAACATGTTAACAAGTTTTATTTCACCCGCAGTAAAAATCGGCGAACCCGTGCTGCGTGAACAACGGATCAAAACTAAGCGCGTGGTGCGTGTAGAAAGAATTTCCAATTCTATTCAATAACGAATTATCGAATTTCAAAAAGCGCATCCAAAGTCATGGGAAATCTATAAGATGCAGGTACATTCACACGTATCTAGGGCGTAAAACCGACATACATTACTTCGTTGGAGTTGTGTACCAGACTTAAAATACTTGACACGTCCACATGTAGTCTACGTTGCAAAGCGATCTATATCCTTAATTCATGATATCAAATCACCCGACCAGTCACTTTTCAAGAGGTGAATAGTGGAAGAATCCAATCAATTATTTAATGTGTCACCTGTCAAGAAAATATATGTGAAGCATACATAATTTGGTCGATGCCAGTTTTAGAATGCGCACATTCACACTTATTTCAATAATTCACTTGGAATTACCGTCAACTGTCTGACACCTTAGTATTAGAGTTGATCTGCAAGATAACACCCGTTTGTGTACATGATTTATATTCATGTCCATATAGAGCGACAGACTGCGTGTTTACCAGGGATTAAGATTATTTTTCGCGAATTTAATGAAATAACGATGAACTTTCTTTCCAAAATATTAACACATTTTATAACTCAAAACGGTAACATGTTCTGTCATTCATTATGTTTCATCCCTGTTTTTCTAGCCCGCAATGATATACACACAATTGGCTTATGACATTTGCAACACGTTAGACTGGTATTTTTTGCGTTTGAGGCAAGAAGTACATAATGTACAGATGAGTTCAAACATATCTAGAAGATAACCTGGTTAGAGGGTCGATGGTTAGGAATCTGATATTAGCACTTTATCTGCGTGTCGAAGTGATCCACTACTTACTTAATTTGTACAAAAATGAAAAATGCATGTCATAACCCCAAGTCTCAGTCTAAACCTTAATAAAACAAACACACCTTTAGAAAGGACCATGCCTATCCTCTAATCCCAGCCTCTAAGTCGATTTCTATGGTCTGAGCAATTTTGTTGCACCGGAGCAAGCTGCATCAAACTAATGTGTAGATGAGTTCAAAAATATCTAGTGCATAACCTGACATGCCTGGCTAGAGAGGCGATGGTTAGGAATCTGGATTTTAACACTTATTTGCGAGGTGTCGAAGCGATCTACTATCCTTAATTCGTAATACCGATCCCGTGGAAACCGATGCACTGTTACGCCTGTCGCCTTTACAGACATGATGTGTGGGAGAGTCGAGTAAATTATGTAACTAGTCACCTGCTATCCCCCTTTCCTTTTCCTTCCTATGTCTGCCAAATATAAATAATTATGATGGTATCTGCTTTTAGAACTGGCGCATTCACGCTTATTTCAATAATTTAATTCGAAATACTGGAAACAGCATGACACGGGATTGACACCTTCGTGTAGACGTTGATAGTGTTGATCGGCAAGAGAGCATCCATTTAAGTACATGATCTATGTTTATGTTCATATCACAACAGACAGCCTGTTTACGAGATAATATTTCTCACAAATAAACTTATACAGGGTGTTCAAAAAGGTGACACCTTTACGTCCATTCCGATATACTTTAAGCGTGTATTATTATGCCAATTGTATGTGTAGCAGTCATAAAATGCAGTAGACTATTTTTTTTGAATTTTGACTTTTGAAATTTTTGAAATATTTTGAAATGTTTGTAGGAATTTGTTGTTGTTGTTGTTGTTTATTTGTTTATTTTTTAAAAATAGCAATTTTTTTAGAAATTTTTGGGATTTAAAAAAAAAATTAGGAAAAAAAAAATTGCCTTTTTTGCATTTTTTGTTGTCAAGTCAGATTCTCACTGCATAATAATAATGATAACATTTGATGGATTTTTTCGCATGATACACAAATATAATTATTGGTCTCGTTATGAGTTTTAAAATCCATCCAATTTTTTATATCAATATTGATCGACTAATATCGCTCCAGTGACATAATGTGCAGAATAATTGTTTTTTACAAATGCATTGATAGAATAGGACGGAAGATTTTCAATGCATAATAATGGTTGCAATCGGTCTTTGTATGAAAAACAAATGGACATTATATGATGGATACACACCACTAAATAAATCCTCTATAGCTACTGTGTAAAACGGGCCATAATTAAAAGCCATTTTCTCGATTGTAAAGCAACGGGTTGCTTCAACTTTACATTTTTGATGAATATCATGGTCTTGGCTTTCCTTTAAACACAACAATTAATAAGGTCAAGGCAACATTTTCGAGATATGCGCCGTCGAAGATACGAATGTTTTAGAACTCACATGCCTAGCCTAAGTCAAAGCGATTCTAATCATTTATTGAAGTCTCTAAAATGACTATAAAATCATAGAAAATTGGTCAAAAGAAGAACATTTGCACTGATATTGTTTAATAATCTTTATTTAAAAACAATCCAATCACAATTTTAGCCAAAAACACTACTTGTGTAGCATTTTTATATATTTCACGTATAGGTCTTGAACTCAGATACAATATATAATATCATCATTTAGTACATATGATAAACCATCTTGATATTTAGCCAGCTTTTCATGTTACAGGGGAAGTTAGTCAATATGACAATGATGACCCAACGGTTAATATACACAAAAAGCAGTGGATAAAATTTCGTCATAGCAAATACCTTTACAGACACCATTCAAAATAATAATAAAGATGTAATTCATAATACCGAGGTTTAAACCATTCTAAAGCAATTTCATGTCATATTGTAATCCTTCAATATCAGAAATAGTGGTATTATACCCGAAATGCCCCAACATGTCTAAGAACTAGAAAGAATGTGAATTATTTCATATTCTATTCACATTTCAATACCGAGTCATGTTTTATTGACACTAACAACTAATTTTCAAAATGAATTTTACAATTTTGATTACGTTTTTGCAGGCGGACCAGTTGCCCCATACCCCTTCGGACCACTTGCCCCAACAAATGACGTAGCACTTTGTCGAGATGAGAGGCATTATTCAAACACGCCTGTGACGTAATACATTTTACGCCAAAATGTTTTAAAACATACCACCATTTGTCATAATAATCAATAACTCCAATACATTTCAGAAAAAAGGCAAAACTGCATTTTTGTTTTAGCCATTACACAGATTTCTGTAGCCAGCGAGTATCTTTGAATTCGCAAATATTACGGCTTTCTGGTCCTACAAGTAGACGAGTGTCGTTAGATAAAATAAGAAATAGTGTACTTTGTTATTTGCAAATTCATAAACTAATAACTCTACCAAATGAATACCCGTGATAATGATTTAAGTTGAAGCATTCTTTAAATGATAATATTGATCGGAAATCCAAACCACCAATGTCCCAAATTAGCAATATGCGCCATGTTACGGTCATTTCAACCACAACCTATGATTTTAATCATATTTCGGAAAGTCCCTAAGCACACTACAAAATGCAATATGCACCTAGCATCTTAAGACGACTGTACTGCATGTATATATTTACTGTTGCATATCTGTCAATCATATAAAGTACATTAAACATGATCTAAACCCATCTTCATATATCGCCCATACTATCTGTGAATTAACAATCAGTCACTCAACTCAAGGAGTTGGCTTCAAGGATCTGGAGAGAATCACGTGTGTAAGTACCCTAACGTTCCAAATGTTTTGGATTGTAGAAGGTAAGGATATATGTCAAGTATCAACAAAAGTCGTACTGTTCAAAAGAAGGCAGTATGCCCATATAATTACAAAATCCTTCATTTCGGACCACTTGCCCCACGGTCCAGTTGCCCCATATTCCCCTATACTATATATAGCACAGTACTTTTCTTAGAGAATTAAATTACATGAATAAATTATAAATGTATGCAAACAGACACAATTTATTGCCATGCGAGTTTTCAAGAAATCAATGATAAAGTAGTGTACAAGTCGTAACTGTTAGCCATTACAACTGCAACTCAACAAGCAAAATCAACATTGCAACACTAACTGCCATCCAGGTCAGTATTTATATAATGTCTAATGTTATGGATCTAATTTAAGAATGATAATCGTCCATGCCGATGTTCTCATGATCTGTCTTCTGTTTGCCAATTTCAAGTCTCATTAGCGATCTAATGAGACGTGCTGTCATTTAGCGCTCTTGTTACAACGTACAACAACAAGATGATTGTTTGGATGTTACTCTTGTAATTATGTACATAATCTGATCAGCCGATGGTAGTGGTGAAAGTCGTGTTTATTATAATAGTCGCAGCCAATTCTCATTTAATAAAAGGAGGTCAGAGAGATCACTATATATAAAGTTAAACCAGAAATGATTGCATTTATAATTATGAATTCACCGAGAAACCCTCCCATGCATGTAATGATCTCTACCACATATTGATAATAGAAGCTTTCAAAATGCCGCTACTTTTTTTCTCAATTTGTTTGGGTGTGTGTGGGGGGTGGTGGGGGTTATGGAGAGTTGTATCTGAGCAATGCTCACTGTCGATTGAATTGGGCTCACCGTTTTGCTTCAGGTCACAGTTCATGCGTGTTGTTAAGGCACGATCTGAATTGGCCAGAGACCATTTTGTGAAGATCTATATGAATTAGATACAAACCAAAACTATTAAATTCTTGAAAATTTTCCATTTTTTTAAAAGGCGAGGAATTATAATTTGATGGTTTAAGATGGTTACTTGTATGGGGGTGGTGGTGGGGGGGGGGGGGGGGGGGGGGGGGTCAGGAGGGGGTGGGGGTCAGGAGGGGGTGGGGGTCAGGAGGGGCTCCTGCTTCAGAGGTTCTATATGCCCCTTTAAGTTAGGTATTATATATAATGCGTAGGTGTATTAATTTACCGGAATAATTATGCTGATTTGGTGCATTACTTATTCATTGGATGGTGTAAGGTTAACCAGACCATCCGAGTTCATTCATTGAATGGTGTAAGGTTAACCAGGCCATCCGAGCACATTACATCTAATGTATAATTACGGTGCAACAGTTCAATAACCCTACATAACGCCTAAGCGTTGCTATCAAATACAGAGATTGGGGCAAAAAAAGTTTTTTTTTCTCTATACAATGATACAGACACATTTATCAGATGTGGTATCATTTGAAAGCATGAATGTTCTTTCATAACCTTGAGCAGAGAGTAAGAGCATTGTAGCTACTATGAGAACGCAAAAGTTAAGACATCAAAGTAAAGTAAACCCTAATATTGCTTGGTAATCTTTTGCACGGATTTTACATGTATGACGAATGTGTTTAAATGTATTTCCCCGGGTATTTTTCCCAGAAAAAGGAACTCTAAATTAGATAAATAAAAGTAAAATATAACCGTATTCTTACCAAATAGGTTCATAAGGATCGTTGATCATAATCTGATATGGAATGTTCATTTTACTTTTCAAGTGTACACTAGATCAGTAAACTGAACATTCCATATCAGATTATAACCGTATTCTGTTTTGACAAATGCCTTTAGAGAATGAAAAATGAATGTATGCTATCCATTCACAACATTATTCATTCATAACATGATTCAAAGCATATCGATACTAATAGTATTTTGTGGAAAAGTACAAAAATAACGACAAATCAATTATTGAAGTCAAGTCAAATCAATTCGGGCGAGAGAATCTTATTTCACTTACTGCAAAAAGGCAGGTTTTCCCCTCTATTGAATCAGGCACTTATTTAGTAAGATGGTACAGGGTGTCTCAAATGTGTCGACACCATTTATATCTTCGGTAAAATAATTAGAACAGAAGAAATATTGGATAGAGAAGACTTGTAGAATTATCTTGGTACCAAACTTACAATAACAAATATCTGTGTTGCCAAAGTAGGCCTACAGAAAGTTTTCCGAACTGTAAAACTCCCTTTTCCCTACTATAAACGCAAATGATAATGAACTAATGAATTGGAGCATGTTGAAGCGAGCGATAGAGAGGAAGAGCTTGTGCAGAGAAAAAATGTTGTCCACGATGTGTATTTTTAATTTCAGATTGAAATAATCCTTAAAATGCATATCCTGAATTTCAAAAATCTGTCATAAAATAAATTGCGATTTGGAAAACTTTGACTAGACACATAGTGTAAAGCTCCGTTAATTGAAGAATTGTCACCAGATTGAAGCTAGGAAAACAGTTAAAAGCTTGCTACCAGTATAATCATGATAACCGTGATAGTTAAGAAGACGGTACGGTAGCCACTGGCCATCTTTAAGCTTGATTGCGCTCCGTTTTGAAATCACAACCAAATCTGTATTTAAAGAAATTTCAAAAATGTTGATTAATCCGAACTCTGATGTAACACCAAAATCGTTGATAAGCCATCCAAAACAATTCTTAACGCTTTCCACGCGGCAGGCATTTGCAGGCGACATTCCAATATTTCACCAAAAAAAATCAAAATATCAAAATTATCGAAGTAAATTACCATATTTGGAATGACTATGAGAAATGCATTAAAATAAATTTATGTAAAACATGCTTTCTGACAAATTTGTTTTGTATTTGGTAAAACCAATAGCCGTGTGTAATGTGTTAAGACAAAAGAGGCCCACACTGTGTCGTTCAACGAACCCTCGTCATGATGAATGGGGATCATCATTGGATAGGAGTCGAGTTATCTTTTAAAGTCTCAACGATTCTCTCACATATCATATATCTACTAGAGGCAACTCCTACGGGAGTCTTCAAAACCTCTTAAAAGGCTTCTTAAATGACCTTGCATATCAAAACCGCGTATCATGCTCATCCATGATGCCACAACACACGTTCAAACATGATCAACTAAAGAGCAGTATTAGAACGTGTACGTTTGTGAATGCTAATTGTAAAGTCGGTCTGAACAAAAGTATTACCCCAAGTAACTGAAAGTATGCCGTTTCCGACACGTTAATTTTACTTTACTTTGAATGATAAACACGGTAGGAAACCGAACTCAGCGGGAAGAGTTTGATAGATTCCAAAAAGATGGTGCCGTGTTTTTTTTCTTCACCTGACATCTAGTACGACTAATGAATATTATTTGAACTTTTCCCCAACTTTTGTGGTTCAATAAATGGATATTAGTACAATTTCTATTCACAAAGACATTGTAAACAAATGACGACATTGGAATATTTGTATTCGAGCTACACTACCATGGGCGCAGCAATAATGGACGTTGTATCATTGTACTTCTTGGTATGAGCTGCTTATCATTCACCGATACAATACCATGGGCGCAGCAATAATGGACGTTGCGTCATTGTACTTCTTGGTATGAGCTGCTTATCATTCACCTATACAATACCATGGGCGCAGCAATAATGGACGTTGCGTCATTGTACTTCTTGGTATGAGCTGCTTATCATTCACCGATACAATACCATGGGCGCAGCAATAATGGACGTTGCGTCATTGTACTTCTTGGTATGAGCTGCTTATCTTTCACCGATACAATACCATGGGCGCAGCAATAATGGACGTTGCATCATTGTACTTCTTGGTATGAGCTGCTTATCATTCACCGATACAATACCATGGGCGCAGCAATAATGGACATTGCATCATTGTACTTCTTGGTATGAGCTGCTTATCATTCACCGATACAATACCATGGGCGCAGCAATAATGGACGTTGCATCATTGTACATCTTGGTATGAGCTGCTTATCATTCACCTATACAATACCATGGGCGCAGCAATAATGGACGTTGCGTCATTGTACTTCTTGGTATGAGCTGCTTATCATTCACCGATACAATACCATGGGCGCAGCAATAATGGACGTTGCGTCATTGTACTTCTTGGTATGAGCTGCTTATCATTCACCGATACAATACCATGGGCGCAGCAATAATGGACGTGGCGTCATTGTACTTCTTGGTATGAGCTGCTTATCATTCACCGATACAATACCATGGGCGCAGCAATAATGGACGTTGCATCATTGTACTTCTTGGTATGAGCTGCTTATCATTCACCGATACAATACCATGGGCGCAGCAATAATGGACGTTGCATCATTGTACTTCTTGGTATGAGCTGCTTATCATTCACCGAAACGTTTGATTTACTTACTGTGTGCACTGAACCTAAATTTGTAACAATATGCATGTATAACCCTAAACGCCTAAAAATATGGTTTTAAAATCGACAGTTTTCACTTGGTCACGATATTTTTAAGCATCATTTTATAGACTTGAGCTAGCAGTACATGTCTGTAGTTTGGTTTTTTTTCTTCAAACTTGCGCTCGAATATTCGTATAGTTTACGTGTAATACAGTAGTTTACGAATAGACCACAATCGTTGGAGTTCACACCTATGCAGCACCTGACCAGATTCCAGCATCATGATATCAAACCTTTTCTTAGAAGAGAGGTTTAGCCCATAGGTGAGAATATATATCATGCTCTTAACATCATCTCTAACAGTCTAACAAACTAATATACAGACTTATCATTGATTGATGTTAAATCTGCAAAGTTAATTCATCAATATGCAGTATGCATGCCATATGTGTGCCCTCAATGACGAAACTTGTTTAGGCAAATAGTGTTATTAGTAATGATTTTAAATGCGATGGCGCTCTTCTGTGTGGATCACATAACACTCTCCTAAACAACGGTATTTATATCTCGATGGATGAATACAACGTGTAAAGGTAGGCAAGATGATGCGACAGCGCATCACTCATAGTCCCGACCGGTTTCCGTGCAGTGCGCCAACTACGCTGGCTATATCCAGTTTCGTCTTTTCTAAATTAAAACAATTATTTTGGCATTCAGATCTTATTCCACTATCGTCTTCAATACATCAATCTGTCTATACAGAAAAAAGACAATTTGCTATTTTAATGATAACTTCATTGGGAACATAAAGCGTCTCTCTTTCCCATCTCGATACCCACATATACCCACATACACTACCCCCTTTGGGAACTGGCGGGTCGAATACCGAACCGGGTGTCGCTGTTTTGAGAAATAACATCTCCAATGTTGTATTATTAGCAGGCTATGTTGCCTTCTTTACAGGGTGTGGGGTTTTGTTCTCGATCATTTCTCTAAACAATTGACATAATTTGACAAGCATCTTTAACATCTTATTATTGAAATAGGGCTGAAATGGTGAGTTGTGCTCGGGTCAGTACTTGTATTAGATGTTGCAGGGGACAGGGGTGAATTTGCCCCTCCCTGCCAGAAGGCTTGCCACCCTGATGCCCCCTTCCCCATTGAAGACCCAAGTTTAATACGCTAATGAGATGTTGAGATGTTGACTGTACGAATACAAACAGAGACGACGTTTTGATATAAAACATTGAGACGTCGAATTGCCTGTAACAGGGCAGGTTATCATTTAATTCTAAAATGACTCAACACGTCGTAATTGTTACACCAAATTTTGACAAGCCGAGTTGCTCTTGCGGTACGTTTGGACATTCTAGCAGCAATTAAGCTGTCTATTTGATTCAGATATCAGCGTTTGTGCATTGAAATGTGCGTATCCTGGGTCCTATTGCATAAAAGTTAAGGTTCATCTTAATTAAGATGAGTGATGCTTTTTAAATTTTTAACTCTTCTCTTGTTAAAGAATTCATAATTCAATTTTCATTCAATATGTAGGACCCGTGTCCATCTTTAGACGAAGGTCCAACTCTATAAAGCTCAACTTGGGAAGAATGCGTAAATACTCTTCTGAACAAGGCTAAGAAGTGTTCAAAATTACTCTACTTAAGTCATCTGAAACGTTATGAAATAGGGCACTGTAATAGTATGTATCATTTGAAACAGCATCATTTTACATACATCGTTGACAATCTTGGTAGATTTCACATCTTCGTCAGATATTAATCCGAACCAGAAAAACATACACTGATTTATGTCTGATTTTTCTAATTTAAAATGGTAGAGACACTAAACAGTCGTACAGATAATCACCAAAATACCATATCCGGTCGCCTAAAATGTCGCTCAGTTTATTCTAATTCCGATAGGTTGTATTTTTCTTCTCGCGTTTAAGACAAATGGATTATTGCTAATGAGCATGTCGGTTTATTTCTGTGAGCCATTTAGGTATAACTGTAATTTGATCAATGAGAGCGTATGGCTCAAGTGACATCTGCCTTGAGTCTAGTCAAGAAAGTCGTCTTGATATAAGTGTAATACAAACTACTTAATTTCACACTTGAGAAATTATTGCCGCATACGGAACCCTATTGGAGTAAACAACGTATCTTTACAATCATTAAGCGTCGGTGTGGAAGGAGCCATGGACAGCTTGGAGCCATAGTCCGGCCTCCGGAGATGAGTGCCCTATATGTCAACCTTAACTTTACTGTGCAGGGCGGACTATGGTTCCAGGGGACTGGAGCCATAGTCGATTATTCGAATACGGTATACATTGTAATTCGAATATAATTCCCAATAACCGGTGGTGTGGAAACTCGTGAGCAAATTCGCTATTTCCTTACAAAAATGTTACTTTAATTGTGTTACCTGTTCAATTGAAATGAATGCTTGCTTTGTTTTGTTTTAATTGAAATTGCAACATTAAAAGTTATCCTCAAAGCGTTATGAAATTGTAACCAAAATACGTGACTTCTATTTAAAGACTTGCCATTGCGTACAAGATGGGTAGTGAATTACGAAACTGAAGTTCCTTCAACGTGGTTAGAATGTGTACATGCATTGAAGCCATGTTGATGTGTATACAGGCACAGCACGTTCCTATACTAGGTTCAAGTATGTTATTCTATAATGCGACAAAGCAATCATTCATAACAAACTGTCGCATACTCTTGATATGGGCTCTTCCAATTCAAGTGAGGTGTAAATGAACAGTGAACTGTCAAGTACGCTAGAAGTAATAACCTGTTCGGTGTTGATTGGTCTCATTGTTTTCACTCGTTTAATTGAAATTTCAACACTAACAGTTAATCATTAAACGTAATGTAATCGAACTGCATGACCTCCAGAATTGATATATCATCACCTTCTCACAGTTCGTTTATTATCTCGATCACAGCTACTTTATAGAGGTTGGCGCCTACGGGCGTAGTCAGAGGGGAAGAGTGCCACCCCCTCCCACCCCTGACAAAATATTGAGCGACAGAATCGGGAAGGCAAAAGTGGAAAGGGAAAAGGAAGAGGAGAAAAACCTTTACAGTGTTACGATAAGCCTATTTCACCACCCCGAACCCCCCCCCCCCCCCAAAAAAAAAAGAAGAAGAAAGAAATCAAGGCAATTACGTTGCGTTTACCGGGATATTTTAGCCAAAGAAGCATGGATATCTGGCGGAAATAAAGCAGTTTCACAGGACAATTTTTTATGGTCGATTTCTGCCCGGGAAATGGTGCTTGCCAGCCCGGTAAAATTTGGGCCCCAGTTAGATCAAGACCGCCTTCCCCCAGTTCACCCCCAACAATCGAAAATGTTGACTTTTCATATCAAAATTTCATCCAAATTAGCTTAAAATAGTTCTGAAATATCTATAATTTCATACCAATTTAAGCTAATTTCAGGCAAGAAGTCAAGGCAATGCAATTATTTATAACATATACCGTCGCATACTTTTGACACGGGTTTCTCCAATTCAAATGAGAGGTCAAATGAACAGTGTAAATTGTCAAACACGCTGGAAGTAATAACCTGTTCGGTGATAATTGGTCTCATTTTTCACAAGCGAATTCGCTAGGACACATTTCCCTTTTCCGAAATGTTACTTAAATTACTTTAGGCCTACCTGTTCAAAATGAATTCATGCTCTGTTTTGTTTTTATTGAAATTTCAACACTAACAGTTATCATCAAAGCATTACGACATTGTATCCGAACTGCATGACCCCATCAAGCTGTTAAATGTATCATTATTAAAAGAAACAAATAACCCTATAATTCAACAGCTTCTTGAAAATGGCTTTTGAGAGCAACTGAATTATGAATTATTATTTTTAAATCTCGGCCACCCCTCCTTTTTTGAGGCTGGCGCGGCGCCACACTTCAACTGAAGTTCCTTCAACATGATTAGGATTAATGTGTGCATACATTTAAGCCATGTCGATGTGTATGTACACCCCTACATACGAGTACTGCAGGCACAGCACGTTCCTGTACTAGGTTCAAGTTTGTTATTCTAGAATGCGACAATGCAATCATTCATAACATACCGTCGCATACTCTTGACAACGGGTTTCTCCAAGTCAAGTATAGAGTCTTAAATGAACAATATAAAATGTCAAGTACGCACGGAGGAATAACGTGTTCAGTAATCGGTGTTAAGTGGCCTCAGCTCCTTTGATGATCCTTGCGAAGTTTAAGGACACCTGGTCACAGGTCACTAATAGGTATATCAAATAAGGTGGGGCCGTTTCAAAAAATCATTAAAATCGTGATACGTGTCTTTATTTTAAATAGAAGTTGTCAAAAAAACACAACATTTTTGGTATCATATTAAAGACAATTTATCCTGCTACCGAATAAAAAAAGGATTAAAGCCACATGCTTAGCAACAGTGAAGTTATCAATCTAAACGTCGAGTGAGTCAAGGGTGGGTCGGTGGATGTGGTGCCGGTGGATGTGGCGCCCATAGGTTTCTACACAAAATAGCGGAAAACTAGAGCTTTTGAAATTGATTCCATTTTAAAAGTATAAATAGGAAAGTTTTCAAACTTCTCATATGTGTTAATAACATGTGCCTGCTACTATGAATAATAATATTGAATTATTATCTAGACATTCTCTACTAAAATATGATGTTCAATTCAGGGAGTGTTTTAATGTAAAAAATACACAGTTTTATTCATTTTATTGATTAAACAATTGCCAAATCGCAGTCTCTCTATTTCATTTGTGTGACTCTTCGGTCCTTTTCTACCCTGGGTAGTAAAACATTTAATTAAAAAAGCCAGAGGTGTTTCTTCACAGAATTGCTCATAGATTTATAAAAAAAATGCTATTTATACCTATTTTGGACCACCCTGTATTTAAAATAAAAGGAACTTTAACGATATTCATGTAGTTCATTTTGATAACCATTTTCTTTTAAATTAAATAGTCCATGCTAATTTCATAGAATATTATATACAAACCTTCATTTTATGCATTATTTCATCATAATTTTAGACACCCCGTACTTTTCCTGTGTACATTTTGGGCAAGTGATTCTTAGCAAATTTGGTAGCACCTTCTGCGGTTGTTCTGATGTTGGTGACTATCTTCAGCTAAACCCTAATTGTACAAACTATCAAAATATTTTGTGAGGAGCAAAAATGATCAACTTTTTTATGTTCCACCCTATCAACATTTTACACACCCTGTTTAATTTGATTATTTTTTTGCAAAAACGAAAAACCTTGAATCATAAGCTTTCCAACAATATATAGTTTGTGGGTCATTAACTATGTAAAACGTTTAATCAGAATTGGTGCATTTCTCAACATTATTAGAAGTTAAACATTTTATTGGACCAGTTTGTGACTTCTGACCATCTCACTCCACTAGCTTCGGCGGGATTTTTTTTTCTATGAGGACCAATAACAGTTTGTGTTCAGGATTTTACAGATACCTTCAAATTGAATCACAGCACTTGGCTTCAACTGGAAGAACCGGAATTATTATTATACTCGTCTCTGAAGATCCCTAGTAAATCGGGTGCACATATTATTAGACGCTGAGTGAATAGTTGTGCTTAAAAGTGATAAATATATCTTATTTAGTATTCCTATGGTTTTAAAGTGGACTTAATTCAATGGTTCTAGATGCCCTTATGGCTGAATCGAGGTCAAGTGTCCTTTATACGTTGCCGATAACATTGTCCTCGAAAGTCAAATATGAACGCCAGGTGTTTAGATATAGGATGGAGTGTGTTTGATTTTCATTTGTTTGCAGGACGGCAGAAGCCGACTAGATTATAAATGTACAACTCCCTTCGGATAGCCCGTTGTGATGACGGGAACAAGAGTGCACACTATGACCTATATATATTTGAAATTATTTTGACGATTACAAAATGTTGGATGTTTTCTGAAACATCCTATCACTAATTAGAACAGATGTCATACGAGGGGGTATCAACAAATTCTTGAAATCACCCAGAAGTGAAAGAGTCAGACACTTTTTTTCGTTATTTGACCCTTCAGACATCTTTGAAAAGTAACTGTGCAAAGTCACACATTTCTCCCACTATTTATGACCTGTCCACAGACCGCCATTGTAGATGTCCTCAGATTGACCGCCATTGGTTGATCCTCAGATTGCCTCAGATTGCGTTATTCCCCAAAACAGCAATAAATAGTTTAAAGTGTTGACAGAAAGTGGCCAAAGGTCATTACAAACAAACTTGGTGACAATAATCGCGTGGGTAACATGGGGTGTACACAAGTTGACCTCTAATGACCCATACATGACCTTTGACATGCTTAATTAAAACAATCACCTGACAGAGACAGTAGGGATCTCGTTTTTTTCCTTAGGGAGTTCACTCCCTTAACAGTTAGGGCAAATTGCCAAAAACGGCACCCAGTGAAATGGTTCCGAATGTGAAAACATAATGCCGAATCAGGCAATACCGCTTTTTTCCATTGCTTATGTTGGTGAATTGAAAAGCTACTTCTGCATGTTCAGTAATGTGGTTACTTAAAGGGGCATTAAGAGATGTGATGGAGGCAGCGCCCTCAATTACAAAAATATATGATAAAAACTGGGATTTGTATTTTTTTACAATTGTATTACATGCATGAACTTACACCTATAAGATTTAAGAAAAGCAGCCCTTGTTGTACAACAAAACGTCGATTTAAAAATGCGGATCTGGCCAGATCAGCATTTTACATGGTTAAGGGTGGTATTCCAACATATTTAAAACATTGTTTTAATCAAGTTTTGCTGGGTTTTTATAGTAGAAACAACAATAATGGCAATTTATTGATCATCTTGAATTCTGAAGTAAATTAATTTTAAATAAACCAAATTAAACATGACATTGTGTACCTTTAATTTAATCTAATCAACATTATTCGTTTTTTCTCCGTATTGTATGATTAGATATAAGAGCCCGAAATGGAAACCAATGGATGATTTTCACATTTCAAAGCTGAAAGAATATGTACACGTATTTCTTCAACTATAAAATTGAAGTAAATTTGACATATTTCTATGCTGATAAAGTACGCGTCAAGGTCATTTTAAAAGGACAAGACTTGTGATCTCACATACCCAATGCGCGGTCTTCTGTGGATTTTATCAAACAAGACTATGAATCAATACGCTTATTGTATAGTATAGATCTTGTTACATACTGGCTGAAACATACTGCGCGAAGTGCAATAATAGTATAGCCATACACAATAATTGTGATCTCACAGACAACTCCACGCATAACTGCCTACAGTGGGTATTTTAACCAGAACTATAAATCAGTACGCTAACTTGATAAGGCCTAATATTTATTTTCAACTTATATCTGTCCGTAATATCAAATACTTATTACAACGGTATGTCAATTATCGGTGATTAGCTTTGATAGTTGAATCAAATAATGGGTTTAATTCAAAAACGTTTTTCAGCATTCTCACGCACAACTTAATTACAACTCGCGCACACAACCGAAGGGTTACAGGAAAAGTCAGTGTTCCAGTATCGGCCGATACTTGCACACATAAAATGTTCCAGTATCGGGCGATACTTAAACATAAGTATGTACCAGTATCGTTCAATACTGGGACAAATCTCACTGGTATCACGTGTACTAGTATCGCCCGATACTGGAACCTAAACATGTTCCAGTATCGCTCGATACTGGGACACAATTTGGTGTTCCAGTATCGACCGATACTGGAACAGTACAATCGTACCAGTATCGACCGCTACTAGCAACTTTTATATTCCACTATTGAACTATACCTGTATACCAGTATATGGGACACATTTTGGTACCAGTCGTACCAGTATCGACCGATACTGGCAACTTTTATGTTCCAGTATTGAACGATACTTGTATACCAGTATCTGGGACCTAAAGTACACTTGTTCCGGCTTACATTTTTCACTAAGTGCAAGATGTTGTCCTCTGGTATAGGTATCACGCCTGAGTCATGTTGTATACGCGATAGCTAAAATGTATCAGTGTTTGATAAATACCTAGAATAAACAGTAACTTACTATCCACGCTCGATACTGGGACTATGACCTAAAGTACACTTTTTCCGGATTACATTTTGCACTAAGTGCAAGATGTTGTCCTCTGGTATAGGTACCACGCCTGAGTCATATTGTATACGCGATAGCTTAATTGTATCAGTGTTTGATAAATACCTAGAATAAACAGAAACTTACTATCCACGCTCGATACTGGGACTATGACCTAAAGTACACTTTTCCGGATTACATGTTGCACTAAGTGCAAGATGTTGTCCTCTGGTATAGGTACCACGCCTGAGTCATATTGTATACGCCATAGATAAAATGTATTAGTGTTTGATAAATACCTAGAATAAACAGTAACTTACTATCCACGCTCGATACTGGGACTATGACCTAAAGTACACCTTTTCCGGATTACATTTTGCACTAAGTGCAAGATGTTGTCCTCTGGTATAGGTATCACGCCTGAGTCATATTGTATACGCGATAGCTTAAATGTATCAGTGTTTGATAAATACCTAGAATAAACAGTAACTTACTATCCACGCGGCAGACGTCTGCAGACGACATTCTAAAATGGCACAAAATGTTTCAAAAATGTCAAAAGTATTCAATGTCATAACCTTTGTTGTAATCACCACGAGGAATGCATTAAAATAAGTACAAACATCCCCAGTATTGGTTCAGTTATCTTTGAGTTAGACTTCGAAATTTGGGAAAGGTTTGTTAAAAATCTGTCTTGTATTATGGTAAAACTAATAATAGCCGCTCGGAAAGGGATAAGATAGTTAATACAAAACATACTACTGGTGACTAGCTAGGAGTATAAGACGCCCATGTTACTAACCTTGTCTTATAGCCACAAGAAAAAAGAATTATAACACATAAATTCTAATCATTATGAGTTGCGCAAGACATGTTTATACCAACTTTTGGTACGATTACGATACAATCATGTCCTTATCCAAGACAGATTACTATTTTTGTATTATATGCACTTTCCCTATACTGTCAAGATGATTTTGAAACACGCTGTATTAATGTCTTTCCCGCCTTGATTTTTGTCACCATCCTATCCTCTCTACACGTGGCATCCACACTCAACACATTGATTCGTTAGAGGTGTGTGACGTGACGGCATGAGATATGCCATTACAACCAGTGCAAAATAATTTCCAATAGACATCAATTGTTGGCGGCAGAGACTGTTTTCAAATATATAATTAATATCGGCGCTAAAACGGCAGAGCGTTTTTTAAGCAGTGTTGTTTAGTAAGTTTATAGCTACCTAAAACTGTCGTCTGCTAAAACGTAAACCTTTGTTACTGATCAATAGTTAACGACCGTCGTATGGTTTTGTATTCATTCCACTACATAGTTGCAGAGTGCGGTGGCGTATCTGACGGATGGCGAGGAAGAATTACCAGAGGATTATACAGTTGTGACCACAATACTGAAAGAGTTGAATTCCACAGAGGATCCAAGCTTACCATTTATGCCAGTAATGGATGAATTACAGATCCCTTGTCTCCTGGAGCACTTTTTTCTTGCTAAGGAGCTGGAGTTACAAGGTAAGCTATTATTATCCAGGTGCAACATACAATTTATGCATTTTAAAAAGGTGTTTGGGTTTAGATCACCTACATCAAGTGTATAACAATAGAAAATTAATTCATTTCACGTGGCAGTCGTCTGTAGACGACACTTTCAAAATGTCACAACATTATTATAAAATGTCAAAATATTTAATTTCATCACCTTAATCTGAAATATCATGGCAAAGGCATTCAAAAAAGAATAAACATGCCTAGTATTGATTCCGTACTTCTTGAGATAGACTTTGGAAGATGGGAAAGGTTTGTGAAGAACAAAATGTTTTGTAAAACTAATAACCGTTTTAAATACACACTTAAAAGGTGATCTTTTGGCTATGCGATAAAAGATGCGATCAATGATATTGCCTGCTTGTTTGTTATTTACTTCTACTAAATATCTTGAATTTTTCAAATAAATTGTTAATCGCGTTTTGTATCTAAACTCATCGACATGTACATTTTATAATTATTGGTAAATATGAACTTGCTTCATAATTGACTTACAATATTCTATGATTTGATACTATGATTCTCAGTATGAATAAATCCACCACGTCTTGAACAAATATACTAATACATGTACGAATGTTTCTAGGGATTGCAATAAATTTCCGTATTTGGCATTCCACGGAAGATGAATAATATCGATAATTTACAAGGTTATACATGTCCTTTATTATAAGTGAACAAAATATAGCAATATTAAAATCCACCGATGAATAGGTTTGCTTACTAGTCATGCGGCCGAGTGCACCAATGACGGGTAACTTAATAGGGAGGTAGCTTACCTCCCTAGTATATAGTTATGCTCTAACTGTAGCATAACTTACTAACGATGTAATTCTTAGAGCATAACTGGCGAGTAACACCAGAATAGCAACTAGCGAGGTAAATATCCACATTAATCAGAATCGTCCCCTTACAAAATGAATTGGCGCATATGCCAAGTGTTAACCTATAGTTTATTGTAAAATTCTGATGTGAATGGACCTCCGTAATATTAAAAACATGTCGTCACTCGCTAGGTCATAGGTGAGTGTAAATCAAGAATCACGTGGAGTCGGCCTGCGATCCGGAAAAAAATGATGCCATTTTATGGCCAAAAAAATTGAAGTTTGTTTACCGCTTTTTCAAAAATAAGGACTATCATGACATTACAAACATATTTTGGGCGAGGGGTACATACAAACATTGCACCAAAAAGCACAATTTTAATGACAAACCCAAGCACCCGATGGAAACAATTATATACAATTATAACACATCTCTTAGCACAAATACTTCCGTGGCGTGGATACCTTGTCGTTCGCTTGTTAACCGCAGAACCCCGGTTCGATCCCCAGACCACGCGCGGCACGATATGCTTTTATTTATTTTTCGTTCTTCTATTTCTACCCTTCCACTCACAATAATGTTGAAACTTGGCTTTATCAGTTTTTAATTAATAAAAACAATAATAAGTTATTTATTTAGTCATTATTTAAGATCCTTGGACAATTAGTACATTTTGGTCAAAATATGACCAAAAGTCGGTGCGATTAGTGTTTGAATGGGTAAAAGGAGTTGATCTAAATGTTGACTTAAAAAAATCACCAAATTGATATGAGGGGTCACATTCCACTTCAAATTGACACCCCCTGGGCATGCAAGCGCAATTGGTCCTTCGGCATCAGCGAATCATCCCCTCCAATGTTCACAACAAATTTACGCTACTGCTATAATCGACTGACTTGTGGCATAAAACGTTATGCCCAACTTACTCTTGGGTCCGGTCAGGTATAACATTTAGCGTAAATTACCCGCCAGTTACTAGCCTAGTAGCTTACCCCGCATTGGCGCTCTCAACATTTTGGGTTACGCCTCAGTTACTAGCGAGGTAGCGCTATTCTTCAGCTACCCGTCATTGGTGCACTCGGCCGCATGTAGATGTTCAGG
The DNA here is from genome assembly GCA_035610835.1 of Ophiura sarsii. Lineage (NCBI taxonomy): Eukaryota > Metazoa > Echinodermata > Ophiuroidea > Amphilepidida > Ophiuridae > Ophiura > Ophiura sarsii. Next base: position 5,674,312 of record CM069444.1, on the reverse strand, counting down.
TTGATTGATGGTTAGACTGGTGAACGAAAACGTTAATATTGGGCAATATCTATAACAGGTGGGTCTTTTATAATCAGGGGTATTTTTTAATGACCACACCTTATAATATTACAAAAATGTATCATCAGCCAATTGCTTCTTCTACTGTCGTAATATCAACAATGTTAAAATCATCATTAATTGGCGATTTAATCATTGTTTACAAATATTACATGCGTACAGCATGTCTATAATGAATTGATGATACAACTGTTGAAAAAGCCCGTATCAAATCTATAGTAAAAACTGTAAACGTCTTATAGAGGCAGTCACCCATCACTAAAGCATAATGGTAAATCCCTTTCAGCTTTCGTAAGTCCAATTTCTTCTCTGTGGTAATCCGTCCAGTGGAGCAGTTCGTGTGTCGCGAACTTTTCCGTTAGGCGATTACCTTTCGGACAAGAAGGCGTATCTTTTAATAAAGGAGCAAGTGGCTTGACATTTTTCCCCTTCAGGCAGCCGAATATAATATGTAAAACTACAATGAATTGATTCTTCCCAGCCCTAGGTTTCACTGAATGTACATTTGGAAATGACTGTATCAAAGTCTGATGATGTTCGGTTGTGCTCATTTAGCATAATTATATATTATACCATTGACTGTGTTTAAATGGTTTGCTCCAAGTGTATCCATTCAGCAGAGTTATCACCTTTTGTGCATACATACACATCTCCAAAACGTCTTTCGAATAGACAATGCATTTTTAAATCGCAAAAACAACAAAGAACATTGACCATACATCTGGTACATAGTCTGGTGTTCCGTTGCGCCTACTGAAGATATGCCATTGAGTGTTTGTGTTTTCCTCAAGTTTACTTATTCAGAATTGTCACCATTTATGCATACATACGGATATTCAAAACGTCTTTAAAAAGACAACACATTTATAAAGCACTCAACAATCAAGAACACCGACTAGTATCAGGTGCTGACTGTATAATAGTCGAGTGTTGGGTTGTTCTCACTAGCTAAATTGCTCAACAAAAGAAAGTCGTACACTTTGTTTAGGTCATTAAAAGAAACTTTTGATTTTTTTTTACCAAACAAGCTAGATAGCCATTTGGATGAATCTTTTAGGCACATTTTGATACCAAACATAACACCTAACAACAAAGATAAACCATGATTAGTACCATTTATAGAAAATTAGTCACCTTTCAAAAGTCACATTTTCAATACACTACGCGGAAGAAAACAATTGTTAAAGGAAGGGTCCCGCAAGCACAACATTGAGCATTATTTGTTAGAAAAATAATTATTGAGCCGAAATTATGTAATTGTATAGAACAAAACATCATACTTGTCACAAAAATGAATAAAAACTGCCATCACTCAACATGCAATTTTTAAAATTCGCGGCGATCGAAATTCCCGGTGTCGATTGTCATGTCCCGAGTTAGCTCGGACTTTACAATTAAACAATTTTCTATACACAGACTTTATAAACAACAACATTTAATATATATAAACAGAAATCATAAATAAACAAGGCAACACATTTCACGCGCTCAGTGATCACTGATTTAGTCGGCTAATAAGTGCACTTATCGTTCGTATAATGTTCCTCCAGAAGATCGGAAGATGGGCAAAACACAGAAGTTAGTTCCTCAGTAGCGATGTTCCGCACTGGACCGGAAGTTCACAAGTCTGCCATAGTATCGTATCTCTTATCGATGTCCTCCGAATCTCATTCAACAGGAATGATCTCGACTGATATTGTCCTGCCATAGACAACGGAAGATCCTCATAGTGCCGTATCTTTATTTATGTTCTCCGGTTCTCATTTTAACTGGAATGAGTTGGACTGAATATCGTCCTGCCATAGATAACACTAAGAACTTCGCCAGAGTCGTATCTTTCTATTTAGTGTTCTGGCCTGCAGTCCGGGCCTTTGGGTCATCCGCCCTTCCGATCCGTTTCTCAGCCTCCTTAGTTCTGCCTTTCTCTTAGTTTTCTTTTTGCTCTCTCCCCCGTGGTCCCGTCGCCACGACGCCCGCGTATTGTCGCATTGCGTATAGTGTTGCGTATGGTGTTGCGTATAGTGTTGCGTATAGCCTGTGAAGCCTTGGACCCTGACACTACCCCCCTCTTTTGGCGAATGCTATATTTATTGCATTCGTCTAATAGCTTATTCTCTAACATATTTGTTTGAACTTATTAACTTTTAGTGTAATTTGGTGGTTTTTGACGGGGGAGATTAGCGACCCCGTCATTTGAAACGACGTTTCTAAGTCGTAACCTTTTCACAAACCCCTAAAATTCGCGGCATTTGCTAATATTAATAACTTGCATTAATCATCTTCTGAAGCGATTTTGTTGTAAAATGTAATTGATATTGTTATAATATGAAGGTAAGAGGACACAGTAAGTTATTTCAGCTATTTGGATGCCATTTAGTAATATACTAAGCTATTTGGATGCTATTTTGTATTATATTATATGATTTAGTAATATACTGAGTCACTGAGTCCACGGCCTCTTTGTTCCGTGTTGCCTTGGTCTCGCAATTAGCCCAATGATTATGGCGAACCCTAGGCTACATCCCCCAGTCATCAATATTACCGTACGGACGCTAAAGCTGTACAAATATCGGAGCCTGCAAGATAGCGACATAAGAGGGCGGCTGAGAGTTACAGTCTAGGTGAACCCTTCAATATGATTAGCCCAATGATATGGCAACAACCCCTCAACCTTTGCCATGCACTGTTAGTGCAATGCAGTACAACGTACTTTCAGGGTGGAAATGTTGGCGTATGGTATACATGCGTTGTGCAGAGATTTCCGCGTAGCTGACGGCCTGCAGATGGGTCAGTGTGTTGTATACGTACACTGCGTGCACTGATGCCCGGGACTGTATGTTTAGCAAAGTCTAAAACCGCCGCAAATAAAATGGATAAGCCTATTTTCATTTTCAAACTTTAAACAGAAGGTACCAGTCTTTCATAAAAAAGTTTTACATAACCTATTTCTCAATGTGTCCTTATAATATTTCTGAATGATTCGGTGTCCACCATACAACTTTAATTACCCCAATCCAACTTCTTCATCAATGTTAACCATACGTCTTAAAGGTTGTTGACCCTATTCTAGATTTAAGGGCATCATCAGTGTAATGAGAAATGGGACCTTTCATTTGATATCAAAAACACTTTTGAATCCCTTAGAGTTAAATTGTTAGGAAACATAGTAGCAACGCTGTTTGTTAATGTCTGTTCTTGAACTTTCAACAGTCTTGTATCTCCCCCGTCCAGTTTTTTTTAAATACCTTGTTTGTTTTGTTTTTGGGTTGTTGTTGTGTGTATCACTTCAATCCTTTATCATTAATTACTTACGAAAAAATTGAATAGTATCGTTGTCATGTATAACCATGTATTTATATTTTAAACTACTTTGATCATGTAGATAGCCGACTAACAAATTCTACTTAGATAGTCGGCTCCGACGTTAAGACTTCCTTTGATTGAATGTAACCGAAATTTAAAGTCTTGGAGTGTAAGTGCCCATCGTAACACTCGAGAGTTCAAGAGTTTGGCTCGGTCCAGATAGGTTAATGATTGATGGTCCGTCTGGAGAATGAATTCGCGACCGTATAAGTATACATAGAACTTTTTCACCCCCCAAACTATAGCCAAGCATTCCCGCTCAGTTACTGAATAGTTCTTCTCCCGTGGTTGCAGCTTCCGGCTAGCATATTTCACCGGAAATAATTCATCGCTGTGTTCTTGGAGCAGTACCGCACCTAACGCGACGTTGCTTGCGTCTGTGCGCAGATAGAATGGCTTTGAAATATCCGGCAATCGCAACACTGGTGGACTCTCTACCATATGTGTCAGATAGGTGAATGACTTCTCTTGTGCGTCACCCCACGGCACTGTATTTGGGGTATTTTTCTTAGTTAGGTCTGAAAGCGGTACGGCAATCGCGGCATAATTTGGAATAAAGTCACTATAATACCCCGTCAGGCCAAGGAATGATTTGACCTGTTTCTTGGTCTTTGGTCTCGCAGCTTGGCTAATCTTGCCCATTGTACCTTCGCATGGGCCAATTTTCCCTTCACCTACTTTGTGTCCCAAAAATTCCACATTTGGAAACCCCACAAAGCATTTGCTAGGCCGCGCGGTGAGACCTGCGTTTTGCAATCTCAAGAAGACACTCTGTACTGCGTCAACATGTTGGGCCCAAGTTTCTGTGTGTATGAGTATATCGTCTATGTAACTGTCTACACCTTTCAAACCCCACAGTAATTTTCGCCTCATTTGCGTGATATCGCTGGAGCCGTAACTAATCCAAAAGGCATAACCGTAAATTCGAACAAACCATCCGGCGTACCGAAGGCCGTCAGTTGTCTTGCGTTCTTTTCCATTGGAATTTGCCAGTAACCTTTGCTGAGATCAATTTTAGTGAAGAACTTATCGGTCGCTAATTTTGCAAATATGTCATCGGCGCTCGTCATTGGCTCGGCGTTGAAAACGCATGCCCGGTTCAACCGCCTAAAGTCAACACAGCTACGATTTGAACCGTCTGGTTTTTTTACCATTACCAGAGGCGAGCAGTAAGCCGAATTTGACGGGACAACAACACCCATTTCCAGCATCGTTTTGATTTCTTTTGACAGAGTTTCTTTTAACGCGTATGGTACGGGATAGGGCCTGACTCGGATAGGTTCCTGGCTGGTCAATTTCATATCGCATTCTATCAAGTGCGTACGTCCTGGTAAGTCTGTAAATGTTGTTTTGAATCGGTCTACTAGTTTCTCAATGTCTTTACTCTGTTTCTCGTCTAGCGTTTCCGAAATCACTATGTCGTTTGTTGTTTCCGAGGCTTCAAGCGCTGGGAACGACAGTTGTAATCCGGAGCGAAGGTCTTGTTCATCCTCACAAATGACCCCACAGCTTATGTTTATACTGTCCTCTTTGTCATTATACACCACATTTCTGCATTGTTCTTCGCAGTGCGCCCCCACCTCACGTTCCAAGTACAGCTTAAGCATATGTGCATGGTAGGTCTTTGTCTTACCCCCAACAATTACCCAATAGTCTACCTTGTTCAGTTTCTCTATCACTGGAAAAGGCCCTTTCCATTCCATGAGCAGCTTATTTTTGTCAGTCGGCAGAAGAATCAAAACCTTATCTCCGACCTTCAAGATTTTCTTCTTTGCCTTAGCATCGTAGTACTTCTTGTACTTACCCGATGCCTGTCGTAACTCTTCCTGCGCTACTTGACAAGTCGCCTCAAGTCTTTCCCTTAGGTCAAACACGTACTGGTATGTTGTTTTGACATCTGGATCAGTCCCTTCCCCTGTCCATAACTCTTTCAATATAGTCATTGGCCCTCTAACTGTACGCCCATATAATAATTCAAATGGGGAAAAACCGGTACTGGCTTGTGGTACCTCACGGTAAGCAAATAGTAGTGGGCATATGTAACGATCCCAGTCTTTGGGCTTCTCCTTACACATGCGTTTCAGCATCTGCTTCAGGGTGCCATTGAATCTTTCAACCAACCCATTACACATAGGGTGATATGGTGTGGTAGTAAGTTGTTTCATTGACAGTAACCTACTAACCTCAGCCATCAAACCTGACGTAAATTGGGCACCCATGTCTGTAAGAATCTCTTCTGGGATTCCAACCCTTGAAAACATTTCCACCAAAGCTTCTGCTACCCGTTCCGTTTCTATTGACGGCAATGGAATTGCCTCTGGATACCGGGTCGCATAATCCACCAGAGTCAGAATGTATCTGTTTTTCTTCTCAGATACCGGCCAAATTGGGCCTACCAGATCAACCGCAACTCTCTTGAATGGAGTGTCAATCAATGGCATCTGTCCTAATGGAGACATCATGGGTATTGGTGCTCAAATTTGGAGACGTCATGGGTATTGGTGCTCAAATTTGCGCATGTGCATTGTATAACTATGACTTCATCAACACCGGGACTTTGAATCGCCGCGAATTTTAAAAATTGCATGTTGAGAGATGGTGGTTTTTATTTGTTTTTGTCACAAGTGTGGTGTTTTATTCTATATAATTACAAAAGTTGGGCTCGATAGTTATTTTTCTAACATAAAATGCACAATTTTATGCTTGCGGGACACCTCCTTTAACAAGCCCATAATGCCCTTTATGTTCGGAATCAAATATCCCGCTCACTAAGTGTACGCCCAACGCAGGGGTGTGCACCGCTGCACTGTGTGATAGATTGCCTGCCGGTCAATCCTGGTTATAACGGTGTCACACACGGGGTGAACCTCATACACACCCATTTTCTTCCCGCGTAGTGTAATGAAAATGTGACTTTTGAAAAGTGACTAATTTTCTTTAGATGTGGCTAATCATGGTTTATCTTTGTTGCTAGGTGTTATGTTTGGTATCAAAATGTGCCTAAATGATTCATCCAAATGTCTAACTAGCCTGTTTGGTAAAATAATAACCGAAAGTTACTTTAAATGACCTAAACAAAGTGTACGACTTTCTTTTGTTAAGCACTTTATATGCAACGGTTTACCCATTAGAATTGGCGCCGTTTATTTAAACATACGGATTTGTTAAACAAATTTAAAGCGACCCAAAACAAAGAAGAGCAAGAATGAATGTAGAACTTTCTCTGCTAAGTATTTGTACTGCTAGTTCTTGTCAGAATTTGAAGATTTTTAAATCTTCAAAAGAACATTAAGAATAAGTTATATATAGAATGCTCAATTGAATGCATGTACTTTGAAACCCTTAATGTCACGTTTCTATAAGCATACCCTAGCTGTAAATGACAGTGTTTCAAAACGGAGACAATTATTAGTGTTAAGGTAGTTCAATGTTTTGCATTTAAACACCTTCTAATAGTCTCAGTTTTAAACGTGTAACTCCGCGATTCGGTGTTAGTCCGGGTTAAAACTGAGGGAGGTGCCACCTGGAGAAGGAGAAATTCTCACGTGGTTTTTCTAGACCAGTTTTTCATGGGGAACAAGAATATCTGAGGTAAACAGGCTGTATCCTGAGAACTTTTCTGTGAGGGCGCTTTTTTCAAAATGGCCGCCAAAATCCTATATAAAGTGTGTATAATAGGTAAAATAAGTATGAGGCATGTTTGACCACTTTATATGTGATATTCAAGTTGAGTGACATAGTTGGCTTTAAGGTTTTATTGACAATGCATAATGAAACCCACGCTTTATGTGGAGATTTCAAGGTCAAGTTGTTACGATATAGCATGAGGATGCTTTGAGTGACAACTACGATGTACTTTAAAATATATTTAATTTAGTTGCCTTTTAAATATATATTTCTATGCTTCCAGTTCCATCCACATCATCACGTTTTCACTCTATAGTTCGTTGTGTATCCATCACCTTGAACTATGCGAAGAATTTATTAATACTTGACTACTGCTGCATTCAAATGAACACTCCATATATCAACCCAACATACAACAAGTTTTTGCGATTACAAATATACAAAATAACATAAGTTAACATAATAATATTTACAAGATTAGATGGGGAACAAATATGTCCTGATTGCCTTCTTGAAGGTAACAACAGAAACAGAGCGCCGAATAAATATAGGTAATCATTTCATAGCTTGGATGCACAAAAAAGTAACAGTCCTATCACTACAGCTTTAACTCTTATCATCGGATACTTACAATTTGCAAGTAAAATTCACTCACTTTATAAGCAATATTGTAAGTGTTTTGACAGAAGATAGTATTTGATGATACTACTATAATATAGCATCCTTATTCCATAAGGTGTATTATAACAACACGCATAATTAAATCAACCACTTTAATGCTACAGGAATTGAAATTGTACAAATGCATTTATATATAGCCTCCTCTGCGAAAATACTTAACGAACGAACTGTTAAATCATGGTACTTTTATATTATATATTGCATGCCTTGTGTTCATTAGATTTCTTACAATTGACAGCCTCGCAGTCTTTTGTTCAATATTGCTAGTTGCGTTTACTTCCTAAAAGTCACCTTCATGATCGTATCACATATGAGAACAAATGACACGAACACGGTACGTGATATATGTAAAGAGTTTCCACGTCAAATTACAAAGCGTTTAATATGAACAATTACGTGCGATTAGCTATTATCACCTCAAATGACAGATCGAATCAGATTATATGTCGAACCTGGGAAATGAAAAACTACTTTCCTGTGAAAGATTTACCCTTATAACCGTGAGTTACAAAACAGTGCTGTGATGTCGAGTTATCGGCAAATAACTAGGTTTTCTAAATACGATATCAATATACGGTTCAACAATTGCGGAATCGATGATCCACAAACTCCCATAAAAGCCTTCATAGATTCGATATGAAATGTTTTCATCAAGGCTTTTTATTGTCATTACTCCGATGTTCAAATAACACATTTATCATTGTGACTTTAAAAATGAAAAGCCTCAGCCTTAGTTCGAACTACCTGATTGACTTGATAGTTGATCAATACAAAAATAGGAAAAAAGGTTACACAAACTGTCGTAAAAGAGGACCCTTTTGACAGTCATAAATTAGCATTTGGATGTGAAATAAAATATAATGCGGGTGGCATCATAGAAGATATTGTGGGTAGCACACGAGTCTAAACCCCCCTCCCGTTTAACAAAAAAAAAAAATAATAATAATAATAATAATAATAATAATAATAGCGACAAGGCTATGGCAAGCTCAATGTATATTATTTCGAAAAACAGTGTTTAGGCCACAAAAAAAGGTGTTTATTTGTCCATAGAGGGTCCTCAAAAGGTAGGGTCGGTAGGTCGGATTTTTTTGATTTTTTTAAATATTTTTTAATACGGATATTGTATTTGGGAATATAAATTCGGCATGTATACTGTGAATTAAAGTCCAAACACACACCAAAACACCTCACTTTTCATAAGTTTGCGACATTTTAGTTGCTTTACTCTTCACACTGCTGATTTTGATCTCTTTCTCCTGCTGGGGCAGATTGTCAATTTAAAGTTCCAATACTGTCGCATTGGTTGCACACTACAAACTCGATAAAATATTATTTTGTACTGAGTTTGCATTGCGCGCAGATACCGTAGAACGCCGCCATTGTGACTGAATGTTACACAATGTGAAATAACGTTGTGTTGAAGTTTTGCTAGAAATATATACGTGAAAGTATTGCTAAACCTATTTCCCCGTACTAACTACCCCAAAAATTGTTATATACTATGTTGAAATTAATATTCATGCCGTTGAGCAACATTTTGGGAACAAATATTAACCGTAACTAGATTTTTCATATTTTCTCACACTGCGTTTTTAGTATAAAAATGACATCACTTGCACGTGCGATCACTGATTTTCATTTAGTCCTTTTAATAGTCCCCGCGGGCCGCGGGTGCCAAGTTCATGCAGTAAACATCATGTTACACGGGATTGCGAATACCAGATTGACGATATCATACGAAATAAGGAATAAAACGGTCCGTTTGGCCATTCAAATTGCTCAAAAATTTGTTTTAAAAAAATTATCGCAAATAAAAAGTAATACGGTCGGCACCTAGGTACACGGTCGGTCGGACGTGGACAAACAAACAACTTTTTGTTTTGGCCTTATCGCCGATAAACAATGTTTTGATCGATAAACTATGTTTTTCAATTTGATAAACAGTGTTTATCGATAAACACTGCTTTTCGATTGAAAAACATAGTTTATCGATAAACACTGTTTTCGATCGAAAAACAGTGTTTTTCAATTTGATAAACATAGTTTATCGATAAACACTATTTTCGAGTGAAAACATAGTCTATCTCGGTAAACATTGTTTATCGACGATAAACACTGTTTATCGAATCGTTTTACATTGAGCATATGTCAAGCTCGATAAACAGCGTTTATCGCCGATAAACACTGTTTATCGAGATAAACTATAAAACAATGTTTATCGATACACTTTGTGTATCGATAAACAATGTTTTTCGAGCGAAAAATATTGTTTTTCAACTTGATAAACAGTGTTTATCGATAAACACTGTTTTTGATCGAAAAACAGTGTTTTTCACTCGACATACCACCCCCCCGTGTTTATAATAATAATAATACTAATACTACTACTAATAATACTACTACTACTACTACTACTACTACTACTACTACTACTACTACAACGGTCCTTGAATGCTCATTTTCCCTATTTTCGCCTAATTAGTACAATTTGAGTCAAATAAAAACGAAATTATATAAGAAGAATGATGTGCTTTTAATAAAAATACAGTAAGTGTGATTTTAAACCACAAGATTTGCATAAATTAACATTTAATTAAAAGTATTGGCCATTGGTGGACATTGTTCGGGACCAAAAGTAAATGATCGGGAAATGTATTTAACAATCTGAATTTACGTACTATTTGGATACATATTATATAAAGAACAAGGTTAATTATATATTTGCTATCATAAACTTACTTCTGCGTATACAATTTTACACTGAAACAACTTTTGAAAAAAATGAAGGTGTTCTGTATGTGAAACAAATGCACGTCTATTCTCCGTTTTCATGTAATGTTGTACAAATTGAAATGGCAATTTTTTTCTTATTCCTTACGCTATGAACTTCTAATTTACAGGACAGTTGCCCATCTATGTTGTCACTAACATATTGGAAGATTTTTAAAATACAATCTAATTTGAAGCTGTTAGGAAGATTTTGCGTTTTGAATTGCAATGTCCAATGATGGCCAATGCGTATGTCCCCAGATGTCAATGCCTATGACTTTATTTATGGAAACATTGATATATGCTCAAAGATGCACTGAAAATGACGAATATGGTCAGTGTACGCTTTCTTGACATTGCATGAAAAGAAATGCACTTACTTTTAACCAGTAAAATAAATCAATAAAGCCCAGGGAGTGTGAAACAAATATTTGTCGTTGAGGGCG
>CM069444.1:5410938-5658263 GCA_035610835.1 Ophiura sarsii | reverse complement strand
ACTACCGGGACGACATACTTCTGCCCCCCCCCCCCTGGCTTTCTTTTTCCTTTCTTTTTCACCCTATCCCCATTTTGCAAATGTTTTTCACTGCTTTTTTTTTACGACGTAGGCCTACAATGTGTGTCAAGCGATTGTAAGCTAAACACCGCTCATAACGTTGTGTGTCTGTCACCGGCAAACACGGCCGTATCAATAATCAAGCATCGGTGAAATTGAAATCTGATAACAGATACAGGGCTAACAAACTAGAATAAGAATTTGACTGGCACGCCCATAAACCCTGATAAAAACAGGGCAGGATATGTCTCTCAGACAAAGGTGACTTTATAATGTTTCAATTCAAGAAACGTATTCAAAATCGAAATCAGGCGTCATCCATTTTTGTTGTAAAACCGAAACTGACAAGATTAACAAAAGGCTACATTAATTATAGGCCTACGACGTACGAGCCTACTCCTGGCTAGGCCTATAATAGCCATCCCGTCTACGACACATGACAATCCATTTAATTTTTGTCAAAACTTAACAAACACTAACACTGCAACTAATACTAGGGCAAGACAACATACTTTTGTTTGTCAAAAAGACTCACATGATTGAGTCATCAATAACAATGTAGGTCTAGGCGGCCATCAATCATTTCATGATTTACTCACCGAACATGCCGAATAACGTCGTCTCTACAAGCAGGTAATACAAAGAATGGAATCGTACAACACGATTTAGCTGCGATTTTGATTATATTTCCCCATCAATTGACCATAAACATAAGAAGGTTGTTGAAGTGATCCGACTTTGATCCATGGATCCATGATTATGAGACATCATTTGCGTTGACCTTTTTCAATGTTGAAATAAGCTTACAAAAAATAGTTTCATAAACTTATTCGTACGGTAGATCTGAGACCAAATATTCGTCCAGGGTATGAAGTCATATTTCATATAATATTATATCCAATCGGCAAAATTGATGTTTTCTGCTTCTGAATCCTTTACAGGATCGGGAATGAACTTGTAACTTCTGATCTGTTGTTTGTTTATTTATTTTCTGTGATTGTAATTTGTGGCCCCCGAACATGCATATAATAGTTGCAGTCTGCAGAACTGTGATTGGTCTATCTCGTAATCGTTCTTTATCATGTTTATAAAAGCTTCTCTGCTATTGGTCAATAATGGGGAACCTCCTAGATTGATCCATTATTCAATGGGGTGGTGTTTATTTACCTCAGGAGGAAATGACACAAAAATACGAACTCCAAAGTCAAAATATAAACCTTTAGAATTACTTATTATTTATAATTTGGAAACCTTAGAATAGTCCGTACGTAGTCACCAACCTTAAATCAATAAGCTTGCTGTATAGTATATATATAGTTAGACGATGTTTCCTTACTGGATGACAACATGCAGCGCGCAGTCCAATAAGAGTATAGCCATAAATAATAATTGTGATCTCACATACAGCTCTACGCTTACCTGCCTACAGTGGGGTTTTAACCAGAATGTAAATCAATACGCTAACTTAATTAATATTGATTTTTCAACATTACGCTAATATCTGAAATCTTTTAAGATTTACAAAAGTAGTTAAAACTATTTTTGTTAAATACATACTTATCATGTTTTTTCAGCATTCTCTTGCACAGCTAATTACAACTCGAACACAAACAAGAAGGACTAAATGTTGCACCAAGTGCAATATGTTGTCAACTGGTATAGGTACCACGCCTGAGTCATATTGTATACGCGATAGCTTAAATGTATTCAGTGTTTGATAAATACCTAGAATAAACAGTAACTTACTATCCACGCTCGATACTGGGACTATGACCTAAAGTACACTTTTCCGGATTACATTTTGCACTAAGCACTAAGTGCAAGATGTTGTCCTCTGGTATAGGTACCACGCCTGAGTCATATTGTATACGCGATAGCTTAAATGTATCAGTGTTTGATAAATCACCTGGGATAAACAAACACTTTATTGTAATAACCAACGTAAGATAGTTAGAACCAAACAATACGGCTGTTGACTAGCTATGATGATCACACGCTCGTGTTACTATCCTTGCCTTATAGCCTTATAAAACATAAATTCCAATCATTTTGAGTTGCGCAAGACAAGTTAGATCACCTATTTATACGATACCTATCTGTATACGATAACAGCATCTCTTTATCCAAGACAAATTACTCTTATCGTATTATTGTCAAGATAATTTTGAAACACAGTGTGTTTCGCGCCTTGCATTTTGTCTCCATCCTCTCTACACGTGGCATCCACACTTAACACATTGATTCGTTAGAGGTGTGTGACGTGATGGCATGAGATATGCCATTACAACCAGTACAAAATCATTTCCAATAGCATCAATTGTTGGCGGCAGAGACTGTTTTCAAATAATTAATATCGACGCTAAAACGGCAGAGCGTTTTTAAAGCAGTGTTGTTTAGTAAGTTTATAGCTACCTAAAACTGTCGTCTACTGAAACATAAACCTTTGTTGCTGATCAATAGTTAACGACCGTCGTATGGTTTTGTATTCATTCTACTACATAGCTGCAGAGTGCGGTGGCGTATCTGACGGATGGCGAGGAAGAATTACCAGAGGATTATACAGTTGTGACCACAATACTTGAAGAGTTGAATTCCACAGAGGATCCAAGCTTACCATTTATGCCAGTAATGGATGAATTACAGATCCCTTGTCTCCTAGAGCACTTCTTTCTTGCTAAGGAGCTGGAGTTACAAGGTAAGCTATTCTTATCCAGATGCAAAATGCAATTTATGCATTTTTAAACGTTTTTTTGGTTTATATCACTAACATCAAGTGCATAACAATAGCAAATTAATTCATTTCACGCGGCAGTCTGCAGACGACACTTTCAACATGTCACAAAATTGTTATTATTATGAATTATCATGACAAAGGCATTAAAATAAGAATAAACATGGCAAGTATTGTTTCCGTACTTCTTGAGATAGACTTTGGAAGATGGGAAAGGTGAATGAAAAATGTTTTGTTAAACTATTAGCCGTTTTAAATACACATTTAAAAGGTGATCTATGATGCGATCAATGGCATTGCCTACTTGTTTGTAATTTACTTCTACTAACAATATCTTGTATTTTTCAAATAAATTGTTAAACGCGCTTTGTATCTAAACTCATCGACATGTACATTTAGTATTGGTAAATATGAGTGCAGTATTCGCTTCAAAATTGACTTACAATATTCAATTTAATACTATGATTCTGAGTATGAATAAATCCACCACGTCTTGAACTAATATACTAATACGAATGTTTCTAGTGATTGCAATACATTTCCGTATTTGGCATTCCACGGAGGATGAATAATATCGATAATTTACAAGGTTATGCATGTCCTTTATTATAAGACATAAGCGAACAAAACATAGCAATATTAAAATAGTTTGCATTCAGCTTTTTACATTACAATATTAAAATGAATAGGTTTGCTTACTAGTCATGCAGATGTTCCGCTTGATGGTTAGATTGTTGAACGAAAAAGTTAATAGTTGGGCAATATCTATAACAGGTGGGTCTTTTATAATCAGGGGTATTTTTTAATGACAACGTCTTATAATATTAAAACAATGTATTAACCAATTGCTTCTTCTACCATCGTAATATCAACAATTAATCATTTTATGTTAAAATCAACAATAATTGGCGATTTAATCTTTGTAAACAAAAATGACATGAGTACAGCATGTCTATAATGAATTGATGATATAACTGTAAAAACCAGCCCCGTATCACGTCTACAGGGTGAGTCAAAAAAAGTTTACCCTAATTGCAAAAATCAAAACAAAACAAATTCTGACCACAAAATCAAGGCAAACAAAACTTTAAATGATTGCGCCATTTCTTTGCTATCATTGGGAAACGAAATCACGCTATTTGATGATACCGTTAAGTAAATATGAATATTTCTGTACAGGAGCTGTTTTTTCACCAAAAACACGGTTTTTAATTTCAAGCTTAACGAGCTTAATAATGTTTACTAGGATTATGATGTAAAGCATTACACATCTTGTTTATTAAAATAATTAAGTAGACAATAGACTTAGATCAAAATTGATCAAAATTGATCAAAATTGTCTCCTAATATATTAAAACAATAGACAGCTTTAAGGCCTATTTATGACACAATTACCACACTTTAATCATTTCATAACAAAGGAATTGATCCTTTCGCTGTCGGTATTGTAATTTTGTATTGGTCGTATCTTATGAAATATAATGGTCAAGATCTGGAAGCGTGTTCGGACGTTAAAATTGGTAAAATAAGTTTCCCTCAACCAATCTAAACCAGATAAAATTCATAATAAAGCTAATTAATTTGTCTTTTTACCGTAGTAAATTGAACAAACGATATTTTTTTCTAAAAAAATTGCTGAAGTTGAGTAAACTTTTTTTTGACTCACCCTGTATAGTAAAAACTGTAGACGTCTTATAGAGGCAGTCACCCATCACTAAAGCATGATGGTAAATCCCATTCAGCTTTCATACTTGATAATTTTCACAAGTCCAATCTGTGTTAATCCGTCCAGTTAGAGCAGTTCGTGTATCGCGAACTGTTCCGTTGAGCGATTACCTTCCAGACAAGAAGGCGTATCGTTTTAATAAAGGAGCAAGTGGCACCCATCCGATTGACATTCTCCCCGTCAGGCAGCAGAATATAATATGTACAACTACAATGAATTGATTCTCCCCCAGCCCTAAGATTCCACTGAATGTGCATTTGGAACTGACTATATCATAGTCTGATTGTGTTCGGTTGTGCTCATAGCATATCTATATTATACCATAAATGGTTCCCATTCAGCAGAGTTGTCACCTTTTGTTTATACATACGAATCTCCAAAACGTCTTTCGAATAGACAATGCATTTATAAAGCGCTCAACAACAAAGAATACTGACCATACATCTGGTACATAGTATGGTGTTCGGTTGCGCCCAAAGAAGATATGCCGTTGAGTGTTTGTGTTTTCCTCAAGTTTACTTATTCAGAATTGACACCATTTATGCATACATACGGATATTAAAAACGTCTTTAAAAAGACAACACATTTCTAAAGCACTCAACAATCAAGAACACCGACTATTATCAGGTACTGACTGTATCGTCAAGTTTTCGGTTGTTCTCACTTGCTATATACAATTGACAGTGTTTGGTTTGCTCCAATGGTTTACCTATTCAGAATTGGCGCCGTTTATTATACATACGGATTTGTTAAACAAATTTAAAGCAACCCAAAACAAAGAAGAGCAAGAATGAATGCACAATTCATCAGAAAAGAGACAGATAAAGATATGAGCCTTCAACTGTTCTGAAAAAACCTTCCTATGCTCACAAATTGTGCGAGAAGGGCTCACCTATTTTTACATATCATTTATCATTCATAACAGTTATATTTCTAAATGATAGTTATTCTTGTTGGAAATGAGAAGTGTACATGAACGTATGTGACTATTTTTGTTACCACTTTGCCGTGTTATGTTTATATTGCCATACAATTCAATTTAACTTCTTAGTTTGTCAAACGTAGTCACTGTTTACATTGTAACCTTTATGTGAAATTTTCTGCGTTCAAATTATACGCGACGAGCGAATGACCTTTGCCACCTTTGGCAGATGAACTTTTTCTGCTAAGTATTGTACTGCTAGTTCTTGTCAAAAGAACATTAAGAATGAGTTATATATAGAATGCGCAATTGAATGCATGTACTTTGAAACCCTTAATGTCACGTTTCTATAAAGCATACCCTAGCTATAAGTGGCAGTTTTTTAAACGGAGACAAGAGTAGTGTTTAGGTAGTTCAATGTTTTGCATTTAAACACATTCTAATAGTCTCAGTGTTAAAGGTCTAAGATTATTAGAACGTGTTTAAATGCTAAACTTGATCTTCCTAAACCTATTCTTGTCCCCGTTTCAAAAACACTGTATTTGCAGTGTAACTCCGCGATCTGGTGTAATATTCAAGTTTAGTGTCATAGTTGGCTTTAAGGTTTTTATTGTTTAAAGTAGCTGACAATGCATAATGACACCCACGCTTTATGGGGATATTTCAAGGTCAAGTTGCTACGATATAGCATGAGGATGCTTTGAGTGACAACTACGATGTATATTTAATTTAGTTGCCTTTCAAATATATATTTCTATGCTTCCAGTTCCATCCAAATCATCACGTTTTCACTCTATAGTTCGTTGTGTATCCTTCACCTTGAACTATGCGAAGAATTTATAAATACTTGACTACTGCTGCGTTCAAATAAACACTCCGTATATCACCTAAACATAAAACAAGTATTTGCGATGCGCTATTCCCCGGATGCTCAAAGCGCTTACAAAGATACAAAATAACATAAATTAACATAATTATATTTACAAAATTAGATAGGGAACAAATATGTCCTGAGTGCCTTCTTGAAGGCAATAACAGAAACAGAGCGCCTAATAAATATAGGTAATCATTTCATAGCTTGGATGCACAAAAAGTAACAGTCAAGTTTTGCAAGTAAAATCCAATCACTGTATAAGCAATATTATGTTTTGACAGAAGAGTGTATTTTGGTGATACTACTATAATATAGCATCCTTATTCCATAAGCGGCCGAGTGCACCAATGACGGGTAACTTAATAGGGAGGTAAGCTACCTCCCTAGTAGTTATGCTCCAACTGTAGCATAACTTACTAACGATGTAATTCTTAGAGCATAATTGGCGAGTAACACCAGAATAGCTACTAGCGAGGTAAATATCCAAATTAATCAGCATCGTCCCCTTACAAAGTCAAGTGTCGCATATGCCAAGTGTTAACCTATAGTTTACTGTAAAATTCTGACGTGGATGGTCCTCCGTAATATTAAAAACGTGTCGTCACTCGCTAGGTCATAGGTGAGTGTAAATCAAGAATCACGTGGAGTCCGACTGCGATCCGGAAAAAAATGATGCCATTCTATGGCCAAAAATTTCGAAGTTTGTTTATCACTTTTTCAAAAATAAGGACTATCATGACATTACAAACATTGCACCAAAAAGCACAATTTTAATGAAAAACACAAGCACCCGATGGAAACAATTATATACAATTATAACACATCTCTTAACACAAATACCTCCGTGGCGTGGACACCGTGTCCTACGCTTGTTAATCGCGGAACCCCGGTTCGATTCCCAGACCACGCGCGGCACGATATCCTTTTTTTCTTTTTCTACCCTTCCACTCGCAATAATGTTGAAACTTGGTTTATCAGTTTTTAATTAATAAAAACAATAATAAGTTTATGTATTTAGTCATTATTTAAGACCCTTGGACAATTAGTACATTTTGGTCAAAATATGACCCAAAGTCGGTGCGATTAGTGTTTAAATGGGCAAAAGGAATTGATCTAAATTTTGACTAAAAAAATCACCAAATTGCATGAATGGATTTCAAAAATATAAAAATCTTCCAGCTTATGCGGGGGTCACATTCCACTTCAAATAGACATCCCCTGGGCATGCAAGTGCAATTGGTTCTTCAGCATCAGCGAATCATCCCCTTCAATGTTCACAATAAATGTACGCTATACTGCTAGAATCGACTGACTTGTGGCATAAAACGTTATGCCCCAACTTACTCTTGGGTCCTGTCAGGTATAACATTTAGCGTAAATAACCCGCCAGTTACTAGCCTAGTAGCTTACCCCTCATTGGCGCTCTCAAAATTTTGGGTTACGCCTCAGTTACTAGCGAGGTAGCGCTATTCTTCAGCTACCCGTCATTGGTGCACTCGGCCGAAGGTGTATTATAACAACACGCATGATTACATCAACCACTTTAATGCTACAGGAATTGAAAGTGTACAAATGCATTTAAATATAGCCTTCTCTGCGAAGATACTTATCGAAAGAACTGTTAAATCATGGTACTTTTATCTTCTATATTCATGATATTGTGTTCATTAGATTTCTTACAATTGACAGCTTAGCAGTCTTTTGTTCAATATTGCTAGTTGCGTTTACTTCCTAAAAGGCACCTTCATGATCGTATCACATATGAGAACAAATGACACGAACAAGGTACGTGATATATGTAAAGATTTTCCACGTCAAATTACAAAGCGTTTAATATGAACAATTCCGTGCGATTAGCTATTATCACGTCAAATGACAGATATAATCAGTTTATATGTCGAACCTGGGAAATGAAAAACTACTTTCATGTGAAAGATTTACCCTTATAACCGTGAGTTACAAAAACAGTGCTGCGATGTCGAGTTATCGGCAAATAACTAGGTTTTCTAAATATGGTCTAACAATTGCGGAATCGATGATCCACACACTTCCATAAAAGCCTTCATAGATTCGATATGAAATGTTTTCATCGAGTTTTTTTTATTGTCATTACTCCAATGTTCAAATAACACATTTATCAATGTGACTTTAAGAATAAAAAGCCTCAGCCTTAGTTCGAACTACCTGATTGACTTGATAGTTGGTTAATCAACATGATCAATACAAAAATAGGTAAAAAGGTTACACGAATTGTCGTAAAAGAGGACACTTTTGACAGTCATTAGCATTTGGATGTGAAATAACATATAATGCGGATGGCATCATAGAAGATATTGCGGGTGCACACGAGTCAACATACCCGCATTCTAAGGACGCACTGCATGCAATACGTATGGCTGACTTGTACGTCAGAGTACGTCAAAGTAATAGTTTGCATCACCACTCTCATAATTCCAAAGATTGAAAATTCAATCTTAAAGAATGACTTTTCAATCTTTCAGAGATTGACGTGAGGGAACAAACTTTTAAGATTGACATTGACAACATTTTGATTGAAAAGTTTCAATCTAAAAAAGATTGAAAATATCTATCTATTAGATTGATATGTTCAATCTAATTTAGATTACATCAAAGTAATATTTTGCATCACCACTCTCATAATTCCAAAGATTGAAAATTCAATCTAAAATAATGACTTTTCAATCTTTCATAGATTGACAATTATATTAGATTGATATGTTCAATCTAAGTTAGATTAAACAAATTCCAATCCAGAATTTAGTTTATATTCAATCTATTTGACAACCTTCATGTTCCGCCCACCATTTGGTTTTCTCAGGCACGCACTCTTAAGAGAGCATACGTAAAAGCACCCATAAAAACTGAACGGGGACCGATGCAAATATTTATATATAGTTATGGAAAAATTGCATTCGCCTTCAGTTCAATTAATTGGTGTTGTACGTATGAAGAGGTTTTTTTGCAAACGAGGTAGAGTATGACAGGTAATACATGCGTGCCGTATTGATCATGTTGATCCATCGGAACAATGCGGCCGAATATCCACATCGCATTATCGACTTGTGAATTAGCACTACCAGTAATCAAACATTTGTACGTAATTGAGCCGGCATGTGTGGCGCAGAGGACAGAGCACTGGATTCATAAACCAAAGGTTGTGGGTTTGAGTCTCGTTGTGGTCAACATTTATTATTTTTATTTTAGAAAAGCAAAATACGAACATAGAAACCGTACTTTTGGTACTGTAGATTCTTTGATATCAATCCATTCTTCACACGCGATATCTCAAATTAAATTGTTTGATGACCGTAGTTAACACTTTTCACGCGGTTATTAGTTTTGCCATATACAAAACAGATTTGTCAGAAACCTTTCCCAACTTTCAAAGTCTTATCTTAAGAATGACTGAACCAAAAAATAGCAGGTTTGAAAATATACTTTTATGCATTTCTCATGGTGATTTCAAATATGACGATGAAATTTAATAATTTTGACTTTTTTGAAACATTTTGTGAAATGTTGGAAGAGTCGTCAACCTGCTGCGTGGAAAGTACCCTGTTGAAAATAATAATAATAATAGCGACAAGGCACATATTCACTCTAATTATGATCGCTCAAGGCACGACCATTAAATACAATATAAATAAAAGATAAACAACAACAATAAAAATGCATACCCAACTTATTACAAAATGTCTGAAGAACAATGCGAGAATGAAAATCGTACAGAACCTTACATTTTGGATTGTAATTGCCTCTCAATAATCAGCCTTTCTTTGCGTCCAATTTCTCGAATTCAAGAGGGGACATTTTCAACATCTTCATAATTTGATATTTAGTAGAAGTTATTCTTTTAGAATTATGAGCACATGTAATACCTAGAATGCCTCTTGTTTATGACTATATAAGATAATAGGAACACATTCTTTAGGAGTACAATTATAGAGAATGCTGACGGCGTCCGATTTTCACTATCCGATAATCTTATCCCTGCTGCCTTCAGAATGCAATGGGAGTTATAAAGAACTGGGCTACGGTGGCACTATGATTATTACTATGGAATGATAATACCGACTATCTCCAGTTATTATAATTGCGATAGCTTTTTTTATAACTACACCGAAAGTCGTGACTCTTACAGCGTGACGGAATTGTTATTGGCAGTTTGAGGTAAGATACTTTGATGAATGTTGAAAAGGTGTTGATGGCGTGAGGCAGAAAAAATGGTGTCATGACAGTTATTTGAAAGGCTATTTTAGTCTTAACAGTCTGATGTGGGGTACAAAATATCCAGGCCAGTTTGAAGATACACAATTATTATACTGCCCTACCACGACATAAGGAAGTAATGGACAACAGGACCATTTCGAGTTACAAGGCAATACATGTTTTTCTTACAGCCTTCAAAATTGATAAATGGTATACAACTCCAGTTATATCAGTTTAATGAAACATTTTGAGTGCATTTTGAATATTTCTGATAATTTTAAAATGCTGCCATGTTTTTCGCTCAATTGTCCAATACTTCCTTTTCTCGTGGTTTTTCTTCTAAAAGTTAATGGATAAACCATGATAAAAGGAAGCATAAAATAAAAAGGTATTGCTAAGATAAACAACTTATACTCAAAGAATAATTACACTGTGATAACATATTGTAATGTATTTAAATGACCATGTCATTGTCCTTAAATAAAAAAATATTTTGGAAACTATGTTTTTCGCTTAAATGTCCAATACTTCTTGTTTTCGTGTTTTTTCTTCTGAAAGTGAATTTATAAACCATAACAAAAGGAACCACAGAACATAAAGGTATTGTTTTAAGATGACTTGACTGTGAATTATAAATTTAGATAAACAACTTATACTCAAAGTATAATTACAAAGTGATTACCTTTTGTAATCGATTACACGAACATGTCATTGGCTTTTAACTTTAAGATATTCAGGAAACAATGTCAAAGTGCACTTGGCAAACCAAACTTTATCTAGTCAATGATACCGGAATAAACCTTAACCAAAAGGAAGCACGAAATGAAGAAATATTGTTTCAAGGCGACTTTATTGCGACTTTTAAATTAAAATAAACATCTTGACTCATTGGAAAATTATTTCTTATTGTATTTAATTACATGACCGTGTCATTGTCATTTAAATTTAAGAAATTTAGGAAATAATGTCAAATTGCACTGGTAATCCAACCAAATAATGATATATGTTTTACACCTACGTCCAAAGATTTCTTAGCAGTGACTTGTTGTTAACTGTATACAAATCCCAATGTGCCGTATAATGTTTTCTATGCAGCTTATATTTTATTTTGAAATCATAAATAAATAGAATATAATATGAGGGACTTGAAAACACTGCTGATGAAATGCAGTGATCCATCATCAAAGGTGAAATTACATGAATCTTATCATTTATTAAAACTAATGGTAATTGTCGCAGAGCAAAAAATGCCATCAACTTCTTACAATGTAAACAGTATGAATATTTAACAACTTTCTAGACTACTTCCTTTAGTGATGGTTTTTCTGTGTATGAAATACCTGCTTCCTCTTCACAAGCCTCCTGTATAGTTAAAATGCAACCAACCCTATTCAAATAGAGCCTTCTGATTGGTTTACTGATTATCTAGCACTTTAAGTGGCACTGACTGTCCAATACTTCCTTTTGTCATGGTTTATTTTGTGAAAAGTGAACTTGCTTCCTTTTTGATTTGCTAATTACTCATTAATTAACATATTTAGAGGGATCCTGCTATGATAGAATCGTGTATCATTATTAGTTCTATCACTTGGCATAGAAAACTCAATTTTGATAAAAGTTTCCATTACTTCCTTTTGTCATGGTACAGTATAAATCTCACTAGTAAATAATAATTGTACTTTAGTGGTTGAATTGACGTTTAAAACAGTAATTTTACAGCAACTTACATACGACATACATGGATTCACCACAAATACTTGCACAAATCATTCTCTGACTGCGCCAGGTGTAAAATAATTCGTACTGCAATTCGTTTGTATTCTTACAAATTCGTTGGATTTCTCAAACTGTCCTATTCTTTAAAGGTAGATTTTCTGATTGCTGGCCCGATTTTCAACTTGATGTTTTCTATTTTACATGAATGGTCATCTATAAAAATTTTGCATTCCAAGTTTGAGTTACATAACTCCAATGGTTCTTGTTTTAGAAGCCCTTGGTCACAAGAAATTTGCCCATTGAGTAGTACACAAACTGACAAGTTGTTAACTACCTTTGGCAGCAATTCACCACATTTTAGCCTATCATTTCTAAATGGAACATTTCTGGCCCCTATGATTTTACAGACATAATGAAAACAATATGGGGATTCTTCTGATATCAAGAAAAAAACCATTGCCCCAAAAAGTCATCAGAACATACACATTTAACTCACTAAAAAAACACTGCCTGCTTCTACTTCGTATTATTATTAAGCAACATTCCAGGAATCGAATGATGAAGGTAATTAATTTCAATTGACACAATTTATAAAATCATTCGACAAGATCTGACTGTATGCATGGTGTTGTATAATACCGTTTACTAGTGTTACCATGGATGAGCGTAACCAGCGCTGTTAGTCTTAGGTAAGAATGCTTACACACTGTCCACGATTGGAATAGATCCATTCATAAGTACCTGAGGATTGCATGAGGATTTCTATTTGATTGACAGTTTAAAGTGCGATGCAGGTATTACTATTTTTATTTAAAATTTTACTGTGAACTTGCCTTCTCATAAAAAACAACGATATTGCTCAATAGCGTACTGCATTCCCCTTGGAGTAACTCTATGATCTCATTCAATTGCTGATATATGTAGCAGGTACAGGGCATATCAAAAAAGTGTCCCCTGTGAAACAAAATATGTTTAGGTCCATGCAATTGCCACTTTTCATGTGCAAATACTTTAAATAAACTATATTATTAGTAATTGAAAATATTGGAAACAATAAAAATCTATAAAATGTTGATAGTTAGTTCCATTTGAACAGAAAACATATTTTCGTCGGTATTATCCATGACAAAGATCAAAATATGTGAATATGAAATGCATTTTAAACAATGTATCATAGAAATCATCATTGGAGTCATTGAGGCAGTTATGTTCACTTGAAAGTCAAATTGAAGACTGTAGAAAATATCACAAAATTGAATTATGGGTGATTTTGAAGTCGTGTAGGTCAGAAAAATGTGTTGACAACATTTTGGGTTATATGAACCAGTTTCTAACAACTTTTCTGGACTATATTCGGTCCACAATGAAAAAAATCACTGTTTTGAGTATATGGCGAGCTAACGTTAGCACAGCTCAGTAATAACCGTTATCACAGCCCTGTAGTAATTATTATTAGCACTTCTTCGACTGACATTTCTGGGTATCAACTATCTAAACACAAGAGTTATTTTCATTATGGACTCAATAAAGTCCACACAAATTCACTATTAGTAATTGATGAATGGTCATCGTCAAAAATCAACCCCTATCTTAAACTTGGAAATATGAATGCATGGCGCTCAATTCTCTAGGTAATGTCGGCCAACGGCTTAATGCAATATGCAAACTGGCATTTGAAGCTCGTATTGATATTGTTGGTAAACGGTCAACCTTTTCCGTTTGCTGAAGGATGGGTTGCCCTCAAATCTCGATTTGTTTTCTTCAAAAGTGAATGAAAACCAGTTTGGTATCTATTGAGAGCAATCATGATATTTTTATTTTAAACGAGTTATGTTGATGAGTCTTTTAACCTGGGATATGTTTTGATTATACCCAGTTGCCGTCCTCCTGCCCTATGAAAAGGGGGAGAAAAAAGTGAACGATCCTTTAAAGATAGATGTTCTGATTGCTGGCACGATATCAACTTGATGTTTTCTATTTTAAATGAAAGGTCATCCTTAGAATTGTCACATTCCAAAGTTTGAGTTGCATAACTCCAATGGTTCTCATGTTAGAAGCACAAGGTCACAATACATTTGCCAATTGAGTAGTACACAAACTGGCGGGTGGTAAACCACCTTTGGCAGTTATATGATTCACCACTTTTAGCCTATAATTTCGAAATGGAACATTTCTGGCCCTTAGATTTTACAGACATAAGAAAACAAATATTGGGATTCTTCTGATATAAAAATATCCCCGGAAAATATCTTAATGTGAACAATAAATCATAGCCCAAAAAAAGTTATCGAAAATACACCTTTAACGTGGTATACCATTAGGTGTATGTAATGTTCTAACAGACAATATGAAGTAAACTAACGCTTCTTTCGTAAGAACCACCAGTACAGTACAAACGGTATTATATAATGTATGTCCATAATTTCAATGACATATTGCTTTCACCTGCGTATGTGATCACAGGTGTTAATTTGTATTGTCTCGTAGAACAAAATACATCTTTAATGGACTCACTATATTGATTTACTGTGTGTGTATGTGTCATTATATTCCACACCTAATGGTATACCACGTTAAATGTGTATTTTCGATAAAAAAAAATTTGGCTATGATTTATTGTTCACATTAAGATATTTTCCGGGGATATTTTTATATCAGAAGAATCCCAATATTTGTCTCCTTATGTCTGTAAAATCTAAGGGCCAGAAATGTTCCATTTCGTAAACTTGGAAACATGTGATGTAGGAATTATTTAAAACTATACCTCAATCTTTGTCTTCATATATTTCATTCAATAAAGTAGATTTCCTGGGATTGTTAGCACTCTTGAAAGCATATCCGTGTTCAAGTTTGAATAGATGTGATCATCTATTGTACATTTCAAATCATTTTATTTTCTCGTGTTTTTAAAACCATAGATTTCGCCCGATATTTAGCGTGTCTAAAATGCCGTTATCTGCACCAAATGTCTACTAGTGCACATACAGTACTAGTTTATTGTTTTATCCGTATTCAAGGCCGGATGGATAAGTGATTCTATTGTGACACAATTGTGTTATCCATCCTGATTTTCCTTAAGATTAAATGCATAAGATACTCCGCGATATTTCACGTCCTTGAAGGTCTCTTATGACTCTGAATCTTAAAGTAGAACAAAAGATAAGTTTTTTCTACTAAGATGACTTAGACGTATTTGATATCAATACGAACTTCAGATCAATCGATATCCCGGGTATATATATCGCATTTGAAATCATGCACGCCTTTTAGGCATAATTAAGTATTCAAGGATTGGTTATTATATTACCATCGTTGTTCCCAATCCATATTTTCCTCTAAATAAAACGCAGATAGTCTGTAATACTGTGTGCCTTTGAAATGTACTTGGTGGCAGCTCGTGTCTATATATGAATTCTTTAGAAATGTGAAAAGTGATACAATGATAGCTAGAAGTTATTCTACATTTAAAATAATTGAATTCACCAATATTTTGGAATCCATAGATATCCCGGAATGTTTATCACATTTGAACAAAAAGCTTCTGATTTACACAATTTGTATCCATGTATTGGTCTATTGTCATTCTATATTATACCATTGACATTATATAACCTCAATCTGTTTTATCGACACAACAATTCGAAAGCATAGATTAGCTTATCTCATGTTTATTTCGCGATGTTGTAAATAAATCTACGCCGTATCATGTTATGGCAAGATACTTCCTTGACGATTATATACCCCGTCGATTTTAAAAACCCGCTTAGTTTGGGTTGGGTTGTATAAGATATTCATAGGGGAGAATCAGCTCTTAAATGCTGCCAGGTGCTTCTAATATAATGGCTCATTCTAGAACCAAACATTTATATTAGTATTACTTTGGATCTAGTCCCAATAAGCTCTTGTGGAAGTAACACGTCAAATAAATTCATGTGAATACAGGTCCTCCCCATGTCTTTTTCCATGTTCTGTAATAGCTTACAGTGTGTATACAATAACATGTACATATCAATATACACAGTTCAACACAAATAAGTTCCCCTTAAGATTACGCCTGATATTTTTAAAATCAGGTTCTCCATCGAAATGACTGTTGGCACACATAATGAACATGTTCACAGCAACTCTAGAACCGGATATAACTATGCAGGTGTAATGCTTGAATGAGCACACATTGAATAGAGGAATACCTCTATTCAAAAGTTGCTAAATGATGTATTCAATACATCATTTAGCAACTTGAACCAGGGTCTTGCACCAGGGTCTTGAACCAGGGTCTTTGCTAGAACACCGCACATGTGTTGTACTGCTTCGATGAGCACACGTTGACTGGAGGAATACCTCATTCAAAAGTTGAAAAATGAGGATGGTGAAGCCAAGACCCTGGTTCAATCTTCTTTATCATCCTCCTTCAATTCATCATTTAGCAACTTTTGAATGTGTGCTCATTCAAGCATTGCAACACATGTGTAGTTATAGCCCGTTTTCTAGTGTTGCTGTGAACACCTACATTATGTCTGCTAAAAGTCGTTTCGATGGAGAACCTCATTTTAAAAACATCAGGCATAATCTAAAGGGGAACTTGTTTTTGTTGAACTGTGTACATTAAACGAGTATATGTAAAAATACAAGTATATAGGTCAATTAATGCGTATGGAGTGCGCACTGTCAACGCACTGCGTGTATTTTAGTTTCTTGCTTTCTGGTCGTGCCAGTATTCACACATCAACATCAGCCGCGTGCATTGATTTATCCAATTTTCTCGAAACAAAACGTACGCATTTATTGACCTATAATCAATGAACATTCACGCAAGTATTGCTCCATTTATACCCGCATTCGTAATCTACATAATTTCATTTGCGAGTTGCTGTATAAACATTCAAATCAATTGTACATTGCTACCGATGATAAATAATAATAGAATGACATTAAATCCAGGCAGTGTTTTACACATAATTATCAGTGAACTACATTTCGGCTCAAGGTCACTAATTAATAATCTTTTAATATACAGTGACATGTATTGCAGGCAGTCTCTTTACACGTCATTAACAGTAGCTAAACAGTGGCCCAGATTTCATCGACTCGGGGTTACTGAATATGGAGGTATTAAATCTAAAGTCCTTGCGGTGTGGCGTCAAGAAAGTCTAAACATGGAACGTTTTTCTTGCCTTTAGCGAGGTTCCGTGAATAATAAAGGCTCCTTGACTGGCATACTTATTAAAACAATCATTCGTATAACCCCGTTGGAGCATTGTGTGCTAACTATTACAATCATATGCAAATGATATAGTGAGCATTTACATTTTTGTGAGAACAATGTCAACAATATTGTACAGGGGAAAAACAAATGCCCAGTAAGAGATGCATTTGTACATGTTGGCACACAACTAAAATATTGACCTCAACATTAATATTTGCATTAAATTAAATTACATTATGGTCCGCATCCTTAAAACTGTTATACCATTATCCGCCTTGTACAGTAAAGTATAGGTTGGTATAGTGCACTCATCTCCATACACGCAACACTAATTTCACGTTTCGCTCCGTCTATGTCAAAGGAGGCCGTGCTACCGTGGCCAATTTCAAACCGGCAATTTAGCTACTGGACGGTCATACATTCTCCAATTCCTAGATTAGGCAGGCTAGTGGTCATTACCTGAGGCCCTATTTTGATGTAAGTCCCACAATTGGCCATGCTTTAGACTACAACAAACTACAGCCTTAAAAGCAGAACGTTATGGTCTCAGGGCGTTTGATGTTTTATAATTGACATTGTAGATAATGTCAGGGATAAAACAATTCAATGTGTTATATTATTGAAGCTGACGTGCATGAAGTTGATATGTTATTTTAGTTTGATGATTTCATTTTCGGGAGCGATTATCATGAGTATGGCAAGCAATAGAAAGTAGGTAAAGGTAAACAGATATGAGCATTATTTAAGAAAAATTCATACCTTTTATTATTGGACTCTTTCATATAAGAACAAAATAATATACAATTGCAAAGTCGCAGTTGCAGCAAATTGAAGAAGAATTTCTTGATATCAAACTACTTGATTTATTTTATAAATATTATTGAAAATGATAGTTCTTTGAGATATTCATATTTTATACTTATATAACAATATAATTTTATAATTCTAAGTCAGTCCTTGACAATGCGCCTCTTAGTCTGCACAATTCATAACCATTCATCTTGATGATATAAGCTTTATTCTTATTAGGTTGCAACCTGGCGTCACAGCCAGAGGGTGTTAAACCGTCTTTTAATATTGTGTTCATTTCCTACACTACTTGTTGCTCAAGGGCCAACATTTCGTATTACATTGTGTCCATTGCATCATGCCTTGTACTTCCATGATTGCATATATTCATCCTTGCCTATCGATACTTTCATAGCACTAGACCCGTGCCTCCTCAATATCCCAAAACTGTGCCTTTAAACTTTGGTAGCAATTAAAGACCTGGATCTACATGTAGTGTTGGGACGGCACTAGAACTTGCATCGTCCTTGCTTACCAGTTTATAGGCTAGCAATTAAGAGGTGGCCAGACTATGTTACCTTCATGCATCAATCTTGGTGGTATTTTCCCTTATCTGTAGTAATGATTATGATATGACAGTCAAATTACAGCTGGATTTTAAAACTGACCAATCCTAGCTTTATGTGGCCTGTCACTATCATCCAGAAATTAAATTGATATATTGTTGAATACCACACCTGTGTGGGGGAAACAGAA
This sequence comes from Ophiura sarsii, assembly GCA_035610835.1. Taxonomy (NCBI): domain Eukaryota; kingdom Metazoa; phylum Echinodermata; class Ophiuroidea; order Amphilepidida; family Ophiuridae; genus Ophiura; species Ophiura sarsii. The sequence continues at coordinate 5,639,252 of CM069444.1, read as the reverse complement.
TATTAATGTTGGGCCTATTATGGGGTAATCACACAACACTTTCAAGTACAAGAAAAATATGTGACCATGAAGCATGGATGACAACTTGGGATTCCTATGTTTACAGAATGTGCCAATATGCTAATTTTTTATGATTTAGCTTAAAACTCAGAAAGAGGGTGCTCGAGTCCCCAACACCATCTCTAGGGCATGCCACGCCCAGTCTGTAGGCTACACGATATATGAATACATAAAGTGTGTTCTATAAGACATGTTAAACTAAGTCTGTGCTTTAACCCACCAAACATATTGCACAATGTAGATAATTAGTTTAATATACCCAGTGTTAGCGACACTATTCACCATGCAATACGTTATGCCATTTACAAGCGTATATTGAATTTCGGCAACAGAAATATGTATTCGATACGTGAATAATCGATGGATAATGTGATATGTCCCCATAAGGCGTGTCGCACTATGCAAACATCTAGAACACCTAGGTTTCAATACCTCAATCAGATGTGTCAATGTCATGCAAGTATTAAACGTCTAGACATTGGAGAAGGACTTCGTGAATTCCCAAGTAATATATTATTCCATCATTTTGTGACAGATCGTTTTACACAACTTTAAATTGAAACGCCTCTATGATCACAATATCTTAGTCATCAGGCCCAAAACAGTGTTTTGTAGCTACATCAATAAATTGACATGCTTCATTTTGTCAATGTTCTCGCGATACCTAGTCCATGTTGACTCCTAAATTTAGTGACACAGATTGACTGTTTTATTTGATGTTCTTTATATGTATTCATCATTTCCAGGTCCGTTTTGTGTGCCGGATTTCGACAATATTACCTGTTGGCCGCCAACTATAGCAGGACAAAATGCCAGCGTTCCATGTCCTATATACAACTCCCCAGGTATGTAAATCTTCGTATCAAACAAATATAACAGATGTTGAATGAGTTGTTTTATCTTTCCGAAACGTCGGACCCAGTTTAATGTTTGGTTTCTTGTATCTTTTAAATGTTCCATCCAGTAGCGTAGCCAGTTGGGGGGGGGGGGGGGGGAGGGCCGGGGCAGACTGCCCCACCCCCCCCCCCCCCCCCCCGACACCTAAAATGGGGACGGCGAAGCGGGAATATGGGGACGAGAAGAAGGGGAGAAAAGAGAGAAAGAAGGGGGAAGGAGAGGGAGAAAGAGAAGAGAAAGGGGAGGAGAGGGAGAACGAGAAGGGAAAGGGGAAGGAGAGGGAGAAAGAGAAGGAAAGGGGAAGGAGAGGGGAAAGAGAAGATAAATGGGGACGAGAAATTGTTCATGTAGTACATTAACTGTGCGATTTTTTTGGACTGTGCGATTTTTGTTGACTGTGTGAATTTGTTTGACCTAACCCCCCCCCCCCCCCCCCCCCCCCCCCCCCACCCACACTTACGTGAAATTCACGAGGTAAGTGACTATAAAAAAAATTTGGGGCAACCTTTTACGAAAATGCTTAAAAATAGGGACGATATTGATGTTTGCCCCCCCCCCCCCCCCCCCCCCCCGGAATAACAATGCTGGCTACGCGCCTGGTTTCCATCCTTGGATGTTGTCAATGCACCTGTTTACCCAAATCGATGAAAATAAATGAGAAAAACAAAACACAAACAAAAAACAGCAATTATATTTCAAGCCCTTACAAAAACGCATGGAAAGTGTACATAAAAGGTAATACGTTCAGATCATGTGCTTATACGAGGTCATTCAATAAGTTCTACCTCCTACCTCATAACATTGTTATTATATAAGCCAGGTTACGAAATATTACACAATTGTAGCTTGGAATCTCAGCTACAGATTCATTGTTAATTGATCCGAGTAATGGTTGTACCCATCTGGAGATGTATTGAAAACTGAACCTCCATTTTAGTGTGACGGAAACGGATGAAAAATAGTAAAATATCGCCGAAGTATTATTAATTTGGCCTACGTTAAGAGTTAGGGTTTGAATTTTGACCCCCCCCCCCCCCCCGAGTACCCCCCCCCCCCCCCCCCCTTCGGCAAACTTCACATTTTTTTGCCACCCGCCCCCCCCCCCCCCTCATTTTCCCAAGCTCCCCCACCCACCAAAGTATTTCTGAACACTCCCTAAACATGATTATTAGAACAAACCTGTTTGTTGAATTGATAATATAGTTGTTAAAAAGGACCGGTTATAACAAATATCTGCTCTTCGTATTGAATGGCCTCATCGACTATCTATTGCCCCGCCAATAGTTAAAGACATGATATTTTACACACCAAGTGTAATGTATCCATTTCAGACAGAATCAAACTGACCTCGTTCCATTACGTCCTGAGCATCTTTACGTCCCTAATGGATATTGAGATGTTCAGAATGGATTCATTTCCGGCTATTGGGAGACCTTTAGCAAACTTACGGTGGATCGTAAATGTTTATTTTGGGGTACATGTAAGGTGAACGGATGGTTCCGACACTGCGCTTATATTTGATTTAATACGCTAAATACTCATAACAAATATTGTTACAATTTGATACAATACGGTTTGTCAAGTGTCGCCATATAAAACACCACACAAAAAGAAGTATCCACTTTTTTCGAGGTTCCCTGGATTTAATTCTTAGGACCCTACATCATTTTAACAAGTGGAAAAAAACAGACATTTCCTCCAACGCATTTTGATGCCTCATTGTTACAATAGCTCCAATATTGATGAAGCAGTTTTCCATTTGAATAACAAACGATGCAGTTTCCATTATTGCACTTAACCCTATACCCATGAAAAAGAGCGTTAACAAAACAGTTAATTTAAAGTGTACCTCTCCTCTCTCCATGAAAAGACAATCATATTCCGAACATCTCACATCGTCAATTGTTTCCAACACCTGTATTTACTGGTGTACGACACATAATTATTTTACAATGACCAGTACGATTCATGATGTTTGTAAGCCAACACACCTGTCTCTTCATTTCCGTGTACCATTCATTGTAACTCCAAATCGGAGAGCAACTTCAGTTACAGAAACTCCATACACTTGTTATGGAGAGAAAGAAGTGGTACACTTTTACGCTCTTTTCATGTGTATAGGGTTAGTACATTTGAATCAAAAATGATACTGTTTCTATTAGTGCACTTAACCCTATACCCGTAAAAAAAGCGTAACATAAAAGTCAATATCTATCTCTATGAAACGTGTCCTGGAGTTTCTTTACATTTACTGTTTTTGTTTACGCTCTTTTCATGGGTATGGGTTAAATGCAACAATGGAAACTGCATCATTTTGTATTCAAATGGCCACTGCTTCATCAATATTAGTGCTATTGTAACAAACGATGTGTCAAAATGGGCGTGAGGAAATGCCTGTTTCTTTACATTTTTGAACTTATTGAGGGTCCTTAGAACTAAACGCACGGTGCTTCGAAAAAGTGGATACTTAATTTGTGTGCAGTGTTTTACGAAGGAAATACAAAATTGCCTTGTAATCCCAGCGTATGAACAGTCTAAATTGACAATAAGTTAGTAAATTGTAAAAAATATGAAAACACTTTCTCCGAATACACTCCGGAGTCCGGAACAATGAACCCCGAAAATAGCTTTTCTTTTTAAAACCATCATTACTACTTGTTGTCTTACTAAATGTCTAGATACAAAACGAGATTTATTAGAACATATTTATTTATCAAACTGATACCTCAAGTGATTAAACAGTGCAGTTTCAAACAAGGACCTGCTCTTCTTAATCAAGGGGCCTCATCGACCGTCTCTTGCCCCCGTCAATATTTACCAACATAATCATTTACACACAGAGTGTAATGAATCTACTGCGACCGAATCAAACTGACCCAGTTCCAACACATCCTCAGCATACTTACGTTCTTATTGAGATGTGCAGAGTAGATGCATATCTAGTAATTGGGTGACTTTTAGCAAACTTTTAAAACGAAACGCAAAAATATATATATTTCGCCCGGGATTTCGGGTCATATGCCAGGAAATGCGTTTGGATACTAGTAGTGTGCTTCTGGATATAATCAAGCCTCGAAATGAATCTTAAATGTTTGACCTCCTTTTTTCTGGATCATATATTGAGGCTCAATATCATCCCTGGAAATGGCCTTTGTCAATTCAGTTGAAGATGTCATCATATTAAGCAAATACCAATTGACCATGATGACTGCTGCCACTAACACATATATATTTTGTCTCTTATAATGGCAATTACATTTTTGTTAAAAACGAAAGGGAATATTTGAAACCACAGGTCAACTTGGAAGTGTACGTATTTCTAACAACGACGAAACAGGTGATCGCACCACACATAACTTTTACGGGCACAGAGTTAGGCTCAACGGCGAAAATCCACCGTTTCGGTTATGGCCCTGTCACATGTTGCGTATAGAGCTAAAGTTCTAGAAATTTGGATGTACGTTCGTGTACAATGTAAGTTGTCTTTCGTTCGTGACATATTTTGCATAGGCTGTATTAGTTATCAGTTCGCTAGGGGCTCGCAGAGTTACCGCTGGAGTTTATGACAAACTTTTGAACATGTTTAACATTTTGAACGGGTGCCAACGTAGTGTTCAATACGCTATGTATAAGTTTGAGCATTCGCTGCGTGAACATGTTGCACGTTGGGTGTAGGTTGCGTATTCTGCTTCTTAAGCACGCTCAAAATGTTAAACATGTTTAAAATGTTGAGCGGGTGATAACGTAATGATCAATACGATATGGATACGGTGAGCATTCGCCGTGTGAACGTTTCACACGTTGGGTGTAGGTTTCTTCTGAAGCGCACTATACGGGCCGAACAGAACGAATATTAAACATACACGTTCACGCAGCGAATGCTCAACGTATACATAGCGTATTGATCACAACGTTGTCACCCGCTCAACATTTTGAACATGCTCAAATATTTCATAAACCCCATCGTACGCGTACCTCTACAACCCTTATAGCAAACCTCTTACGAATACAACGTATGCCAAATATATCACGACTGAATGACAACTTACACGAACGTACATCCAAATGTCCAAAGCGTCGGGCACACGTTAGCTCTATACGCAACAGTGTGACAGGGCCTTTAATGGCGTACAACTATAATATGCCGCTACTCAAATTCTACACTTCACTTAATTTAATAATCATCTTAACCTTATAACTCTATACATCTTATAAAGTACACTGTTTCCGTGAACCCTTGTTTACCTTCAGATATCAGAGCGTATCGATCGTGTCTCCTCAGTGGTCAGTGGGCTTTACATCGAACCAACTACGACGAATGTTTAAATCCACCTTCAATACCAGTAAGTACTTCATTAACCCTAACAGCCCCGTATCCCATGAAATCCCATTTCCCAGCCTGTCGGTTCCAGCTGGCGCTGAGGTTTTTAGGTGAAATAATGGCCCCGGGCTACATAGCTGGGCGAGTACACTCGCCCTGCATAGGTTCCCCCGTGGCTCAGTTGGTAGAGCGTTCACCTGTCAACCGAGAGGTCGTGGGTTCAAACCCCGGGGCCACCTCTTGTTGCGTGTGCTTATTTTGCTTGAAAAAAAATCGTTGGAAAATCCACCGGGAGTGTTAGGGTTAAGTTACATTTTTGTTAAAAGTATGTTTGTGTGTGGAAGAATACATCGATAAGGACATTGTATTTGAAATATTCAATCAATTATACCTCTAACAGGATAACAGTTTAGATGATAGACCTAAGTTATATTATAGTGCAATTTAGGCATGAGGAGTAATGCATTTGAGTGCAACAATATCGTAAGTTGCACTAGTGATATGATGTATAGGCTAGCGTTCCAGAATATCGTACACGTAGTACAATATGTATCTCTCTCTTTCTCTCTGTTATTAATTAGCACTTTCCATGCGGCTATTAGTTTTACCATTATACAAAATAGATTGTTCACAACTATGTTCAATTTTAAAGAATTAATTAACAAATATTAGGCATGATTGTACTTGTTTCCATGCATTTTTTATGGAGATTCCAAATATGGTGATGAAACATTTTTTGACTGTTTGGAATGTCGTCTGCAGACGCCTGCCGCGTGAAAAGTAGAACCTTCAACGTAGAGAATGTTTTTAAAATAATTATCATGTTTGCATTTTGTTTCTGAAGAGTACTAATTCAATCATTATGTAATTACAAAGTATAATATTCAATTTATTATGTTTGCTCTTCTTGGGTTGAACACTTCTCCAATTGCTTGTTTCACCCTTAGTTGGATTCGTGTTATTTTCTTTATGTTTTCATCTTTTTAGAAAAGGATTGTCCGAGTCTATATATCATTTATTCATTTCACTTACTCGTTTTGCATCCTTTGCTCGATCCTCGTGTGGATTCAATTGAGTTTCGCTAGTCATAGGTTCTGCTAGAATCATGCTTAATAGGCCAATATATATCGCTAATATTTACTACATGTATTTCGGTCGCTTGAGACTCTCAACAATCAATGGATGTATATACATTAACGCTCGTCCATCTGTCATCCACGTAAACACAGCCTCTGTGGTCTAGTGGTGGTTTGTTCTTCGCCGCGATAGTGAAGAGGGACCGGATTCGAGACCATGCATTTTTAAAAATCATTGTTAATTTACGCAAGTTTGCCCCCGTCTATATATTAACTTAACATTATATATCTAAATGTTTAAAAGTATAGTCATTATCACGTGTGTTGAATACGCAAAAAAAATAATCCAAACTTGAGCATTGGCATCTGAAAAGGTTGGCGTCTGAAAAGGTTGATAGCATCATCACTTGCCATTATTGCAAACGAAATTTTCAGACAGAAATACCAGTACATAATCCTTATATATTAGCTAAGCTCAGAAAGAAAGATGTAATAATAAATCACACTTTTTATCCTCCTTATATTTTCAATAATGATAGCCTCGAGGTTATGTTTTTTTTTTCATCTTCATTTTTACTCGACTCAATTCAAGCAGATATAAAAATGATATAAAAATGCCCGACAATTAAGTTTAGCTGAAATAATTGAGTTCATTAAAGTTGATTACTAATGTTCAAGTACGGGTAAATTCAATAGAGCGTTTATTTGAAAGTCTGTCCCTCCCTTTTTCTATATCCATAATTGAATAATAAATTGTAAAGTAGATTATACTTCGATAGTCTGAGATGGAAATACGAAATATGTGGTGTTTAAAATGTATTATTAATTTTCATTGCCACTTCATGTAAAGATATTTCAATCAATGTTTCTCGATTTTCTTTTGTAAGTATGCCCTTGAGCGTAAAAAGAGATGAGTTGAAATATAAACGTTATTAAGTATTAGAATGACATAGAAAAGGTCAAGTGCAGGCCGATAACTTGTTCAAGAAGCCTTCCTTGTTGAAAAGTATTACCCATAATGCTATGCGATCATTTTGATTAGTCCGATGGAAGGAACTCTCTTTTTATAACATAACATAACTGTATCATGTACTTAAGAGCTAGAGTGAAACAAAATGAGAGTTAAGTCGTAAATAAAATAACAAATGATTTATTCACATTTTCAGAAAGTGGATATCCTCAGGTTTAAAATGACTCCAAAGTTGGTATAATAGACCATTCCAAAGTGAAGTTATGATACATTGAAGTTAATCCCCGCTGAATTATTGAATTGGAGAAAAAGGCCTTCAAAGTCAATGAAGCATTAATCGTCACTTGTTGTACGAATGCCAATCATAGGTCTTAAAGGTAGATGTTCCGATTTTCTATTCGACATGAAAGGTCATCCTCAAAAAAGTCGTATTCCAAAATTTGAGTTGCATAAGGCCAAACAAAAAAATAGTTATGTTGTCCTCGACAGCTTTCAGAGAGGAGGGGCGGGCGGGCGGATTTTTTTAATTTTTTTTAAATTTTCTTTTACCAGCAGAAGCTCAAAGTTCAGCCAACAATAAGTTAAAATCACTCTAAGAGCCGCACATATATGTTATAAACACTTAATTTAATATTAATGCCATTTAAACTGTTAAAAAAAAATCTGAAAAAAATCTGGGAAAAAAAATCTGAAAAAAAAAAATATATATATTAAAAAAAAAATAAAATACGATTTTTAAAATAAAAAAAAATCGGAAAAATAGAATAAAAATCGGAGCGGCCCTAAAATGACGAGCGGGCGGTCGAGGACAACATAACAAATTTGTTTTGGCCTAACTCTAATGGTTCTTATTTTAGACGCACAAGATGCCGTGAAATGTGCCCATTGAGTTGTACACAAACTATATTGGTGGTTACCACTTTTCGCGGTAATTCGATGTCATTTCACCGATTTCTCCGTAATCATACTGATTTGGACCGTCAAATTTCAGTATGTTAATCAGAAAAATATGATCTTTCATATGATATGAAAATCTCCATATGTTTGAGAAAAATCTGTGTTATGAAAATGTGATCGGGTCATCTACCTTTAATCGAAAGATTGTTTATGCCAAAGATCTCTTATTAAACGGCCTCTCATTGGTTCATTGTGAGTTTACAGGGTTCAAACTACTATTAATAGCTTTGGAAAAAGCCCAGCCCTTTAAGACCATACCAAATTTGCCATAAGGGATACTATTATAAACCCTTGTAAATGACGATGTAAACATGGCAATTTCGAGACATTTCGAAACATTTTTCCTCTGTTTGCGTTCATTTTTATGAGATGTAAGAATAAAATGCCCTCTTTAAAATGACTTTTAAGTTTTAAAAAACATATTTAGACCCAACATATTATATTAATACTGCGTAATGTGATACATAAATAGTTTATCTTTCCGAAAATGAAAATATCTCACTTTCGTATTTCAGGCCATAACTCAAAATCAGCCCCAGCGACTTTACGCTTATTTTGTTGTGCCATGTCACATATAATGGTAGATGTTATTGTCATTCTCAGCGTTCAGTGGCTCAGTTGTACGCACTATATTTATTTGAGGGTCCATAAATTAGGACTACAAACATTTTAAATGTCATTTGCCATTTGAAGGTTAACAGAGTGTTTACGTTCAATTGGTCGGAAGTAAAAAAATAAGAAAGAAAAGAGGAAACGGTAAAGCTTATGCCGCACTGTAAATTTAAACCAGTACGTTCCCGGAGTACGTTTGGCTCAAACATTGAAAGTGACTTATGCGTATTAGGCCTATACGATAGTCGCCAAATGTAATAGTTTTGCAAAATCATACGTAAAAACATCAATGACTATAATTGAACTGCTACCAATGCAAATATGTTCATAATGACGTAGAAGTATTTGTATTCATCTCAGTTCAATCTTTATGGGTGTGTGCACGTATAATAGTACGTACAAGTTATCGTATGAGCCGTACTGCAGCGCCGCCTTATATAATGTTTAATTTATTTCACTGACATGGTAATTTACAGCATGCAATAGATGTTCTTGTGATGCTAATCACTTGAAAATAAATAATACATGAAGAATCTTCCAGTGTCACATCTTTATAATGATGTCAAAATCGAGGTTTGAAATCTATCTTTGGAAAAAGTGTACTTTAGGTCCCATATTCTCGACTCGCTACTGGTAATAAATCAGTGTTTCAGTATCGGGCGATACTGGAAAAGAATTATATACCAGTATCGTTCTATACTGGGACAAATCTCACTGGTATCACGTGTACCAGTATCGCCCGATACTGGAATATAAAAACGTTTCAGTATTGAACAATACTGGTATACCAGTATCTGGGACCTAAAGTACAATTGTTTCCCTATCTTTTCCCGTTACTTTGTATGTAAGGAATTTCCCCTGTAGTTAATTATAAGAATGATATTGAATAAGATCATATCATTGAAAAATCAAAGGTTGCTGAAACAAAATGTAGTGATGGCTTCGAAGGTTGATACGAAATGCCAGATTTTAGACATGTTAGATAGCAATTAAAGCTTGACTGTTACTGAAGCAGGAACTATTGTAACAATACCAAGAGACAATGAGAAGATGGCCACGAATACCTTAGAACTTTAGGAACCCGACACATTATTATTAAACAATTACATAAAACATGATATCCGTAATTTATTTAAGATTGATCTATTCCGGGAGAAGCCTGAATGTCAATTTAGAAAAAAAGGACTACATTATTCATGTTATTGTATCGAAAAGGCTGTCAGGCTGTGTATTGTGTATAATGCTTAATAGTACTTATATAGATGGATAACTGAGAAAAAAATGTTTTTCTTCTCCAAATAAATTAGTCATATCAGATATCATTTTATTAAAACTAACTTATTTCGAGAGTAAAAAAGTAATATCAGATATCATTTATTTAAAACTAACTTATTTCGATTGTAAAAAAAGTTGAATATGATATGTAATTAATTTATGCTTACGTAATACATGTTTTCATTCTCAAAAGAACCCGGATAGTAATTTTGAAAAAGGTATACCATACATACATCATGGTATTACATTTTTTTTATCTCATGGTCCGTAGACAGATGATAGGTGTTTTCTCTTCAAACATTTAGTTGTTAACACTTTTAGTGTTTCTAGTGTTACGGAAGATAAAAAGTGGATATGTGCGCAAAGTTGGATCTCGATGTTTTATTAATATTTTTTAGCTGTCCGAAAAAAAAAAAAAAAAAAAAAATTGTCTCCGAAAGTGGGCAAAAAACACAATAAAAAATGATTTCCACATTTAGTAAAGCTGTATTTTTTTTTAAAAGAGCTTTTTCCCCAATTGTATGTGATGCAAACCTTTTTGGGGCCTAATTATCACCTTTGTCATACGGAGGATTATGCATTTCTATCAATTTAACCTTTTATGAAAGACATCGTTTTACACTATGCTATAATTAATAGCCTACTATCATGGGCGAACACCACTTTTTGGTGTACTATATTTTCGTAAGCGTACACCTATTAATTTGAGATGTTATGTTAATAAATAAGAAATGTATGGTTGTGTGAATGAGTTATTCACTTTGGAAGTCATTAAATATGACAGTAAATGGCCATGTATACCAAGCCGCCCTTGTTGTTAATTGAGCACCCTGAACTTATTGACTTTGAAACTTATAAACAATAACCTGAGATGACCAGACTCCTGTGTATTAAAGTGACTTTGAAAGTTGCAGAAAAACCATGAACTCAGATAGCCTGAGTGAGGTGGGTATGTATTTTTAAAATAATACATACATTAAAATGGAAGTGTAATAGTTGTGTGAACAGAATTATAGTCTTTGAAGCTCATTAACATTGTAGTGTATGAAATAGGAACATAAAACAGAAATTGTTAATGATATCGGGAGGTTTTTGTAAAGAGCGTCATTGATTAAAGTTACAAACTGTATTGGTGGTTAACCACCTTTCGCGTTAATTCGATGTTATTTCAATGATTTCTTCGTAATCATACTGATTTGGACCGTCAAATTTCAGTATGTTAATCAGAAAAATATGATCTTTCATATGACATGAAAATCTCCATATGTTTGAGAAAAATCTGTGTTATGAAAATGTGATCGGGTCATATACCTTTAATGTTTTTGTTATTGTTACTGCTGATTCTTGAATATAGTAGTTTTAGTTGTTGTTTGATATATTTTGTTTGGATTTTACATGTACCTTTTTGTTTGCTATTAAAGAACAACCACTTTCAACTGCGGACTTTGTGATTGGAATAGTAGTGTTAGTTTCTGTTCTATATTTGTTGCGACAACAATAAAAATTCAACACAAGTAAATAACTTTCAACTGTGCTGTTTGGAACCTCATTAGTGTTTGTCATTTCTCTCCTATTGTCTTCTGATCCCCGCTTTTGACCATTATAAACAACAACAAAATACTTGGTGAATCCAACTCCTATCTTATTTAGCTTATACTTGAAGTTCAAATGTATCATTCTAACATTTTGACCATTCAAAAGCCAAGTTCAATGCCGTAGTAGACCACTTTACCTGCCAACATGTATACATTAGCTAATCTGTCACCGCTACAATTATAGAGATCCAACCTGTCACATTAAAGATGTGTGAAGAATGCAACCTCCCAGCTGTCACACATATCAAGCGGTAGCTGTCACATACATGCTATATAGAACAGTAGTGCTGTCATATCCAACAGCCGTATAGAACGGTAGTGCTGTCATATCGAATGGTAGTGCTGTCATATCGAACGGTAGCTGTCACATACATGGCATATCGAACGGTAGTGCTCTGCTATTAGTACGTAACAGGTCTCCTCGCTTCGATCGTCGACACTATTACTACTACTTAATACACTTATTGTCACAAATGCCATATTCTAGAGCAACCCCTGAATAGTTATGTGTATACAATATACAGTCAACAGACAAGGAGTGACAACGAATGATTTGATGACAAGTAAAATGAGTAGTGTGTGTAGGTTCGAATCCTGTTACAAACACCGGTGTTTGGATTTCGCTTACAAAAATGACTGACAATTGAGATTATGTTTCCTAACTGCACTCACAACAGATCTTTTGTGAGTTCCTTATGTATTTATAGCCTTACCGTTGATGCCAATATTAATATTAAGAGTGAAATTGAACTCAGAAATGCCAGGGGACGCAAGAACCACCAATGTGGTAATAATAGACGGTGCAATAAAAAAAAATTGGAATTGAATGATAGTGAGTATTGATATGTTCAGCTTCAAAATGTCCAGTATTACCGACAAGTAATAATAACTGCAATAAATCGTGGCTTTATCACGAGCTCTTTCACATAAAGCGTGATTTGACCGGAAAAAATCAAACATACATTAGACTTTTGAATGTTATGCATTTGTAAGCGTTTAAGATTGCGTGTTTGGTTAATGGTAGTAAAATAATTATCATAATTGATCACATAAATAAATAAAGACAACAATACAGTAACTAACATTATTCATACTAGTTTATCTTCAAACTTGAGTGATTTTGTACAAAACGATTTTTCAGAAACCTTTCCCAACTTACAAGGTCTATCTAAAGGATTAATGAATATCAATAATTGGCAAGTGTGTACTTTGTAATGCAATTCTCATGTTAATTCCAAATATGGTAATGAAATTCAATAATTCTGAAATTTGTGAAACATTTTGTTACATTTTGGAATGTCGTCTGCAGACGCCAGTCGCGTGGAAAGTATAAATTACGTATCTGATTATATGAACTAATATCTGTTATGGTCAACAACTTTTATCCGTAATTTCAATTGATTTAAAATAAAAAAAAGGTTTGACTGTAATATTAGCGCAATTATATAAATATTTGTAGTATGGTGTCTGGCTTGTTTAGAGAATAAAATATGGTTCGTCGATGTTTTGGTATAGAAGGCTGCCATATAATGCATAGGCTGTACCATATTTTGAGTCGTGAATGGTCGCCGCAGGCGGCCATTCACGACGATAAAAATATGGTACAACCTATGCATTATATGGCAGCCTTCTATACCAAAACATCGACGAACCATATTTTATTCTCATTCTTATATTTATCAACGTTTTTTTTCAACATTTTATTCATTGGGGGATCATTTAAGATCGTTTTGAATTAGTACACAGTGGCAAATCAACTGCTTACTGTTCTAAACATCCCCACAAACAAAATCGAACAACCCATAGAAATTTTACTTTGGCGCAAGAATCTCAAGAATATGTGATTTGGTGGCCTTAGTGATCAGGTAGCCCTTAGTGATCAGATTTACTCGCGGTATACGATGGAATTTTTACTTGAAATCACTGCAAATAATTATTTAATCGTCATTCTTATATATTGTTTAAAATGGCAACCCATAATATCCATCAATTTCATTGGTTTTGTTGGATACGTGCTAAAGTAGTTCCTATTTCTGGCCTGTGTGCGAACGCAAAAAGAGCCGGGGGACTTTTGAATGTTTTAATTTAATAAATACACCACGTAAAAATGTTTCCTTACTTTTACGGCGATTGACGCCCCAGCTCGTGGCCCTTTTCGGTAAGTTTTGTCATCTTTTCACTCCTCTATATGGCTAAATTCAGCCTCACTGAGCTCTACAAATGGTAAATTCAGGGGCGGGTGGATGGCGATCATCACGCCAGCAGCAAATGCTTGCCGCTAACGTCGGACCTTCCCATCAAGTTTCTGATCACTTCATCTGGTAAATCATCACACTCCGGTTCTGGTTCTGGTTCTCCTTTCACATGTTTTACATCTAGGTCTCCAATTTCAAAAGTTGCTGTGGTTTCTTCCATATTCACTTTATTGCAAGTAATTACGAATGTAGCCTAGGCCTAGGCCTATACGAATATTTATTTTATAGCAGACGAAAATAGGCTTTTAGGCACCCTTTTTATTTGTCCTTCTATCTTTTACATGTCTTATTACTATTAGCGTTTATTCATTAAATGGACCTCTATCTTTTATTTACATTTAATTACATGCATATAACCTAATGTTGTATTGTAAAATAAGCTTACTTTCGATTTACAATAATTGACGTGGATGTTTACAATTATTGACGAGGCGATGTTTTTTAAATGTAGTTCCGGCATCATCAAAGGTGTGAATTAAGCCCCGCCCAGATCCATAGATTACCGGTCTGGTAATCTATAGCGCGTATCCAACAAAACTAACCACAGAACCAATGAAATTGATGGATATTATGGGTTGACATTTTAAACCACGCCCAATATATAAGAATGTCGGATAGATTTCTTTGCCACTGGAGATTTTGATTTAATAGCGCTTGAGATTGCGATTTATAATCGCTTGAGATTGTGATTTATCCTCGCTTGAGATTGCGACTTACCATCGCTTGAGGTTGTGATTTATCCTCGCTTGAGATTGCGACTTACCATCGCTTGAGGTATCGATTTATCCTCGCGCTTTTTAAAAATATCATGCCGCGTGTTTTTAAAATGATCTTGCGCATTAAGAAAACTACGGATACGGTATATGTAATAATTATAATATTCTTTGTAACAATCTTGTTAATAAGAAGGATTTGTATCTTTAATATTTCACTATTTCCCACAGAATTCAGTCGTCTAAAACAAATGCTTAAAGGAGACGAAAGTACTGTTCATGACACCAAGCATTGTATGATAGGAAAAACAATATATAATGTATATTGACCAGTTTATCATGTTTCAGGGTCTCGCGATACGTAATTACTCAATAATATTGTAATCAATTAAGTACAATATATAATTTATTATATTTGCTTTAGGTTTATCACAGAACTATCATATTCAATAAAACGATTTTAAACTGCACATCCAACCTGTGATTATTTGAAATTCGCGCCCGGTTGTCTGTGTCGAAAATGCTGATGGAATAGCCATACCTAATATTGTGACGTCATCGTTACTAAAAACTCCTCATCAGCAACAGGTTGCAGCACGTCGCACGGAGGAATTTAATGCATCAATCGAAAATATTAATACATGAAACAGAAAAGTTGATATCTCGTAATTGTTTCGTCATAGCTTCGATCAATATAGCGACCTCCATACAGGTGATTTGTTTTCCTAAAGCAGATGTTGTCTTAACCCGACACCTTAAAAAATATTAACCTACGGATATGGTCTGTTAATGCTACATATCTGAGCCCTAAAGTTTCCGTGGCAAGCATTCCTTTTAATCAAATAAGAGGGCTTACAATTAATAACAAGGGATATTTTTCTAAGAAAGTGACGGCAAACATGTGTGTCAGAGAGGCATTAAGAAATTGTAAAACAATTACTTTTCACATAAACACATTGAAGAGAATTATAAAGTGCTCGAACGACGAATGATTTGGGAATTTAGGATTGGAAACAAGTGTACTTTAGGTCTCAGATGTTTGACTGTTCTAGTATCATCCGATACTGGAACACCCAGTAAAAAGTCGGTGTTCCAGTATCGGACGGTACTGGAACTTATAAAATGTGATATTGGGCGATTATATACCCCAGTATCGTTCAATACTGGGACAATTCAAACTGGTAGCATGTGTACCAGTATCGACCGATACTGGAAAATAAACACGTTCCAGTATCGGTTAATACTGGAACACAATTTGGTGTTCCAGTATCGCCCGATACTCAAACAATAAAATCGTACCAATATCGAGTGATATTGGCAACTTTTATGTTCCAGTATTAAACGATACTTGTATACCAGTATCTTGGACCTAAGGTACACTTTTTCCAAATTAGGTCACACACACACAATTGTTGTATTGACGTAACATGCCATTGAAAATAAGGGCATGATTGTTTTTAAATTTTGAATTTTATATATTCTATAAATTACTACATTTGCTATGTACTGTATTCCTTTTTGATTAGGAGCACAACATATTTTGTGTGGGGATGGGTGAGTGGTGTTTTTTTTTTTGGGGGGGGGGGGGGGCTTCATGAAAAAACATATATGATAAACATAACATATTTGGTTGTAGATCATCGATGCTGGTGAAGTAAATTGTTTAATATACACGCTATATTAAATGTATTTATTTTTGAATATATTAATAAAATTTAAATATTTCTCACTCTGTCAAATTCTGGAAAGTGTGAACCTCTGAATATGAATAACTATTGAACCTTTGTATACGTGTTGCGATATAATTTGTTTAGGTGTTAGCGCCACAAGCATAAAGTCGTTCAATAATGTCTACCTCATACCTCATAACTTTGCTATTATATTATATATAAGCCAGTCTCATGATATATGCCACTATTGTAGCTTTGAATCTCAGCTACAAATTCATAGTAAATTGGTAAACTGAGTAGTAGTTGTACTTTTCTAGAGATGCAGTGAAAACCGAATGTTCATTTAGTGTGACAGAAACGAATGAAAAACAGCAAAATATCTCCAAAGTGCTTATCATTTCCCTAAATCTAAGAGAATAAATGTACCTATCGGTCCGAGTATTTTAATAATCGTTCTAAATTTCAGACATCTCTTTAACCCTAACCTCCTAAGTCACATTTTGAAGAATTTCTTTTTCAACGACAAAAACGCGGACAAAAAGAGTGGCGCCACCGGGGCTCGAACCCACAACCTCTCGGTTGCGAGACGAACGGGGGCCAACCATACTCGGGTCAGTGTATTGGCCCGACTATGTAGCCTGGTGCCATTATTTCATCGAAAAAGTGCCACGCCAGTTGGTACAGACAGACTTTACCGTGGACAAACGATCTTTACAGATCAGTGACCGCACTACTGTGCATTAGACTTTTGTAGTCTGTAGAAGACAAGGGGCAGTCTCTACGTTATTTCCATTGGTCAAGGGGCAGTCCTTTGGAGGTTCTATTAGAACCAAATGTATATATAGTAGGCCAGTGGCAACCTACGTGTTCAGTGGAAGCGGCAATCCATCTGAACGGCTTTTTTCAGTGCCACCAATTCTTTCACAAGTAGGAAAGGGTAACCTACGTGTTCAGTGGAAGCGGCAATCCATCTGAACGGCTCTTTTCAGAGCCACCAATTCTTTCACAAGTAGGAAAGGGCACATACTCTAAAAAATCATCGGGCAAGGGGCAACCCAAATGATGATAACAAGAGAAGTGGCAATCTCTATGTTTTGTTTAATATTATAATAATCTGGTTCTGAAGACGTCAGAGCTAATCCTGACGAAAGCTTGACAGATTAAAACTCGTCCGACGGCGAACCCGTTAAACTTTTAACTTATATTATGAATACCCGTCGTAAAAGCCTATCTCACAATTTACCGTGGACATTTGCGGCATTGAGGATGGTTAGGGTTAATACAATCATACGTGGACAATTTTGAAGAAAGAAAAAAAAGAAGAGAAAAACAAAATCCGTTAACCCTAACCTCCTAAGTCACATTTTGATGATTTTTTTTCAACGACAAAAACGCGGAAAAAAAAGAGTGGCGCCGCCACCGGGGCTCGAACCCACAACCTCTCGGTTGCGAGACGAACGCTCTACCAGTGCGCCACGGGGCCAACCATACTCCGGCCAGTGTATTGAGCCGACTATGTAGCCTGGGGCCATTATTTCATCGAAAAAGTGCCACGCCAGCTGGCACAGACAGACTTTACCGTGGTTAGGGTTAACAGACTATAATCTTTAAAAATCACTATGACTGGTTTGATATGAAAAAGATGCAGTATGATCAGCCAGAATCAGATCAGGACAACCATTAAGGTTACGTTCTACAACGTAGTGGCTATGTGGCATTATGACTATAACAAGCAACTAATTCTTCTTTTTCTAATGCATTTTATTTCACAAAAATCAGAGCCGTGGTTCAAAAGTTACAGCAAATCAAAGTCGAAACTCCAACGCAAATCTCGTAAATAAATGTTTAATATCCTATGTATTTTATTGCTTTTTAACCAGTGATATCTAACGTTTTATTCCTTATAAATTCCATAACTTTAAGAAATAAAGGAGCTATTGCATTGACAAATAAAAAACTGTGATCATTCAAATTGGAAATTTGATTATGGTTTTAAAAGCTAGATGTTGTATCAAATTAGCATAAATATTAAAAACAGTGTGTCTAGACTTCAAACGCCTTTTAGAAAACAAGTACATGGGTACACAACAAAGGTACATTATCAGATTGGAGGGGGGGGGGGGTGTATGTAACATATTAGCTGCCAATTGTCAGGAATAATGTTAAGTGTGTTCAAGATTTTCAGAAAGAAGACACACCTGTTTCATGATTTGTAGGCCAATCTGGAACACGGTTTATGCAATGAATTGCACGTAATTCACCGATTCAATTAAATGATGTAGAATAGGCCGGATGTAATTGCCCTTTGTTGTCCGTTGCGCATGGCGACATGGATAACCTCTGGATATAATAGGATATACACCTAGCATCAAAAGTCCCGGACCAGGTGCTTTGAGGTTAGCTTATTCCAAATAAATAATCGGTACCAAAAATCTGATATACGTCGAATACATTAAATGAGCAAATTTCTTCTCCGTGGTTTGATACCTCATTCAACAAAATCGAATGGATACTCTAAAGATATGGCGATTTCAATGACTGCGCATAACAACAGCAAAGTTGCACTAGGTATAGGAAATCATTGATTTGTGCGTAAGGAATGCAGTAATCGCTTGAGACGTTTAAGAAGCATCGATTCCAGCTTTAAACGCAAAAGGTTAATTTATATATTGCCTGGAACTTTAACACCGCATTGTTGGCAACTACTGTTATTATACTGCTGCTGTATGACTTAGATTTTTGTCGCAATATTTTGGATCACCATAACTGCAGTTTAAATGGACACTTTGTCTTAAACTTTTACATCAGTTGGAAGACATACATGTTTGGAATAAAATTAGGAAAATCATGCACAATTTTGAAACTGATATGTATGAATATGTCAAGCTCTACTTTTCGTTCCGTTTTCTAAATTGTACTCCATCATATATTCTTTATTCTGGTTTTTATATTAAACTTTTACACTTGAAATAGGTTGTCATTTCAAGTGCTTAACTTTACATATATCTCCAACGTTTCGTGGATGATTCAAATTAATATAAAACGAAAACAAATCTTACAATGTTGTGTCCAGTTCAATTCAAATGTGTCTTCTTTCTTCTCAAATTCTATTGACAGACATTCCCTCCTCCGCCTGCTCTCGAGTCGGCATTGACGTACGTGTACCTTGTTGGCTGTTCTCTATCTCTGGTGCTTCTTACCATATCCCTGTTCATATTCTGTTACTTCAAGTAAGTATAATAATAATCTAACCCAGATTTAATATTTTTACTTTCATACAAAAAAAGCTCTAGAAACGCTATAAAATGAAACGGCATGGCTAATTTAGATCAGATCTTATTTCCAGACTTGAGAAGATATTTGCCTAGGATTCTGCTGTCCTTTTCATTTTCGGACGCTAAATCGATTAGGAGGATCCATTCTAATATTGCCGGAACCAGACAATCGATTTACTGTTGCACCTTTTGGGCCGCACTGAAAACCCAGTACGTATGGATCCAACGTATTACTTGGCGAACCTATACGTAAGACGTAAAGCGTATAGGGTCGCCAAAGTAATACATCTCCATTATGTACATACAATCACACAAAATGCAAATAGTTCTATATTTACAGTGGTCTCAGTTACATTTTTAATTGGTGATTTTACGTATAGTGACGACGAATATTACTTTGGTAATTCTCGTACGTACACGTGACGTATAAAATGCTCAACAAAAGAAAGTCGTACATTTTGTTTAGGTAATTTAAAGTAACTTTCAATTATTTGTTTACCAAACATACTATATAGATAGACATTTAAATACACTTACGCAGGGGAAAGGGGTGTGTCTGAGGTTCACTCCGTGTGTGACACTTTTATTACCAGGATCAACCGGACAATCGATCACACAGTGCAGCCGTGCACATTGGGTCATACATTTAGTGAGCGGGATATTTGATTCCAAACATAAAGTGCATTACATTAAACTGCTTGGAATTGTACCAAGCATTAGGGATACATACACCTTGGTTTGGTTTGGTTTGGTTTAGCTGTAGATATCAATGAAGCATATAACACTCATCTTTCACCCATGCATGACACTTTGAATTTGAATTAGCCCGTGCGAGGGAAAATGCGCAGCGATCAACACGGGACTGATACGGCCTATGTGCTTGTTAACAATTGGTGTTTTCTTCCCGCATAGTGTATTGGAAATGCGAATTTTGAAAAGTGACACATTTTCTATAAACGGTGCTAATAATGGTTTATATTTGTGGTTAGGTGTTATGTTGGGTATCAAAATGTGCCGAAAAGATTCATCCAAATGTCTATCTAGATTGTCTGGTAAGGAAATAATCAAAAGTTACTTTAAATGACACAAACAAAGTGTTCGACTTTCTTTTGTTGAGCATTTTTGAGCCATACGTACTACTTTTGCAGTGTGGCCTTAGTCCATAACTCAATGAAGACAGATATCTTGAGAACGAGACAATTGTATTCTTTGGGGCACGATACATAGATAAAACAGTAGTTGCATTCGATTGCACACTTTCAACAAACGTTACATTTTCAATGGTTTTCCTGTACATACTCTTGGTATTTTCATTGGTTCATACAGCCCTGAACATAGCAAACAATATATCTGTATTTGAATTGACGTCTATCTATTATTGATCAATCATCAAACGAGATGATAATGGAATTGGGTATTTGATGCATGTCCACTTCTCCCTTTTCAACAGTGACGAATTCAACCCAAGGGGGTAATTATTTATTTATCGAGGCTAAGCTTCGCACCATTATTTTCATACTATGAAATCCAATGACGCGTTCCATCAATTGTATCTTAAGTTTTCGTCCTATAGGACGTTCTGCTTATACTACCCTTTTGAGATTTTATTGAGATATATTTTATTACATGTTTGTATACGGATGTCGATTAGTAGATTTGAAACTGTTCCCGAAAATGATCAAGATAGTGTTTCGGTTATAAAATATTAGCAAAACTTCAAAAAGATCGGTACATATCACTTTAGATAGTACTATAGCAGTACATATGTGTGCAAGTTTTATAATGATAATACGTGTACTTTTCAGTACACATTATATTATAGTTCAGTCAGTTCCATATTGGCGGAACCTGTTTACAGCAGCGAATTAATTCAGAAGAGCGCCGCGAACAAAATGTTCGAATGGCGCAATATGGCGCGCAATATCTTAGTGTCATTGTATGTGTGACGCTCACGTATGCAAAAATCTAGCTTATACGCTTGGATTACTTTGGAAAAAAGAATATGTCTCGCTAATTTGAAACTGATTGAACTATAGAACATCAGGAAGTCAAGTGCGCCTAATGCTCTTAAAGGCTGGTTAGTTCACTCTACACCTGTTCATTTGGTGACAGGTGTAATATAGTTACAATGGAGAAATATGAACATTGAGATACTCCCAAAGGATCTGGCTGGTATGAGCAAGGAAAAAGAACAAAATTATTGACATTTTAAAAATGGCCGAAAATGGTTACATTTGCTATTAAGTATAACAGAGGGTATTATTTTATATTCAAAATAATGCCTGTTATTTTTTCTTTCTCCTTAGGTCTCTCCAATGCACAAGAATTGCGATCCATAAACACTTAGTGGTCTCGTTTATGTTACGTTATATTTGTATGATAGTGGTGTTACGAACATTGACGGTTGCCGAATTCGCCGTACTAGAAGGCAGCCATGTGAACTACCAGAGACCTAAAGATCCGTTGAGAAACGCGGTAAGTTTGTGACATTATTATGCAAACAATAGGCTCATATCTGCTTAAATTAAGTAAAAATATCTGCAATTATATGCACGGATTGACGCTCAAAATAATGCATTCCTCGTTGGTTTTAAGCGTAAGCTTAAATGTAGATACCGGTATCCATTAAAAATACAAACTAATCGATTCTACCTTTATATTGCACTTGTTAAAATTTAAAACAATAATCATTTTGTATTTTTTATGTATTTTAGAAACACGGTGCAGTTCTTTCTGATACACCCTGTAATAATAAGATAGGGTTACATTAAAAAAAAACCATTTCCCACATCATCGTAAGCTCAATAGTATATTAGTAACTCCATATATACGAAATTGTACATCCTTAGTTAAACTCCGTCAACTGTTGAGGTCTTAATTCGTTTAAGCATTAAAATGATTGAATATTTAATATTTCTATTTCTTTATATATTTCAAGATTTAACAATTAGTTAATTAAAACCTTACAAGAAAGGCTCCTCCTGTTCAGACAAGTGAACTGCCTGAACTATCATTAAGTACTCTGATGACGAAATACAACTAACTATTGCGATTTGGCCACCAATTGTCAAAGGTATGAAATGACCTTCCTTAATCAATATTGGATTTCCCATTACCGGTGGCTATTGTAATCTAGTGGCTCCCAACAGTATTGTCTTCTCCAAGCACTCAGACGCCTAATTGAGTCAATTGATCAAATTGACCGCAATTTTATAGTATTTTCGACGAACATGACGAAAGGGTTTTTCATTCTAAGGACATGTTACTGATAAAAAACATAGATAATCAAGACAGGGATGGTCAAGTGGGTATTTTCTTTTGTATAGATTTGTGTGGCTTTTGTGTTGTTTCTTTGGCGTGATCGTAGAGTAAAAGTCAATTGTACGCTAGTGTCCAGCGTATTCGATTCGCAGCTCTGCGTAGTAAACTTTTGTGACTACTGTGATTATATTATAGGCCAACGGGTTTTAAATACGACTCAGACCGGTGCGGCAAGAACTCAAGTTATTTACCGGTGTGAAATTTATTGCGAAATTAAAAATAATGCAACTCATGAAGAAGAAGTTAGGCTAAGTTTAGATTTTCACGCATTTTGTTCACGCTGTTTACGAAATTAAAAAAGCGAGTATAACGAATCAAGACATATCTGAACAACACGTTGTCTATTGTAGCCTTTTATGTCATTTATTAAGTGTCCAACTGGGTCAAATGAATCTGCTGACTGGCCGGATAATTGCGTCCTGTTACTGTTACTTCTGAAAACTAAACCCGTAGAGAATCCAAACTGTTATTGAGAATGTGTGAATTCCCGCAGTCCAGTGATGAGAGATATGCTGTTTGTTTCCTCTCTTTCTCTACTTCTATACAAAACACCTCGACGACTCCTGGTGTTGAATTTCTTCAGAACACCCTTTCACATTTATTATTTAGTTGAATATGTTGTTACCAAAATCACTGAAATGCTGATGGAGCACTGTGTCTGAACGATTTACCTAAATGCCAAGACCATTAGCCTATACAGTAGTATAAATACATATTGACGAACATCCATCACCCGCTAACTCGTCTTCCACCAAACAATTTGAAAAACATCCAAACCCAAATTGCCCACTTAACACAGAAACAAGTTGCATTAGTATCATAAAATAAAGACAACTTTTGCAACTAAATATCAATGAGAAGGTATCGTTACCACATTGTTGTATCTACCCGTAAATTGAGATAGATTGAGGTTACAGAGTTCCTAAATTCAAGTATATTTGGCGCGTGCTCATTGATGAGTGCGTTGCAAATAAAGTAAACAATTTGGAATGCAAAACCTTTAAAAAAGCATAGTTTCTTTCAGTTATAGCAACTACTCCAATTTAATTTATTTTAAACCTGTAACGCATTTGTTCAAAGAAATTAAACTAGCTATTATACTAATGGGTATTTAAAAAGATGCAAAGCGTGCCAGACGTTAAAGTTAAAGAAATATATATATACACTTATATAAGGAGATATAAAGCGAGAACGATATCCTCCTGGGTAAACCTTGCTGTTTTTTCTAGTTTGTATCCCTGTAGCAAAATGTAACTCTCTCGTGTAATCTAAGAAATGTCGTCCAGCAAAATGTCAAAAATGGTTTGTAGATATCTCGAATGACTAACAAATGGCGATAGAAATGAACAACGTGGTTGACAATCAGGTCCGGGTTATCGCCCACTCTCGAACAACAGGATATGTGTGATGGTATTGTGCTTTCATAGGGAACATATAGACAGATTTCTGGACTAGTCAAGGGACTGTCTAGTGTACATTGCAGTATTTGGCTATTCCATTTGTAATCCATACACCCACTGTGGTAGATATAATACCTTAACACTTTCTTCGCGGCGGGCGTTTACAGACGACATTCGAAAATGTCACAAACATTTTAAAAATGTCAACATTATTGCATTTAATTATCATATTTGGACTATGAAAAATGCATTCACATAAGTACAAATATGCCTAGTATTGGTTCGGTAATTATTGAGATAATTAAGCTTTGAAAGTTGGGGGAGGTTTCTAAATCAGGCTTTGTGTATGGTAAAACTAATAACCGCGTGGAAAGTGTTAATCTTCTCCACAGGGAGTGCGAATTTTAAAATGTGGTTTGTCCTACATGGGTGTCTCCATTTGAAATAAATACTCCTGATGTATGAAAGATAAAGCTATAACACAGTATACGGTGTTCCACAGGGGAGCATTAATTTTAACTGGAAAAGCCAATTGCTGCACACACCCACAGGAGTAGTTGCAGTATCCAATACACCAACCCAGTGTGCCAATTTGGAAATAAGGTTATCTGTCGATCAACTTGTAACATTTTGTCTTACTTTATAGACCCACTCTTAACATGAGCTTAATGAAAGTTCAAAGCATGCGATTGTGATATGTGCAAGTGTGAACGGAAACAAGTGAACAGTGAAGAAAGAAAGAGCAGAACGTGGTCTTAAAATTGGATGAAACATATTGGTGTTGAATTAGAAGAATTGAACAATTGTCATGTAATCATAACTTTTTTATTTCAGAAGACAACCATGTATTACTATAGGACAGAACACAATCAATTAAAGAAACGACCAGGCAGTACATACAGTAATATGATGGTTTTTCTTGGCGTTTCGAATATTATGTTATTGTTGTTTTCTGAAAAATGAAGATTCAACGTTGATTGTTGTAATATTTTCTACCAAATATATTTTAAGAATATACAATCAGAAGGAGCTGTCTCCTGTTGACTGCTTGGAATTACGATTCGAAACCCGATCGGCTACATGACTCGAAATAAACGATGGTCACTTTGATAACAATAAAACATTGAGACAAGCGACGAGTAAAACACGTATTATTTACACTTCGATAGTCCTTTTGCGGTCAAGAACATGTCACACAAAAATGCAATGCAAATAAGACAGACTCCTTTTTGAGATAAATGCTAAGCAAATACAGAAATATCCATCGAATTAATCGGTATGTTTTATTTCCCTTTTACCACAGCCTGGTTTCTGTCGGTTTATACTGGTTGTACTGGAATACTGCAGTATGGCTAATATATTTTGGATGTTCGTCGAGGGAATGTACTTAACAAGTCGTATCTCGGTGGCCGTGTTCAGTAGAGAGTCAAATTTTAAACTCTACATATTCATCGGATGGGGTAAGCATTGTTAAGAACAACCTTTGCCCTGTACCAATTTGCTTTAAAAGTTTTGGAACCCCAACATAATTAATCGAACTAGGTTTTATTAACAATTTAAAATGGCCTTTAAGCATGATTCTAGCAGAATCTATGACAACGGAAACTCAATTAAATACACGCGAGGATCAAGCAAATGATACCAGCCGAGAAAGGGAAATGAATAAATAATATATAGACTATATATTATTTATATATTATATTACACAGGACTGTAATTCACAATCTTCAAAATGAATAAAATGTATACGAAAGCGTAAATTATGTGCACGCCAAAACATTCGTTCACAGTAGCACAACCTTACTTTTTTATATATATTTGCAGCAACCAACATCAGATAAATATCGATTCATGGTTACTCTGGGGTGTCAAAAAGAAAATGGTAGCGTTCGATTATTGTGTCGCTATGAAGATAATACGTGTACCTGTAGTGCATTCATTTTGGGTCAACAGAGGGTGGTTTTCATTTTTTTTCTGAATTTTTTTGAATCTCCGTCATGCATCACATGTTGATACTAAATTATTTCATCCTAAAATTGCTGGAGTTGGATAACCACGACTCCAGTGTCAGTATCATTTTTCTGAATTGAATCTGTCGTTAATCGTTCGTCCCATTCGCTTGATCACGTAATCTTAACCTCCTTTGCATAATCTAACCTTGAATATTGGAGAACGAGTCCATGTCCAGTACCGTCTGGAAATGTAGGTACAGCATGAGAACTGCAGATGTGTTGTTTGTTGTCCAAAAAGAACTACATGTATACACATGGAAAAAAGTATCGCACCACTGCTTTTTTGTTGAAATGTGCAAATGTGACCACGAATTTTGCCACCATGGTGTGATATTAAGGATCATTTGTTTGCGTAAGCTGTCCAACAAAATGTTGTCAACAACAAAAAGCAGTGGTGCGATACTTTTTTCCATGTGTATAGTTAAAAGGAGACAACCATTGTTTATATTTGATACATGGTTGATAAGGGTGCAAGGGGTGATGTAAAATGTGTAGACTCAAAACATTAAGACTGTAAATTTAAGTATTGTTCATCCCATACTTTTAACCTTTTC
Source organism: Ophiura sarsii (assembly GCA_035610835.1). Taxonomy (NCBI): domain Eukaryota; kingdom Metazoa; phylum Echinodermata; class Ophiuroidea; order Amphilepidida; family Ophiuridae; genus Ophiura; species Ophiura sarsii. Next base: position 5,612,289 of record CM069444.1, on the reverse strand, counting down.
TCCAAAAGGCGCCTTTCTGATTAATTATTCTTTGTTAACTGATAATCTATTAATTCTAGTGTCTCCGTCATATGCTGTGATCACGTGGGCTGTGTTGATGCATTACCGTGGCAGTGACTTACCGTGCTGGGCCGATTATTTAGAATCCCCTTACATCTGGATTGTGAGAGCTCCAATGATCGCTGCTATCTTCGTAAGTATGTTATCATATTTCCCCGTTGTCAACTGTAACGGTGAGACACGCGTCTCATATCGACTTATGATTACCAGTATTTCAAAATGGCTGACCAAATCTAGGATCTCGAAAAATAATTTGTCAAACGACTGTGAGAAATTGTCTTTGATTCAACGCAAACTTGAAAAGTGGCTCATCGGAATTGATCGTCACAGTAGTTATAGAGTTTTCCATCAATTCAGTGTACTCTCATGTTAACACTTTTCACATGGCAGGCGTCTGCAGACGTCATTCCCAAATGTCACAACATTTTTCAAAAATGTCAACATTGTACTCACAATGTGAAATGAATTTAAATAAGTACAAACATGCCAAGCATTGATTGAGTAATCCTCTGGATGTACCTTGGAAGTTGGGAAAGGTTTCTGAAAAATCTGTTTTGTATGGTAAAACCAATAGCCGCGTGGAAAGTGTTAAATGACGTATCGCAACGTTTGAAATTTCTTTAGGTCGCACAGCAAAATCAGTATGTATGGCTCATTCGTATAAGTGACTTGTACGTAAGACTTATACGATAGTCGCCAAGGTAATATTTTGCATCACCATTGTACAAGAACCGATGAAAATTCAACTGAAAACAATGCAAATATGTCTATATTATAATGGAAATGATGTCATTGTCTTTAGTAATTTTCAAGGGTAGCCACCCCCATATTAGGTAGCAGTGTTATAAAACGTCTCAGGAGGACGAGGATTAAAGAGTGATGGCAATTCTTTTCTAATGGAGCTTTTTTAATATTATAAATCAATATTTAAGTGTTAGAAATGTCAATATTAGAAGTCATCATAAGAGGTTTTGAGACATGAAAGGAAATCGACGCGAAGCTAAAGGTGGATGTTCAGATCACTTAAGCTTTAATTTTGCCCTTCAACATTATTTGACATCAGAAGAAAAAGGCCTATATTTTTCTTATTATTTCTATAATGTCTTTGGCGTCAGAGACATGTTCCATTTACACGTGATAGGCCAACATGCAGTGCATTACTGCCAAACACCAAAGGTGGTTGAGCGTTAACCAACCAGTCAGTTTGTGTACTACTCAATTTGCAAATTTCATGTTACTTTGTGTTTCTATAATAAGAACCATTGAATTTAAAGTTATAATGCAACTCAAACTTTTGAATACGACTGTTTAAGGATGACCCGTCATATAGAATAGAAAACAAGTTGAAAATTGGGCCAGCATTCGGAACAGTGTTGTTAAATGTTTCAAAACCATTTAAACTGTGTTTTTATAAATTGGCCATGATAAACCCGTTTGTATCTTGCTTTTTGCTTTTATATCATTATTTTTCTTAACACTTTCGACGCAGCTATTAGTTCTACCATATAAAAAATTAAAAAAATTCAGAAACCTTTCCCAATTCTCAAAATCTATCAAGGATTACTGAACCAAAACTAGGTATGTTTGTACTTATTAATTTGTAATGCATTTCTCATGGCGATTCCAAATATGGTGATGAAATTCAATAATTTTGGCCTTTTTAAGTGTTAATATTTGACAGATAGAACCAACCATCCTTACATTTTTCCAATACTCGTAGGAATGTAAGAAATAAGGAAGAAATACAATCTGAGAGATATTTTTTTCTAGACCTACATGTATGAGAAAACAAGAATGTTAAGTTTCACAAACTGATATCAGATACTAACCATCCATCTATCTTTTCCGGAATCATGCCTTTCATTTGTCAGTAAATGGATTGTCGGGAGGGAAATAATTTCATGTTAGTCTTTTACAGTTGTATTACAGCTGGGGACGTTCACATCAGATTGAAATGATTGAAGAGACATTATTAAATTATTGTGATTAACATATAAGTATCTTGTTATCAGATGTAAGATAGATATATAAGCCAGTCGTTCGAGGGAATATAATATTGGAAATTTACAGTTGGTTAATTATTACTATACAGACGTGTTTTGTTATAATTCGAATTGATTCAATTAAAGCAAATTTCAATATTTCAGCATTTATATACATTTCCCTTCCTGATCCCTTCTAAACTAATGCTATTCTTATATGATCGGATAATTCGAGTTATTACATTTCGTTTGATATTGTCGTGGTAACTTATAACTCACTTTGGAAAGTTCATATAATGTAAGCTAGTTGACACTACGTTCAATAGCTTTCAATGTCCACAGAACTGCGGATTTTAACTAAACTTCGTCGACACCATGATGGCCGCCCACAGCCCTTCTCGGTTGCAGGCAGTTATTCATCCATGCTCTGGAAAAGATCCCTCCGTTTCTAATAGCCCCCTGAATTCTACCTGCTTTCTGTATACAGTGTATCTGATTGGCTCATTGTAGGATATAATATGATATACCCTTGTAAGTAACCAATCAAAAAAGGGTTTATATATTTCTTTATCAGCCATGTAATTTAACTCTGATTGGTTAAATATATGGTATAACACTCTTTGTAACTAATCAAAATTGTACTTAGATGCAGATATATATAGTGGCAGGTATTATAATGCTCAGGGGTTAAAAATCCCACTTCTCTGATCTGGGCAAATTTTTATGAATAGCATCGAATGTGTTGGACCGTCAGTCTGTGAGTAAATTTAAATGAACAGCATTGAATGGTTTTGACCATTAAAATGTTAAATCTTATATTCCATTTGATCATAAGAGTTAACCTGGAAAGTTGATGTCATTTATTTGTTCAAAGTTAACACTTGTGTCACACTGTTGCGTATAGAGCTAAACGTGTGTCCGACCTTTTTAAATGTGGATGAACGTTCGTGTAAGTTGTCATTCGTTGGATTAGCGACAGATGAACAATGCAAACGTATTATTCTTTTCTATTTCAACTTTCTTTGTAAATTGAGTGAGGTAAGATAAATGTGTGGACGAAATATCTCCCCATTCGGCCCATTACTTAAGCATTACACCTAATACAATACAACCAATGCCCCAATACAATCGGTAACAAAATAGAATTATTAACAAGTATTCAATTATAAATAATTATTTACCATACGTGGTTAGATACTCTGTTTGAGCATTGTATTCGGTGTCACTCCGTACCGCCTTAATAAACTCTCAATAACGGGTGGAGGTGACCTTCAGTTGTCAATGTCACCATCATCTGTAGAAAATATTATGCAATGTGCTTCCTTTTACTAAGTATAATCTTTTCTACCATTATGATAGTGCACTTTGTGCGAGTGTCGGTTTTAAAGGTACATACTCTTTAGTTGTTATTCAAAAAATTGGAAATAAGAAAAGACACCTATTGGCAAGAATCTAAATATGTTCTTCATTTTCAAAGATTCTGACAGAACTATTCTAAAGATCAAGTGGCTGCTCTCAGCGAAATTGCATTGAACTTTATAGATGATGAATTTGATCATTAACTCTGCGATTTGATGTTGATTGGTCTTCCAGCTGAAAGTAGTCTAAGAAACGAGGTTTTGACAGAACAGCGACGATATATTGTCAACATGACCTACTAGAAGATCTTTCCTTATGGCGATGAGTAGCTACATAACATTATATATTCCTAAATTTGCCTAATATTTGCAGGTAAATTCGGTATTTTTAATCAACATAGTCCGGATATTGGTGACTAAACTGCGAGCGAGTAACACCGTCGAGACGGCCCAAATGAGGTACGGGAACAGTTTCATTGTTTATACTCGATACAATTATAAAATGCTCCTTGGACTTTAGTAAATCTATTACCAAGATGTCAGTTTTTTAAATACTTTAACAACAAAGTTATGGAGGGAAAAAAATGATAGAATTCCTGAAAGATGATGCGCGAGGGGACGAGAAACTGTTGTGTTTTTGACTTGGCCTTACCATACATTAAACATATAATCCATTATATTATTGCTCATTCATGTTTCATCTTCCATTTTGTCTTCATCAAATCACAGGAAAGCTGTCAAAGCGGTGGCCGTCTTATTTCCTTTACTAGGACTAACAAATCTGGTGTTCCTTTGGTCACCAAGTGAGCAAGGAATATCGGAAAATATGTATCAAGTTGCGAATGCAGTTCTACAATCAGCACAGGTACGTTACTAAAGGTCTCATTTTAAAATCATGAATATGACATTACAAAATTGTGAAGAAATCTTTTAACAAAAATACGTACCGATATAAAGTTAATCATGTCTAGCACATGTTTTCACCACACACGGCCACAGTAGACAAAATGATCAATCGGTAAATTTAGCGAAGCGGATGTTTTCAGTGGGCAATTATACAGGCTTACACACATACCTGTCATGATAGAAGCTATTATTATTTTAAAGCTATAAGCATATTATTGATTACCTAATTTAGTTACCTATTTTGAGCGCTGTATGATAAATATGTACCGTAATAATATTAGGCTATTCTTAAAAAAGGTCCACTTCAGAAAATTCCCGGGTTTCCAAGAGCAACTTTCAAATTTCAAAAATATATGGATTTACGGTTCAGATGTATTTAAAGATAAAACTGGATTTCCGAACCCCTCTATAAGGGATCGTCCGACTAGGATGCAGATTCATCTGAAATCGCTTCGATGGAAAGATAATTCAGGATTTCAATGCTTCCGTGGGGAAAAACTTCGGAAGGGAAAACAGTTTGGATTTCCGATTAACTTTTGAAGCTAGAAATTCCGGAAATCCAAACGCCTCGACAGCGGGTGTGCCCATATTTCTGGAATAGACTATTCATCGGTGCATCATGTCGGAGCGTAAACATGAAAAGACCCCGATCAACAGCAGTTATATAATGAGTAAAAGCAAATAATATTTATTTTCCACTTTCTTTCAGGGAATATTTGTCTCCGTCATATATTGTTTTCTTAACGCCGAGGTAAGTGTATAAATACTCAGCTAGCATGTTATGCAATAGCCTTACAATTACATTTGATTAAATCCTAAAAATAGACACTTCGTGGAATTTATCTGTTCTAAAGGAAATTAATTTAAATTGAGTGGGCATTATTGAATTGAATATTAATATTAGTTGGTACTGGGTTAATGAAAAGCAATTAATGCCCAGGTCAGGGGTCACACTTGTGCCCTTTAATTCAGAGTAACCAATCAATTAACTGTGACACACCAGACGCCTCTAAATGTCCCAATTTATGTTTTCAATCAATTTTGTTTTAACCTGATTTTTTAATATTTGAATATAGTTTAGGTGCGCTTATACTATACCGTACAAGAAAATAAGACTGGAAGCGTCCAAATAAGAATACAATTTGACATATTATGAATATAGGTATGTTAATTCAACTACAGATACATAGGGATGCTTGATTCCACAACACTGTGGTGAATTCTTTCTTTTTATATATTTTTTATTTGAAAACATTACTTGATGGGGTTTCTATAGCCAAGCTTTTTGTGCAATTTGTTATTAACCCTTTCGCAGGAATCACTGTTAACCCCGTTAATAAGTTGTCCAGATTTATGCAGGGATCAGTGTGCAGCTTGAACCTACCCTCCTCAAGGTTAGTCAAAGATAAGACGCCTAATCTTTGCCTAGTAATATTTTTGGAGAGGTGAATCTTGAACTAATTTATACATTGGACAGGTGAATCTATGGTGAATCTTCACCTATATTTCAACTTCTCCCACATATTACTATTGAACGAACATGGTGCACTGAGGTGAATCTTCACCCTACAAATCGCAGGATAGACCTAATCTTGACCTAATTTATCCTGAAGAAAGGTGAATACAGGTGAATGCTTGAGGAGGGTAGGTTCAAGCTGCACATTGATCCCTGCATTAGAAGAATACTTAACGCAGTCCTATGTTATAGAAAAGGATAGGTGTCGACGATGGCATGTCAGTTAACCAAAAATCCCATTTCAATCAATCCGGGCCTGCGTCGATTGCACCAAAACACACACCAAAAGGGACGATTGAGTTTTGGTTTTACACACAATCTGCAAATATTTGTAGATTCGGTAAGACACAAATGGTGACATTAGTGTATATAATGTCAAATGGTGACTCAAATGGAGTCACCCATGCAGAAAATCCCAATTGAAATTCACACTCCCTGTGGGCAAGATTAAGATAATACATTTCAGTAGGGGTATAGATTTCAAATGGAATAGCCCAATACATTGGACCCAAAGTAAATGTTACTTTTACGATGACGCCAGGGTTATATGATGACGCAGGGTTATATGACGATGCCAGGGTGTTATGCCGACGCCAGTGTTATGCCAACGCAAGGGTTTTGACGACGACTCAAAGTAATATCTTGCTTAGCAATTAGTAGGCAAAATATAACCCTGGTATCTTTTTCTGTAAACATGTAAAGGTTACACTCTGAAGCCAAGCGTATTGGTTGATCTGCAGGTTCGCCTCAAAATCCAAAAAGGAATTTTGTCTCTGAGACTTTGCAGGATACATCTGTATATCTTCTAAAAAGGCCTTTACTTAATACAAAAATCACCACTAAGTCGTCTTTTATAAAATATTGCAGGTCAGAGCTGCTATCCACAGACGAATATCCAACAACATGGACATGTACGGTAACAACACACGCATGAGACGTACAACTCAAACTCACACGAACGGAAGTTGCGTCATAGCAACGTCAACAGAGGTCGTCACTTTTCAAAAGAAGCTCCACCCACCCAGCCCAACGGAACCGGTGCAATGTGAAATTCAAGAAATGAAACCATTGCGGGAATTATTAGAGGACAGTCAATATGATGAGAAAACGACAAAAGTAAATAGTAAAGAGAATTCTGAGGACAATTCTAAGAATAGTGATGATTTTGAGGTTCAGGAGCTGACACAGATGATTAATTCGCCTTAAGTGTAGTACTGTTCTATTTATTTACATGTACACTGTAAAAAGGTTGCTTAAATATTCACTCAATATTTTACACAACGTTGTTCAAGTATGCAACCGCTCAACTGTTGAGTAAAATTTGCCCAACACTGTTTTCACCAACAGTTGAACAAGTCTAGTTACTCAAAAGTTGGTAATTATATTAACTCAACAGTTGTCCAAGTATGCAACAGCTCAACTGTTGAGCATTTTTTAACCATTTGTTGAGTGTTTTATTTTTTATTGGTTGTGGGCTTTTATTTAGTGATTTGTTGGGTATTTTAAACCTATACGAACATGACGAAATATGATTATTACATGGACGACCACAGAGATTTAGACCGATCTATCACATCATCTTCTTGACAGACCAAGCTTCAAACATTCAAAGCCGGACTAACAAAACGCCTGTCAGATGTCACTAACTCTGATGCGGATGCGGATACAACGTTTTATTTACCAGATTATAATTTATCCACTTTGAGATCCAGAGAACTGAGCTCGTGCAAACAGTTGCTCGTGCACAAGACAGTTGCCTAAAATTCACATGAGCGTAACTTGCATCAACTGTTGCGTGATTTTCCTCAAAGCTCATGTAACAGTTGCCAAAGTGGAATTTGTGTACGCAACATATTCAGCAACAGAAACAGTTTCCACCAACATTTTAAGGACATTGTTCTTCGACGAATTGCTCAACGCTGGGGATTTTTTTACTTTTATACAACGCCTAACTTTCTACATAATATTGAATAAATATTTATCAACACGTCAACCAACGGATGATAAAAGTACTTTTAGCATCGTATTTTAAGCAACTTTTTTGGCACTGTACGTGCTTTAACACACTTGTTTATGGTCCTAATAAACGTTATATTTGTATACAAATGTGTTTATGATACACTTCATCACTTTTATACCATTTGAAATTTGTACATAATGGTGTACATAGTTTGAATTTTTTGGACGGAGATAGGTTTCTAAACATTCCAAGATCCGCGGAGCAAGCTAGGTAGGAACAGTTACAATTGGGTAAGACATTTTGTTTAGGAGTACAATGTTTCAAATCTGTTTCATCTACAGTATGATCAGTTCCAAATTGGTGAAACCTCATCACAGCAGCGAGTGATTACAGCAAGATACATACGTGTGGCTATAATCGCGCGCGTAAGCTTGATTTATTTTTGGCGCGCGGAGGGATAAAAACCGAATATATCTCGCCAATTTGGAACTGATTAAACTATAACCATGCACTCGATGAATCAAGTTAAGACAGTCCTAAAGAAAATCTACTAATTCAAGGATTTTCTTACAGAGTCTTGATAATCAATGTGATATTCAAAGTATTACAGTGCAACAGGTCATACACATTCCACATTTTCCATTATTATAACTTCCAAATGCAGCAATTGGTGGAAACACGCTAGAATAAGGCACCAATGGGAGCTTCCGTGGCATATAAAGTGTAAATAATATAAACAAATACTTTAGTTTGCCTCAAAATTGAAAACCAATTGTCTGTTTGATTTATTTCAATTTGTCCTTAAACTATTGCATGGGATGCATTCCATTGGAAATATTTTCCCTCAAGTAGGAGAAAAAACGTTTTAGATCGCATGTTTCGGGTAGAAATACATGTATTTCTAAAAAAAGAAAATCGAAATTTTCACTTTTTTCACAAAAACGAGATTTTTAAAATCAGTATTCTGAGAAAACTAGCATATCGAGGGCTCAGAAACACAAGGCCTTATCTCCATGTTGACTATTTTTAGAAAAAGACTATTGAAGATCTTTCTAAACATTTTGATGCCAAAATCTCATTTTTGAAAAAAATGGAGATGAGGCCTTGTGGTTCTGAGCCCTCGATATGTATCCACATTCTGTTTTGTACAAAATAACTGTTGTCAAAATGTAGTTTTCTGCCCCAAAATCAATATAAAAGAAGAAAATTTAAAATGCCAGGTAACATGTTCATCTACAATGTCTGAAGAAATCATCGACAAATATTAAAAAGCATTGAAATTATGAGCCAAAATGACTTTTTGATTATGTCAACTTAAAACAGTATGCAAATTAGATGCAAATAAGAAGTTTTCCTTTACCACAAACTGTTAGATGCTATACAATTTGAAACTCTCTAAAAGTCCCAAGTTGATCGGGTTATCCACATTTGAATGATGGCCTAAAATCTGAAGAAAAAAATGCATTTTAGAATGTTTATGGTCTGTTACACTGCCATTTTATGTAAGAAGATAGATCCGGGGAATATACAATGTCATTATTAAGGCTGCACTGCCAATCCGGTATGCATGACTCAATGTATAAGTAGCTTGTGTGTGTAAGACTTATACGATAGGCGACATAATAGTGTGGTGCATCACCATACAAACAACGAAACACATTTAATTTGGAGCAATGCAAATATTTGTATAATTATTATGTAAATATTTGCAATGGTCTCAGTTCATTATTCGTTGGTGCTTATTATAGGATTATACATGTACATGGTGATGCAAACTACTACTTTGGCGACTGTCGTACAAGTTTCACGTATTTATTTCGCAGTGCCGCATCAATAAATTAAACCTTGAATAATAACAGTATCTAGCGGGGGAAAACCTGCCATGGTCAAAAGTGGCTACTCAATTTTTAAGTAAGTTGGACACAAATAAGACACTTTTAAATTCGCTTATTTTTAATTTCCTGGTAATGAACTATAATACTCCTTAAAACTATTCGACAACTAACAAACAACGCAACAACCTCTAAGTATACGTCTTGTAAAATATGGTGCATCAAAAATATATCTTCAAACTAGAGCGGTTCGCAGGTTTCGCGGTTATCGGATTTGACAGTTATTGGGTTAAATGGTTTTTGGTTGTGCGGTTTTGATAGACATGGTTTGTGGTGGGTATATTATGATCCCAGCGGAACCAGGTTCGATGACTGCTGCATTGTTAGTGATGTGTTTCGTGTATATATTTGTTTATTTGCGATATATGTCTTTTATCATGGATAGTACGATGGTAATAATATGTATTCAAATTTGATGTCTTTGGTGTTTCTACACGTGTTTACACAACCATTGTAGTGCCACAAGGCAGCTACTTTGAAGAATATTAACTTGTAATTTACAGGATTACCGCTGATCTTAAATTGATGCGGCTATTAGTTTTACCATATAAAACGGATTTCCCAACTTTCAAAGTCTTATCTCATGAATTACTGAACCAATTATTATAATTTTAACATTTTGAAATGTCGTCTGCGCGTGGCAAGCGTTAACTGACAACAATGAATCAAGCATTGATATGACGATACTGATAAGATGTTCTGACGTGAATATTCCACCTCCCCCCCCCCCCCCCCAAAAAAACAAAACAAAAAAAAACACAAATGATTGTTCTTAAAATTTCAGAGCAGAATCAAAATGGATGTGACACTGTTCAGTTTTCCCTTCGGTTTGTAAACATTAAGCATGACTGATACAAAAGAGTTTTACATTTCAGAATAAGCACACATAATTCACTGACAATATTTGCTCACTTCTAGTGCTGTTTTTAATGCATGTACAAGATGTCATCTGTGTTTCGGATTAGCAGTCATAATATGTCAAGAATTATTATTTCTGATTCAAATAACGATGACGCCTCTGTTCTAGATTTGTATTTCATGGCACAATTCGGATCATAAATCAAGGCGAAGTGTTCACACTGCATGACTATGTTGCATGCCGTTCAATAAGAGTATAACTAAGCTTTAAGCAACAATATTTGCGATCTCTTAGACAACCCACGAACAACAGTCTACAGTGGGTTTGTAAAACCAGAAATGTACAATATCAAGCTGGCTTATTTTAATGATATTTCAATATTAGGCTATAGACGTTATTCATAATTGGCGCATTTACGTCAACAGAGGGTGTGAATTATAACTGAACATGCTCAGAGCAATTAGTGCGCCGATAAACATTACAATCTCGTACTTTTACTGCAATATAATGAACTGTGAACTTCTACATTTTCGTAGATAGTGTCGGTTACCAGCAAACATTTCATTTCAAACTAGTGTAATAATTAGTTTATACGTTCAATTTTATTTCACTCATGTAATAAGGTCAAATATTGAAAAGCTCAGAAATATGAAGACTTTTTTTTATGATTAGTGCAAAGTTTACCACATTGAAAAACTACATCACTCTCGTCTCGGCTACATCGCTGGCCTAGTTTTCGGAGCACTAATTGCTCTGAGCATGCTCAGTTGGATAGCACTGTCCTGTTTGACGTTAATGAACCAATTATGAATAACGTCTATTATCCGAAATCTTAACATTTTCTACGCGGCAATTAATGTACCATATTAAAAACTTATTTTCAAAACCTTTCCCAACTTTCAAAGTCTATCGCGACATTTACTGAACCAATAGCAGGCAGGTTTGTACTTATGTTTATGCATTTTTCATGGTGAATCCAAATATTATATTGAAATGCAAGAATGTCGACATTTGTTTTTCAAAACATTTTAGGCCTAATATCTCGCACCAACTAAATTAAAAACAGGAGACAACGGTGCGAATCAAGTTTATTCATATTCCTTGACAAATCGAATATTCTCTAATATAATCCTTCAGCACTTTTCAAGCAAGAACCAGAAATCAACATGATTCGTACCAACACATTTCGCATTCAGTTGCAAGTTATGTCTGACCTCCAAACCATTCCTAGAATATGACTGCCCGTTTTCTAACTTAATAATAATAAAAAATGATAACGACAAGGCACATATTCACTCTAACTAAGAGCGGTCAAGGCACGAACATAAAATACAATATAAATACAAAAACACGATAAACAACGACAATAAAACAACTTTATTATTACAAAATGTCTCAGATATCAGATGTGTTTTCAACAGTTTTTTGAAGAGTGTAACCGTTTAATCACTGGTTCCTATCCTTAATTTGTCAAAAGGAGTTTACTATACTCTCTTTTCCTTTCCGGGCAGTGACGTAACTAAGCGGAAGCAACATGTACGCACGCGTATGTGTCTTCCGCCATATGATTCCGCCTGTCTACGCGTGAGTGTAAATGCTAGTGCTTCGGGTAGGCGGGCGCGTAATGTACTCGTGTGATGTATTAGATAAAGGACGAGTAGTAGACCATCAGCAATAATAATGGGCGCCCGGCAAGCCTCTTTTGCAGGCGAGGCCGCAGGCCCGAGCCTGCAAAAGTGGCGCGCCGGCGCCCATTATTATTGCTGATGGTCTACTATGAGTGGTTTATCTTTCATACATGTTGATACACCGTAACCATGGTAACGGTACAAATAAATAAAGATGATAATTTGTAAGTTATATAATCAAAATTGTACAATTGATTTAGTAATAACATGAAGGTGTCTGTTATACTAATTTTGACATCGCCAAACTTTGCAAGAGACTATATATAATGTTGGTCTAGTGATTAGTACCCATGACGTAATATACAACCTCCTTGAAGTTAGCAAACCATGAAATACTATAGGTGGTACACACATGGATTTAACTGATTTAAAAATTGATATAAACGAATTTAGCATAATCTTTAGTCGTATTGATCCGACCATTGTATTTTGGAGTCAGTTAGATGTAACAGGTGGTACCAATTTTGAGCTCTATTTACAATCTCGAATAGAGTATGCTCAAGTCAAGAAGCCTATTGCATGTCAATGACAGTTTTAAATACTGTAAGATTTGTGTAAAAAACATCACCGATAACAAGGAATTATACGCACGTTGTATGTTTGGATATACTTGGAAAATGCCTTTATATAGGCCTACATGCGATTGTTGACAAGAAACTACAGAACGTGAGTTGATCTATGATTTTGTATCATACTATTACATTATTATGTTATACCATGGCAGGTAATACATGATGATTTGTAAGGCCCTCTATATCAAATTTCAATGCGAATAATTTCGAAAAAGAAAATGCCAACAGTCACGCCCTTTCCCACTTCCACACACTTGCCTCCCTCCCCGACGCAGTCAGCTCATGCCCTGTACCCCCTTTTCAACCCCAAATCATCGACCATTTGAACTAATTTACATACATTTAACTTACATTTTCAGACTTCTTGCATTTTGTGCGCGAACCAACAAATGTTCTCTTACCCCCGCCCCCCCCCCCCCCCCGAAAAAAAAAAATTGTTCTGATGCTGGCACCACCTCTTTTTTATACTAGTTGCTTTTCGATTCCCCAAACCGACGTCTTGAAATTTTGTGCCCCCCCCCCCCCCTTTGGTCAAAAATTGAAAAAAATCAGTATTTTTGGTGAAATTTGATACAAAAAACTGGATTATCCGACTCATTTTCTTTCCAAAAATGTATACTAAATACATCATATTACTAGTTAAAAAGTTACAGTGCTTGATAAATGTCTTGTTGTGAGGGTTGACAGGAATTATTTTTTTGAATTTTGTGAACGCTGTAATTATTAAACTATTAATCAAATTAATCAAATGCATATAAAAGTACACATTTTTGGAAGGGATTTGGGTCAGAGAATCCATTTTTGGCGTCAATTTTGACCAAAATTGTTTTTTTTGGGTTGAGAAAATCACAAAATACACTTTTGTGACCAAATTTATATGGGACAAGCTAACCGTCACTTACAACATTATTTTTGAGTAATGCCCAAAATTGCTTGATTATACTATTAAGACACTAATGTAGTGCCAATTTGACCAAAATTGCCAACATGTGATTTTTTCCCCCATTTTTCTCATCTTTTGGCCTTTTTTATCATCTGCTCAAGGAAATTTTTAATGGGATTTGTTGAATTTATCGAGTGCTGTAATTTTTGAACTATTAATCAAATGCATATAAAAGTATCTATTTTTGGAAAGAATTTGGGTTGAGGAAATCACCAAAAATATTTGTTTTGACCAAATTCATTTGGGGCAAGCTAACAAAATTATTTTTGAATAAAAAATGCCCAAAATTGCTTGATCATACTATTGAGACACTAAAATGTGATTTTTTTTTTTAACCTCCAAAATTACATTTTGGGTCAAACAAAATATGTTAAAATTGTACCAAATTCATCGTAAGACTTGTTCTCTGGAACATTTTTTAGTTGTTACATTAAAAAGTGTTTATTTTTGTAACACTTTTGACCCAAGAAATGTGATTTTGGAGGTTTAAAAAAATCACAATTTTTGCATTTTTTTGGGCAAAGGCGAGTCATCTTTTAAAAAAAAAATCAGCAGTGGGTCATCTTTCTTTTCTTCCTGGTTGGTGGGCAAAGTTGTTTTTTCTCCTGGATAGTGGGCAAAGTTCTTTTTTTAAACTTCCATGCCCCCCCCCCCCCCCCCCCCCCCCCCTCCCCTGAGTATCGAATGGTGCGTCCCTAAGACACTTCTCTTCTGGTTTATTTTTACATGCAAATGTTTAGTTTTGAAATGATTTAAAAATGTAAAAATCAGCATTTTAGTACCAAAATGGATTATCTGACTCATTTCATTTCCAAAAATGTATTTTCATTTATTAAATATCACATTACAGCGCTTGATAAATTTCATATTAAAAGGGTTAACACTATCCTTTCAGTATTAAAATACTAATATTTGATTGTGCCTTCAGGCGTGCATTATAACACAATCATTGAAGATTAAGCCTACTTTACGATCAGGAATTCATCCACAATTGAAAAACTATTGATCGTGTTACGTTTGCTAGGCCTACTTAAATCGGTTAATGTGATGTTTACTCGGAAGTGTTAATCCGATAGGTTATGCTACTTTTCGTAGGTAATCCACTTTTCTTTTCATTGTTTCTATTGTCTTTTTTGTTGTTCATCTGCTCAATATTTTTGGAAGAGGTTACTATAGGACAGACGACGTTATGTGAGCTAGAGGACATTATCAAAAACCTTTGTCTAATAATGGTCTCTTGGCTAGATAACGGGCTGTTCATACGCCGTGACCAGAATGGCGACCTCTTCCTACAAAATAAAGGGCTGATGCAACAATAGAAAGACAATAGATAATAATGAAAGGAAAGGTGGTTAGACATGTATAGTCAAATAACACTATAGAATCCAACTGATTGATGTAATAACGGAACGCTGTCACCTCAATGGTATATTATAGCGAGCACATATCTTCCACGTCCGCTCAAACGCATTGCTATCCCTGTGCTTTAATCCTATTGTGTCATGCAATATATGCACGTACAACGGTCTGCTACTGTGGAAAGACACACAGATGTCGCCTTCCTAACCTTATCGATGCATAGCAGTATAACATGTGCATATGATTGAGCAACAGTTTGCTATTGAGACGACTTATTGAGATCAAGAAGAACGTCTAATAAACTCCCCTTCCAGCCGTGAGAGATATATATATTTCCTACTATGATAACCTTCGTCCTGCAACCTTCACAATTGTTTCATAACAGTATGTGCACATCAACAATTATCAATTACTGCGGATAGTTGTTAGGATCAAGATTGTTATGTCTCATAAAATGTCACCACTGATAGATAGATGTCTCCTCCTCTAACTTGTTGTTTCACAACGATCTGCTATTGCAGGGAGTTGTTTGGATCAAGGCAAACGTCGCATACAATCCCCCTTCTTGCCCGTCCACTAATTAGACAAGTTATGAATATTTCTTCCGCCACCCACATGACCCACACCTTCGCCTTTTTGTTTCATAGCAATTTATGCACATACCACGGTATCCTACTTCGGAGAAATACATGAGAGATATCACCTCCCCTTATCGTTTATATCAGTATGACGTGAATATCAGTCTGCTATTGCCAATATGTAGTGAGATCAAGACGAACGTCACATAAACTCATCCAACATCCATTACCACTCAATCTAAACATTCAACTTTCTCATCAACTGCTTCTCCTCTATTAGAGAGGTATCCCACTCTACCAAAACCATTATATTTTGTCATAACATGTCAACAATGATCTGTTTATAACTGCGTCTAGTTGTTAGGATCGGAGGCCGAGTTGTCTCGAAGGCCAACTTGTTTTGGCCGAGTTGTCTCTTGTCTCCTCTGCCGTATTATTTAACAGCAGTATGTGCTTCACGAATCTACAACATCTGCTATTGAAGGGAGTTGTACAGATTCAGATGCACGTTTCAATAAAGACCTTCCTGCTCTTCCACCCATGAGAGATCGCCTTCTTCCCTACCAACACCTTCACAATTGTTGGTTTCATACCCGTATTTGCACATTAAGAATCTTTAACGATCTGCTTCTACAGAGAGTTGTTAGGATAAAGACGTCCGTCTCATAGCGCTCCTTCTTCTGCTATTAGTCCACCCATCAGGGAAGTCTCCTCCTCCTCCTTATTATTGTTCAAATTATCATTATCATACTCATTATCTGCATACTCAGTTAGAAATGGTTTCATTTCCTTCATTTCGTTCGTGTCATTTACGTCATTGATTTTACACATTTCATTCGAAGGAGTTTGGTTGACTTTGTTTTGTAACGTCATGGTTGCAACAGCCGACTCTGATGCAGTGTTCGGCATGACACATGAACCATTCGTATTGGTTTGTGTTGTTCGTCTTGTTCTGCTGTATGTGCTGTACATATCCCGATGGGTTGATATTCTTCTGTTGACTACCATACGAACCTGGACAAACATAAAATACATATGACCAGTAAATGCTCTCCTCACAGCTCTAGGTTTATAATGTTGCGTTCATTTTAAATTGGTCTTTAAGAAAAATACAAGCGTTATCCCGACGTCTGACAAAACACCACTGACCACAATCAAACACCATTGTGGCTCACCATCAGTGGTAATCATACAGGGTGAGTCAAAAAAAAGTTTTAATTTAACAATTTAATACGGTATAAAGACAAATTAATTAGCTTTAATATGAATTTTCCCTGGTTTAGATTGGTTGAGGGAAACTTATTTTACGCTGTTTTGAATGAAAGTGACCAATTTAACGTCCGAACACGCTTCCAGAACTTGACCATTATATTTCATAAGATACGACCAATAAAAAATTACAATACCGACAGCGAAAGGATCAAATCCTTTGTTATGAAATGATTAAAGTGTGGTAATTGTGTCATAAATAGGCCTTAAAGCTGTCTATTGTCTCTCAGTGCAACCATCCTAAGCACACTCTCAAAGATCAGGAGAAAGACTAAACAAGATGCTGGATTATCAAGTGGGTTTCTATTCATTAACAGGAATACATTTTACATAAAGAGAGAGAAAGTGAAGGATAGACTATTACTCTGGTCCGGGCTTCTTGTGTTAGGTGTATAACTAATGAACTGCTTTAATTCTTACTGTGGACATTGACAATTTTTGATTGGTTCAAGGATAATGTTTACTTAATCGGACATATTTACGAAAAATAAGTGCAATATTATGTTTATTGATTTTATCAAAATACTATATCGTTTATTATTCACATTATCAGATAGTCACTGGTGACAATTTTTATTCAACATCCTCATCTAGTTTTATCATGGATATCCCTTGCGGACTATTTAATCCTTGCAATTATTATTTATTAACTGAAAGTGGTGATACGATTTAATCCATATTTCATGTTTTAATCTATTAGGAGACAATTTGGAACAAGTCTATTGTCTACTTAATTATTGTAATAAACAAGATGTGTAATGCTTTACATCATAATCCTAGTAAACATTATTAAGCTCGTTAAGCTTGAAATTAAAAACAGCTCCTGTACAGAAATAGTCATATTTACTTAACGGTATCATCAATTAGCGTGATTTTTTTCTAGACGATAACAAAGAAATGGCGCAATCATTTAAAGTTTTCTTTGCTTTGATTTTGTGGTCAGAAATATATTTTTTAGGGTAAACTTTTTTTTGACTCACCCTGTATGACATTTAGCTGTACATTAGAAAGGAGATGAGGCGCACATACACAACCTTCAAACACTGAACACTTGCTTCTTACCTCATGGTTGAGAAAGCAGTAGATAACAGCTACAAAGATTCCCTGTAAGAAAACAAAGAGAAACAGGATGTGTATATATTAAGTTATACCGTGAGCATGTAATATTACAGTACCGTCGAAGAGATGTTTTGCAGGTTTCAATAACTTGTAAAATGAATCCAAGTTTTGTAAGTTCAATTTAACACCATAGGTAATAATAATACCGTTATTCTTCTGGTCTGTGTGTACGTGTATGCTAGGTATGTCATAAAATCATAGAAACATTTTTCTTATGATTTATTTTTAACGACTCGACAATAAGTTTGACTTTCGTGACTCGACTACAAACATAACCTGCAGACGCAGCAGTATTTGCCAAGCATGCTGGAACTGGTATAGGAACCTTAAGCAATATCTTCCTTGCTATATCAAGGCACTTTAAACGCTTTTAATGCGACTAATATACAAACACATTTTTCAGAAACCTTTCTCAATTTTCAAAGTCAATCTCAAGGATTATTGACCCAATACTATGCTTATCTGTACTAATTTCAAAGCATTTCTCATGGTGATTCAAAATATGGGGATTAAATCCAATAAAGTTGACATTTTTAAACAATTTGTGACATTTGGAATGTCGTCTGCAGACGCCTGTCGCATGTGCGTTTAACAACCGCTGAAAAAGCTCAAAAATGTGAATAACAATATTTTTAACTGCGTCAACCGTCGACGTCACGGGTTCCGAGAAGACATTGGCGACATTCATCATGTTCACTGGAGCTTACCTGTGAAGACTGAAGTATCGCATTCAATATTTGATAGACAGTTTCTGATGGTCCGGATTTACTTGGAGCCCAGAGGAAAACTAGATTGGTCAAACCCAATAAAGGAAACAGGACAGCAACGGCTTTCACTGCTTTTCTGTGTGTATGAATAAGCGAAGTTACAGGGATGATTATCTCTATTGAAATGTCTTATGAAACGATACTACCGGGTGGTTCAAAAAAAAGTTGACCCAAGTTCAAAGTAATTTTTCAACCACATTTAAAGTTTCAGAAAATTTCTGTTTACTTAGTCTTGATCAGCAGTAAGTTTTGAAATTATCCTGATAAAATGGTACATTTATCTTGGTTGGTTCTTCAGATATGGTTCAATACAGAAAGCATGCATAAAACTGCCTTGGCCACGGGAGCGTCCTTTAGTAGAGATGGAATGCACAAAGTGGACTTACACACGATTGGTCACAAATTGTAAAAATAGGAGAAAAAGAAAAAAGGAGACATCTGAAACATCTGTCTGGTGCTCGACATTACCTACCTATACGTATCTACGTTTTTTGTTGAATGTGAATGGCACATAAGCATAGAGATTTGGGATACTTTGTCAGGGCGGGCTTTTCAATTCTGAATCTAGAGCATGCTGTTTTGTTTAAGACAAAACTAAATGGCACTCCCGTGGACAAGTCAGTTTTATACATGTTTTCTGTAATGAACCATATCTGAAGAACCAAACAAGCTAAACGTGCCATCTTTTCAGGATAATTTCAAAACTTACTGCTGATTAAGACAAAGTAAAAACAAATTCTCTGAAACTTTAAATGTTGTTGAAAAATTACTTTGAACTTGGGTCAACTTTTTTTTTGAACCACCCGGTATAGCCCCTACCAACAGTATCAGGATATCCTTCAAACTGCAAACTGAGAGAAAAAAACAAACAAACACTTGGAATCCATTGAACTACTGTTTTAGCCTTTTTGTATTCTAGGGTTATAAAATTAATGGAAAGTTTGTTTAAATGAATTTGAGATATTCTTGAGACATTATTATTTAAAAGGAAAACATTTAAAACAATATTTCAGAGAATTTTAAATATATTGGAAAAAGTGTACTTTAGATCCCAGATATATTGGGATTTGTTTTACCTCAGTGAATACATTGACAAAACAATTTTTTGAAAGGAAGTCAACATTGTCAGACTATTAACATAGGAGTACATTGACTATAATGAGGTTGATTAATTTATTCATGAGCTATTTCCAATGGAAAGTTTGTATGAGGATATGAAGAAGGTACATGTTTTCTACAATTCCATGACACATGTATTTCAAATGGATATCCCTAACATGTCTGTACAGAGAGCATGCGGAAATACAGACAAATTCCGATCTTTCCCAAAAAAAACCTGTATTTTATGTGAATATTAAAGCAGATAATCATGCTTAGCACTTCTGTTTTTTACTGAATGAACAATCAATGCAAGTATAAGTTCCAAACTAAAGTAACTAAAATAACTACTTAGTTATTTCAACTATAACACATTTGAAATGTGAGCTCTTATAAGAGAATGAAATCCTACCTCATTTGCGCCGTTTCCATGGTAACGCTCGACCGAAGCTTTGTCCACAATATTACGATAATATTAATCAAGAAAATTGAATTAAGCTGAAAAGAAATCAAAATATGTAAAATGCTGACAAAATTCTGAAACGTCACATTCAATGACTTATGGCCCAGCATCCAACTAAGGCTACACTGCGCAAAACTCATACTTATATAAAGTGACTTGTACGTAAGATTTATAATTCGTCAATATTATATGCATCATTATATGCACATGAATTATATAAGAATTGAAGTAAACCAATGCAACTATTTCCATAGTTATATAGAATTCTTATAATAGTGGGTGTGGTTTTGAATGTCAACAGGCAATTGTTTTTTGGCTGATTTTCAGCCGATACCCACCATATATTATAAAACGACACTATATAGTTTGGGGCGGGGCTTAATTCATTCGAATACTTATAATAATACCTTCAGTGCGTATTGTCATCTTGTAAGATGTTCAAGCGTTCCCTACACAAAGTTGCCAGCGTATACGTTATGCAAAAAACGCAGCATTGCATAAGAATGCGTGTGCTAAAGAACGCGAATATTCGAATCAGGAAGTTGGTAAACAGCTTGCTGGATTCGCCTATTTTATATAGGGGGACATTTTGATTAAAATAAATCTAACAAAAAGCATTATTTTTATGATAAAAGATAAAACTAACCAATAAACTAAAATAAGAATGAGTATAAAATATAGTACGTAACTGTTTTGCTATAGGTCGCCCCGGTCATCCGGGTATTTTCTTTTTCGCTTGCCGTTGACAACAAAGCAAAACGTATTAACAAATCAGTTTGTACGCTAATGCATAGGCTTTACCGTACTCCAAATATTGTACAGCCTATACATTATGAGACCAACGTACGTCTATAGCAAACAGCAAACAGCAAACAGCAAACAGCAAACAGCAAACAGCAAACAGCAAACAGCAAACAGCAAACAGCAAACAGATACAAACTACAAAATATATTTTATTTTATTTAATTTTTCTAAATATTTGCATTGGTTTCAGTTAAAATGTTAAGGTTGCGTGTACTTATGGGAATGCAAAATATTACTTTGGTGATTATCATATAGATGATGTGGCCTGTGACGTAGTGCCCGGTGGTATGCGTGCGCACCTACAGGGAATGTGCTTTGTAAATTAAATTCACACTTGATTGATCATTAATTATGTTGTAGAATAGTGCAGTGCAGTCATGGTCTGCATCCCTTAGTACAATGAGAGACCAGGTACTAAATCTGGTTGCGTGGCACTCGAGTGTGGAGGTTGATCGCGGCTATACACATGTTTTGAGGATTATTCTTACGATATATAATAGGGTGATAATTGATCATGACAGAAGGGAATAGGATTAGAAATAGGGCTAATCTGCGATTTAAGCTTCTCCTCTACTACCTGCCATGGCTATTAAGAACAAAATAGTCGTGTGTGTATTCCTAATGGCCATATCCGTGTTAGATCAATCAAATCGAATTTGCATGAGTAACGATGAGCTTGGAGATCTCTAGAGATAAAAAAAATGTTGCTCGAACCCAGCGGATTGAATTCCCAATTCCGCCTTAAGGGGGAATTGAGAGGTTGAGAGCACATTTTACTAAAACTAATTTTTCTTCAATATTAAAGGTACTGTTAATGTTAATTGGGTATGTACTTAAACCTTAAGTGTTGTAGGTGTGACCCGTTGCTATAGAAACGGCGGCCATTTTGGATCATCTTTTTTACTACGAGGACACCTTGCGCGCAAAGAGTACAAAGAGCAAATGAAAGCTGATTGATAAGGTTAAAGAATGAACTAGGATCTAAGCAATTGGACACTTTAAACTAGGGTAAGTATTTGATTTTGTGTTCACCAGAATAATAATACTTTTTTTACGGAGAGGTAAAACAAATGTCCTCATAGGGTTAGAGTCTACATTCTAGTCATTTTAAAGCTTATCTAACAGTATTCTGGCCAAATTTGAAAATCCTAGCTCCTTTAGTTTACGGTCGCAAAATGGTCGAAATTAGTTACGGAGATATCGTCAGTTAAAGGTCGGTCATTAGTAAATACAAATAATTATTACTCATTAAAGGTAATTAATCGTCATTTTTTGTGTCAAATTAACTACATTTGATTAAAAATGAAGTTTTCACTTATTTAAGGCATCTTAGAACACTAAATGCATTAA
This sequence comes from Ophiura sarsii, assembly GCA_035610835.1. NCBI lineage: Eukaryota > Metazoa > Echinodermata > Ophiuroidea > Amphilepidida > Ophiuridae > Ophiura > Ophiura sarsii. The sequence continues at coordinate 5,589,746 of CM069444.1, read as the reverse complement.
TTATTGGAGTAGTCAACTGAAATATGACATGTTTGAAAAGAAAGAGATACTTAAAACAATAGAATACATAAGAATTTAATACATGCGTTAATAAACGAAATGTTCGACTTCGCGACGGACTTGAACGCGCGAAATGTATCATAACTTTGCAGAGGAATATCCGATTTTGTTCATTTTTGAAGCAAAAGAAAGTTAATTATCCGGGCTATGATTAAAAGCCAAAATAGATAAAATCCATAATTTTAAACCTCTCAACCTCTAATTCCCCCTTAAATATTAAATAATTCTTTACTACGGTACTTACAAGTATAGCCGTCATCATAGGTACCCGTATAATCCATATGTATGGCTGCTCTAAATAGTTCATCCAACATGGTGGTTCCCCATAATAATGCATTAGAATGGCCCATGTCACGATAGCAAATAATGGTGAGACTGCAAATAGATCAAAACATGTGTGTCTATGAATCTGGGCTATGAATATAAAAAATATGACGCAGTAGGCACTTAAACATGAAATGATCAACACTATTAATATTTTTGGTATGTTTTAGGTCGGAATCACATTATTCCATTTTCCTATAAGAAACTCTAAGTCATCTAAAAGGTCATTTGATAAAACTTGTATGAACAATTTCGTATCATGCTTAATGCTTAATGATCACGAGGAGTTCTGTGGACATAATGGAGTGAAATTACGTGACATTAAGACTTTGTCAATAAAATAAGATTCCAGTAAATACTGCCACGCATTCATGTAGCATTTCGGTTCCCACTTGTGGGTATTACTAGTGGGCTCATTTGACTTTGTAAATCAAGGAACACGTGATTTAAGGGACCGTTATGAGCGACTAGTAGTGGAAAGAGATATGTCAATATAAACTAAGGGTTCGTAATAAGTAAGCCCAACCTAAAATTATATCATTTTTTTTCCTTCTTCTCCGCACTCAATTAGATTGAAACATTAAAGGGACACTAAGAGATGTGTTGGAGGCTGCGCCCTCAATTACGATAACAACTGGGATTAGTTTATTTTTATAATTGTATTACATGTATGAACTTACACCTATAAGGATTAAGAAAAACCAGCCCTCTTTGTACAAGAAAACGTCGATTCAAAAATGCTCGTACAGCCGGGACGAGCATTTTACGTCCGACAGTGTCCCCCTGCAGTACGCGTGATACATAACGCGAACCATATTTGCATAGAGGGCGTTTTTCAATAAATAGCGATGATATTGTTTTAATCAAGTTTTGCTGTGTTTTTGTTAGTAGAAACAACAATAATGGCAATTTTTAATGTTCATCTTGAATTCTGAAGTAAATTTTTAAACATTTAAAAATGTTCAACACCACTTAATGTCCCTTTAAATAAAAGGGATATGATTGGCTACCTACAGAAAATGTCCTCTTCTCATTTATATCATGTTTACTTTTCCCAAAACAGTCACATTTCCCTAAAATGATGTTTTAGACAAAAGTGGCAGTTTTCAATATCCTATACAAGTAAGTTACAACTCTATCCAGTGCTTTTTTGTTAGTCATTTTAAGTGTCTTGGTATTTAGTTACAACGGTTTCTTCTTTTTTAGGGATTTTTTATTTGAAAGGAAAACATAAAGTGAATTTAATAATTACAAAAAAACAAAATCAAACACAACTGGAGTCAATTAGTTATCCTACTTTTACAGAATCTTGAAAAGTGCCACTTTTTCGAGAGAAAATATCATTGGGAAAATGTGACTGTGTTGTGTTTAAAGTAAATATGATATTGAAAAGGTGAACATTTCTGTGGATAACCGAGCATTTTCCAGTTTCGGAAGTGTATTAAATGTCTCAAAAAACAACAAAACCCAACTGGAGTCAATTGGGTAACTTATATGTACAACCTGAAAAGAGTTTTAATTCATAAGAGTATTCATTTCTCAAAACCATGAAATTGTCTAATTGTGTGTGGAGTTATATGCAAACAAACATGATCTAATTTTAGGAGGGCCGTGAGAATTACTGCTTGTGAACCCAGTAGGCCTATGAGACGATTTATTTGCAAGATCCAGGTAGGACCGATGTGTTTAAGTAAACATATGAATGTCTGGTGGGTATCGTTCGTTTATTAGGAGCGCCGATTTCATCATATGTCCATTAAGTTCCAGCTACCTGTATATTTTGCGATAATTATTTAGACAGGCCATGGAGCTACATGTCGGGACCTTGCATAGCTACATGTCTTTCCACATATTGACTTTCAGCCGCCTTTGGGCTAATTATAAAAACTCAAATCTGCTCTGGGGATACTAAAATAGCTCAAAATTTAAACTTTTGATTTTACAATATCTGATAAAGGACTAGTTTTTAAGACAAATTGAAGTTCAAAATTTGAATTTCTTAACAACACTTTCAAAAGTCACACGTTGGGCTCCTAGTTCCACCGAAGGATTCGGAGACCCAGCTACCATTGACCACATGCCGGTTGACCTTATATATGGCAAAAGGCAGTCGTTTACAGTCTTTGGCACAGGTTTTGCCACATGTTGACTTTCAGCCCCCATTAGGCTCATTTTTAAAACTAAAATCTGCTTTAGGGATACTAACTTGTGCCTTTTTCAAAAGAATTTGAGCTTTTAAATTTTACAAAACCTGAATATCACTAGTTTTACCCGAGTTTTATAAGTAAAAAATTAAAGTTCAATGTTTGAATTTCTTAACACAATAACTTTCAAATGTCACACTTTGGGCTTCTAGTTCCACCCATCAAATTATCCAAGGAATGATACGGACCAACAGCAATAAACAGGTGGTGTAAAGAAATTAGTGAAATGGCGTAGGAGGGTGGAAGATTTATTACCCTGGAAAAGGTTGAGAAGCGTGGTTAGGATGGTCTCAAAATGTTAAGGGGATGCGTAATGCGATTCTGACTCGACACCGTAAAATAAGTGTTTAAAGGATATTTCGCACATGTGACCTATTTTACACTAACACGCTTCAGGGGCACCCGACGAGAAGTTCAGGATGTAGTAATATATAACATTAGCTGCTCCTCAGAGCTAGCTAGAATGCGCGGTATTAACTACATTTCCCAGCTAGGGCCGGTCAAAATACTCCTTTGGCAGCCAGAAGCCAAATTCCGTGAAGAATTTTGAAAGCTAGGGGAACGAGTGTTTAGACATATCAACCAGCTAGGATAATTTATTTATAAATTTATATTTCAGCTAAATTCATCGAATTTTCTGTTCTAAACATTAAATATATAATCCATAAAATCCATAAAACACAAATTTGATATCATTACCTCTCAAATTGATGCCAATTTTGCCAGCTAGATTGTCTGGATGACTTAAAAATCGTTTGCCAGACAGGAATTCATTTTATAAGAAAAAAGAACCAGCCAGATTCGAAACATCAGAGGAGCAGGTATTTGCCAGGAAACCTCGTTGGGTGCTCCTGACGCTTGTACATACTATCGTAAAATACTGTTATTTTTAACCGCTTTTATTTCTATTGGTTGAAGTACTCGCTATATCTGTTACCCTAAACATGCTAAATGAACGTTTCATTTTTAGCGTATTTCTAATTTCACAATTTGACCATTGGTTCGTGTGGTCCATCTGTTTTTGATTGTAATGAGAGCATGTGGTCTTGTGGATAGCACGCAAGGCTCACGATACAAAGGTTGTGAGTTCTAGCCCCGCTACAGCCAACATGTTTGAATCCTTGTGCACGGTACTTAGTCTCATTTGCCTCGTGGTTTGGAAGTCACGTATAAATAGTGGTCCCGTTCATCGAAAGCGCTATCCCCGAGCACGCTAAAAAGGGCACATATTCGTTCGTAAAGAGTAGGGGATCATCACGGGTCTATATCTGTACACACACATAATACGTATTCCTATACATACCTCCTCTAGGCGTGGCGCACCAATGGAGTAAACAAATAGCCATGAAAGAATGATGGAAAGCAACTAAGCTGCTTCCATTGTTCCGTCCAAGGTTGACTGATGATGAAGATTTTAGATTTGAATTTTAAAAGTTGGCATTGTTTCAATTTCAACTTCACTGATTTGATAGGCACACCGGTTTATGATGAATAATGTATAATTGCAAAGAAAATGTTAAGGTCTTCCCAATATGCATTGCGCGAAAGTAAGCCAGCTAAAGCTTTTTTTTTCACACGATGAATTTGTCGTCGAGCTCTTAAGTTTTAGAAATAAGAAAAAGAAACACTGATAACTAATTTATTCATTGATGTAAACTAGAACCTAAGAGCTCCAACGATGAACGCGCTATGGAGCCATGGTTTTGTGCATGTCTATGGGAACCGAGACAAATTAGGGCCTTTTGCAATAACGCAATGCAATGTGGCGGTAGCTTTAAACTCTTCTTTGGTATAATTATATAGACATTGCTTTATTTATTTACCCCAGCCAATAATTAGGTACAGCTTAAAATTAACCTCGCTGCCGAACACCGCCATTGATATTCGTGACGTCAGATAGAGTCCCTCTACAAACATCCAGAATATGTTAGCCATACACGAGTATTCCAGTAAAACAAGCACGAATCGACACAATCCAGGCTGAAAGAAAAGAGAAGCAAATACTGGGTGTTCCAAAATTACTCTAATTTGTCCAAAAAATATTAAGGCTACAGTACTTTAGGGCCCATATATGTATCAATTACAGGTTGTCCCGAAATGAACACTTTCCACTGTCCACGGATAGTGTGATCAAGACAAAGTATGAACATCTGCCTTCCCAATAATGCTCTTTTAGATTTTAGATACCTTTGGTTATGTAACGTCATTAACATAAACACAATAGGTTTCAACCACTGACTGAAATCTGTCAATGTTTTAGCTGCACATTGATGTGAGTCAATTGATACATTTTGCAATATCGGCAATGCAAGCATGGCATATATTTGAATTTTTTCCTACAGACATGAAGTGACCATCTCAAATGCACATGTATTAAGAAAAATCCGCAACAATAATACATGGAAAACAACAAAGGATAAATAGCAATGAAGGGATTATAATTGAGTGAACTGTTGTGGGACGTAAAGCAATAATAGTAGAGATTTGAAAAGAAGCTGATCATAACTTTTTTTTCAAACCGTTGAAATGATGTTACGATTAGTTTAACAATACACATCTAGTATAGCTCTAAAGATAACAGTAAGAGAGGTTGTGGCAGCCATCTTTGATTGATTCATCCATGTATATCTTCATTCTGATTACTAGTATCAAAATAATTATAAACATTGATTTGTTTCTAATTGGATAACTGTGCGTTGTAGTATAATGTTTTCATTTTCCAAATGTCGATTTTTTTTTTTCTTCTATGGAGGTATAATGTTTGAAAAGATATGGATACATTTTGTTGTTGGTTACTCTGTTCCTATAATGTCGGAACAAAATCAATTATTTATAATGAATAAATGAATATAAACATAACACTTCTCTTAACACTCGACAGACGCCACTCATGCTAAAAGAAATAGGAACATGCATGATTTACCGTAACATTATTTATTTATAATGAATAAATGCAAATAATTATAACACCTCTGTAAAACGTACAAAGTTCAGATGAACATGATGATACTGTATAATTATCCATTAATTTCCACTTATAATGAATAGATGCATGAAATTAGAACACCTATATGTGTATGACAATGGGGACATTATTTGATTGGGTTCTCCCATAAACTGAATCTGTAACCGCGCTGTATTTTTGGATATAAAGAGCAAATGTGAACAATAGCCCAACAGACATTAACAAAGTTAATGAACTGAGTGATTACAAATCAAACGGGTAAATCTCAACAGAGAGCTCTGATGGGCCAATCAATTGGTTCACTGCAACTCAGAAAATAATCAAAATACAAGTAAACACAATTGGGCTAGTAAAAAAGCCAATGAAAGTGGCGTGGGACAGGAATAGGAAAAACACCCAAACATAGAGAATAACAGCAAAAAATAAGAAGAAATATTATATCTGGAGGTCATTGATACATCGAGAGAGCTTAGCCAACATACTCTGAAGAGTTGGAGAAAAAGTGTCTGTTATCACGAGATTTAAAAGATTGTAGTCCTTCCTCTTGGATGTTGCCACAACATTGCCTGGAAGAATGTTCCACAGTTGAACAGCTGTATGGATGAAACTCCTGTATTGGCAGCAAGTTCTGGCAGGCGGCAGTGAAAGGGCATGATCTGGCATTGCAACACTTGAACGCGTAGCACGACGATGAACATATGGTGTGGGGAGCAATGCTGCTAAATCTTGTGTGCAGTGGTTGGTGTGCATTTTGTACAAGACCGTGGCTGCTGTTACCTGTCGCCGGTGAAGTAGGCTTGTGATGCTGAGATGCGATAGACCAGTAGCGTCATGAGCTCCAATGATCTTGAGTGCCTTCCTTTGGATGTTGTCAAGCTGGCTTAGGATAGTAGGTGAAGCGCTAGACCAGCCAAGTGAAGCATACTCCATTACACTACGGACTTGTGATTTGTACACAGTAGATCTGCCCAATGCCGTCAATTTATTTGCAACCTTGCGAAGAGCGCCGAGCTTCTGACCAGCCCTGGTTGAGACAGCCGAGATGTGCTTGGACCAAGTCAGCTTGCTATCAATGGAGCTTGCAGTCACCAAAGTAGAGTTAAAGTTGGGATGGGGTTCTCTTCGTAGAGATTACCATGGTCTTGCATTTGGTAGGTTCAAAGGTCACTTTCCATTTATCAGCCCATGCTTTCATATTGCTTAGATCCCTGTTAGGCTAGCAGCTACTGCATTGGAGCTGGTTGAAGACTTAATGGGTGCAAAAAGTGTTGAATCGTCAGCGTACAGATAGAGCTCGTTGTCTGTACCCTGTAACATTCCATAATACGATTAATAGCGCTGCTAATTTAAAAGAACACTGTTTCCCGTAGGGCACGAACGAGAACACCAATGAGGACAAAAAAAAATGGGTGCTTCGTCAGACTTAGAATGTAATATGTAGATATCTTGTAAGTTGTTGAAAAACGAATTCCTAGAAAATGCACCACAATGCTTTTGTATGTGTTCGTAGCCTCAATATAAGGTTTTTACGCGATATGCCTGCTTTAGCGCTCTCCGTCAACCCACGCAGTTGCTTACGTACGGAGTTGAATGGAAGTAATAGCAAGATAGCCATAAAAAGATATGAAAATAAAGATTCATCATTATTACATATTGGGCTCGTGTGTTAACTTCATCTCTACGGATGTACATAGTTACAGATCATTTGAATGAACAAGAAACTCGACATTGAGGAAATATTGCCTATTGGCATCGAATATGTAGAATATACCAGCAGCCATGCAAATAAACAACTGAATGGCGAGTTGCATACAGGTGTAGTAACTACAACATATGGAAAAGAACTCAAATGGTTGAGCAACCTGATGTCAAAAATTATTTGGACTTCTGGCAAATCCGTCACTTTCTGAATCTAGTAAAGTTAGTAGGGTAATATAATAGGGAGCATAATCTCATGCGTACAGAATAAGACACTGTTGCTCCCTTTGAGCAAGCAGGGTTGCTTCACATGTTTACAGGCGTTTCTATATAAATATACTTAGTGAGTGTTTTTAAAACGAACATGAATTGCCTCACAGGTCACAAAATTGCTTCAGGAATGTTTTGAACTAGTAACGAAGGTATCAAATACGATCCGAAATAACAATAATGAACGATTAATACCTAGGAGCAACGTATCACTATTAGCACATTCCACACGGCTTTTAGTTTTACCATTTTAAAACAGATTTGCCAAAAATCTCTCCAAACTTTCAAAGGATATCTCCAGATTTAATGAACCAATACTAGGCATATATGTACTTATATCAATGCATTTCACATGAGGATTCCAAAAATGGTAATGAAATTCAACCAATTTGACATTTTTGAAACATTCTATGTCATTTTGGAATGTCGTCTGCAGACGCCCCCGCGTGAAAAGTGTTAACTTGTCTTCAACTTGTTCAAATCATGCACACCGTCATGGATAGCATATTTTGCCAATATGCAATCCATACGACAACCAACCAGTGCGTATATTTTGGAGGACTGGAGGATTATTACAATGACAATTTACACGTTAAACACAATGTATCAGGTATACCTTCAGGATAAAAAGTTTCAGTATTGATATCCGCATTACCCAATTTGAAACAACAGTCATGAGTTCATGGAAAACTATTTTATGTAATACACGTATAATGTAAATTCATACACTCTATGTAGTGTTGAACCAATCAGGAAGCAGGAATTACAAATACGCGGAGTGCATTGAAAGTGTCCACTGCACTCCGCGTGTGCGCCGTTCAAATCACGCAGTGCGCGTTTTGTTTTGATTCGTTGTTCAAGATTCGCGGGTTCGCCGATTTTCACTGCGGGTGTTAGCAAACTTGTTAAAGTGTTTTTAGTCGCCATTTACATAGATCAAAATTATGCTTAAATTGTGAATTTTTATTTGTATAGTGTCGTGTATGAATTAGGTCAATGCATGCGTATGTTTTGTTTCTCGAAAAATTAGAAAAATCAATGCACTTGCGCAAATGTTGATATGCTCACAATAGCACTTCCCCTTCGGGGTCGTGCCATTATTCACACATCAACATCAGCGCGCGTGCATTGATTTGTCTAATTTCTCTCGAAACAACACATACGCATTTATTGACCTATAATTACTAAATCAATAATAACAGGTTAAGATTAAATCCTAATTTCACAAAGTGTTAGACCTATCGTTTATCTGTTATTGTTGAGTCGCTAAAATAATGTTACTTTTTTCAGACAATTTTTCCAGAAGGCGAAAAGTGACCCTAAATACTCACCAATATTATAATATAAGGCGAAGCGTCCATACCGGATAACAAGATATTACACGTCATGCAAAATGTAATCATTTTGGTTTTGTGTGTAGGTTGTGATAAGTAGTCGTTCAATTATTTACTTGATTCAAGTAGTTTAAGTGACATGCAGTGATAACTTGGAAGCTGCGCCATCAATTGTGACAACAAATTGTATTACATGTATGAACTTACACTTATAAGAATTAGGAAATATCAGCCCTTTTTGTACAACAAAACATCTTTCAAATATTCTGATCTATGGTTTAGATCAGATATTAGGTGGGGATCATAGAGGTTTTCCGACCCCGACTCGAGGCTGACACAGGGAGTTATATACCTCAAAAGTAAAACCTAAGTGTATATTCTTGCCAACTTGAGTGGTTGGTTGATTGACCTTGACCTTAATTTACGGTAGACGGTTACATGTGTTTCATTGTGTTTTAAAACAATGTATGCTCCCCAGCTATAAAGGTCTTAAACAGTCACAATATAAATATGCTAGGCATAAAAGCTGCTTTCGTGATTTCATGAGTGGTAACAGCAAAAATGACCATTATAATGTTCATCTAGAATTCTGTAAATTATATTTAAAACAAATTCTTCAACATCACTGCGTATCCCATCAAGTGTTACAATTCCAGATAATAGTGTTTTATTGTTAGACCAATGCTAAAAAAACCCAGCTGTAGACGGTTGTGCCTTGGATTGTCTGTGAGATCACAACTCTTGTCGTGTGTGGCGATTGCACCACGCACATCATGTCATCATCTGGGTGGAAAACCTCGCCTAAGCGAGATGGAATTATTTGCACTTTATCCAAAGCGGTCAAATTTGGTACAAAATATGGGCTGAGTTATTGACAGATTCTATTTAATGGTCGCGTGACGAAATAAACGTTGCTAAATTCCGCAGGTTCCATACAATCCATAATAGTATCAAGCACTTATTTTGGCTGTTAGAACAGTATCAGTGTTTTAAAGTTTTCTGTAAAAGATTGAGCATGATAACTAGTTCTTAGTACTCCCCCCCCCCCCCCCCCCTCCCCCGGGCTGCATCACAGCTGTGGAGGCGCTAGTGTAAAATTGAGAAGCAAGTTGGAAGTTGAAACTCTTTTCAAGCACGTTTCACGTCTTGTGTCTCAGCAAAGAAATGACATGGTTCATTTACTTTGTGATTAGACGGTTAGTGTTTTCATCATTGGAAATTGCACATGCAACGTAACTTATAATTATAGGATATAGGGTATCCTTACAGTAACACGTATGCGAGAAGGCTGTATCGTAAAATGGCTGTCATGTGTTACATTATCACAGTTTCTCAAAAGAGCCTTCTAGGAACACGACCTAGCAAATGGCAGTCACAAGACCGACTGTTGAATGCAGCATGCATCCAGGAAAATATTAGACATGCTAGCAGCTAGACATAAAACAAGTCAAAGAAGGAATAAAGTGTGACAACTGGCAATACTATTTGGGCTCTATTTGGGTTAAAGGGGCACTGAGAGATTGCAGAGACAAATGAAATTGTTTCCAATATCAGATACAACCCTGAAGTGTAATAATTTATGGGAAAATAATTGAATGACGGGCGCTAGATAGAAATGTGATCTACATCGAAATGACCAAATGGTGGAATTTTACATGATAGACGACGATTTAAGGTAAACGAGTTTAGATGGTAGTTAGTATAATTATCATGCCAAAGTATTACGTAGGTGCAAAAAAACCGGATTTCCACGAAAATTGAGGGCGCACCCCAATACGTATCTCTCAGTGCCCCTTTACGGTCAATTTGCTAAAATATGTTTGGATTCTGCAGTTACGTCCCCTTGACTTACCACTTTCATTTCACTAGTGTTACCACTCTGCGATGTTCCCCTTTCTGTTGCTGGAAGTGTTTGAAGCACGACAATCATGCATATATATCTTAGCATAAACGAGACGACCAGATGTTTATGAATTGATATGCGTGTACACTGTAGAGATCTGAAACAAAGGTAAACATGTAAATAGTTATCATTTCATTGAAATAAATCGTGTTTACTGTTCATAAAGTTAGACATTAATTCAACTAGTAATGCACGGATAATGATATATTGTGTACATATTATAATCAACGCAATTCAAATATAGACCTTAAACAAGAAGATATGGATGAAAAATGTAATGTGCGACCAAACTCTTTGGTCTACTAGGCTAGGTCAATGTAGGTATTGATTAGCCCGGAACGTTATGCACGTTTGCTGGAGGTTTCTCTGCGCAACGTGATACGCCGACTCCCCCACGGGACATTTCTTCGACACAAGCAACGTAAATGGGCTATTCCATTTGAAATCCATACACCCCCTATGGAAGACATAACCTTCTTCCCCAAAGGAGTGTGCCTAATTTCCAAATGAGGTTACCTGTTTTCCAAATGTGGCTATTATGCAATCTACAATTTCTGTGTAGAAGATTATGGTATTGTCTTCCATAGGGGATGGGGGGGGGGGGGGGGGTATGGATTGCAAATGGAATAGCTTAACCCTCCTGGGTCGCGGGCGGACGCCTGCAGTGATTTAAAAAGAGGAGTCTAGGAAGCCATCTTAGCTTGCAAAACAGCACACCCTGTTGTTGAGGCCTCAGGGTCCTTGAGGCCTCAACAACAGGGTCATCCACTTACTCACTCACTCACCCGGCAGTGGCGTATCTGGGGTCTTTTTCAGGGGGGGGGGGGGGAGGGCAAAGGGTATTTTTACCCAGTGAACACCAGTTCGACCCTATTTAGTAAAAACAATTGCGCATCTGGGTTGTTTATTTCTTCTTGCATCTTAAAGTTGATGCGCGCGCAGTTCGCGAAATTTGAACAGCACATCTACACGAATCTGGCAAATATTAAAGGGACATAAAATGGTGTTGAAAAGTTTAAATGTTTTAAACACTTGCTTCAGAATTCAAAATGAACATTAGAAATTGTCGTTGAATCGACGTTTTGTTGTACAAAGAGAGCTGATTTTTCTTAATCCATATAGGTGTAAGTTCATACATGTAATACAATTGTAAACATATACAAATCCCAGTTGTTATCATATATTTTTGCAATTGAGGGCGCTGCCTCCACCACATCTCTTAATGCCCCTTTAAGGTACATTTTTCTTTCAAACGGGCTACTTTAAATAAATGATATTCCTGGACAAACGCGCGCATAGCGCGAGAAAATTAGTATTTTTTAATACTAAATTACCCATCACCAAACCGGGCAAGGGGCAAAGTTGTCATTTAGATGGGAATTAAGTAAATCCCATAGATTATCTCTTTCCTTTTCCCTTTTATCTTCCTCTTCTCCCTTTCTTTTCCTTTCCCTTTCCCTTCTCTCTTTCTCTTCCTCTCTCGCCTTTCTTTCCTTTTCATTCCCCTTTTTCCTTTCCTTTCCCCTTTTCTCGTCCTCTCTTCCCTCTCTTCTTCCCTTCTCTTTGATTTTTTTAAACCGGTAGATTGAGTTGGCCTTCCCGGTCAAAGCCGTCTGGGGGGGGACCCCGAGCGGAGGCTCTCACCATTTTGGGTCAACTTTGCATTGTAGATGAGGGTATTTTGAATTTTCCCCCGAGTTGGATGTCTTATCATCCAAAACGTGTTATTTGATGTGATTCCCCAGATGACTTAAAACATACAACAAACAGTTAAAGGGACATTAAGTGGTGTTGAAAAGTTTAAATGTTTAAAAATTTACTTCAGAATTCAAGATGAACATTAAAAATCGCCATTATTGTTGTTTCGACTAACAAAAAACACAGCAAAACTAGATTAAAACAATATCATCGCTATTTATTGAAAAACGCCCTCTATGCAAATATGGTTTGCGTTATGTATCACGCGTACTGCACGGGGATACTGCCGGACGTAAAATGCTGGTCCCGCGGGACCAGCATTTTTGGAATCGACGTTTTCTTGTACAAAGAGAGCTGATTTTTCTTAATTATTATAGGTGTAAGTTCATACATGTAATACAATTATAAAAATAAACTAATCTCAGTTTTTATCATAATTGAGGGCGCTGCCTCCAACACATCTCTTAGTGTCCCTTTAAGTTTAGCGAAAGGGAACGAAAGTCAAAAGTGGAATAAACTAACCGAGGTGGTTGATATCATAATAATTTAATCAGTGATTTAGCTATAGGTTAATGTTGTCTATTTCGTAAAATAAGGCCGGCAATGCTTTGAATATGTTGAAGCCGTATCGCCTTTGAAACAATGTTGCAAGATGTTATTGTGTTTATTTATTCACAGATGTTATTGTGTTTATTTATTCACAGATGTTTTTGTGTTTATTCACAGATGTTTTGGATTTGTCTTCATTTCCGTTTTCTAAAATGTTTACAATTTCCACGCCGCTATTAGTTAACCATAATCCAAAACAGATTTTTCAGAAACCTTTCCCAATTTTCCAAGTCTATCTCAAGAATTACTGAAACAATACTAGGCATGTTTGTACTTATTTCAATACATTTCTGATGCCAAATATGGTAATAAAATTCTTCAATGTTGACGTTTTTGAAACATTTTGTGAAATTTAGAAATGTCGTCTGCATACATCTGCCGCGTGAAAAGTGTTAAATCTATTCTGCATTAAAACGAGACCATAGCTATCCCTTTGATTGGCTTTTCAAAACCTAAATCTGCAATGTTGTATTGTACCCTAAATATCGAACCTTTAATCCTGCCAGGGCCTTTGATTTTTTTATCAAACCGAATGGTTTGATAAACGGTAATATGGTAATACGGTAATATGGTAATGAAGTTACAAACTAGAAACAAACATAGAAACAAAATTATCAACATTCATTTACTTGAAATAGCAGAAGATAAAGAGAGATATAGCCAGCAGAGCAAGCGACAACGCACATCCGACCAGGTACACGTAGGCTAATGCTGACTCCAAGGCAGGCGGTTCTGGATATGTCTGTGAACAGTAAGTAAAGTAATAAAAGAGGTACTTGAGAGTTGGCATACTTGATCACACAATGATTCATGCATGTTAGAAAGGTAAATAGGCAGTATGTAGTCCGTGACCTGTTTACTCAACGTGGGGAAAAACAGGCACTACGTTTGTAAAAACACTGGATTTGCAATCAGAGAAAGTCGAGTCGGCGTACGGCTTGCCAGGAGTAATTAACATTTTCTATGAACCCCGAAAACGATGAAAACCCTGTTCTGCGGGCACACGGACCACTCGGATCGGATTGATTTAGTCGGTCGGGCCTTTTTTATCGTCATTCTGTTATTATCAACCCTGTTAAAATGTAAAAATGTGCCGTTTTTTTGACAGGACATTTTGTTGGTCGGTATTCATTTGCACGTGTATTTTTGTCACAAATTAGAGGAAAATGGGTCGATCAGGGTTTTCCTTCGTCGCCTAACGTAACGAATCTGTTTTAGCATATAATGTTTATCGTCAAAATACTGGAATTTTTTTTTAAACCGGATAATATGCATACGTAATGAAACGTAAGGCATGTAACGTAAAGTTGTGTCAAGAGAAACTTTCATTCTCGAAATCTTTAGCTCATAATTGATACATCATTGAGGTCATTTCATATTGTCTATAAAGGCGGCGCAAAATTGACTTGCTACTTTTTGTATACTGAATCATTTTGAAACAAACTGTATACGTTTCTTCCTACGAATACTGACGTGCGATATTGTTGAATCGATTCAATTATCCAAATAGGCCTCACCCGTCATATTTAAAGCGATTTTAATTGAGATGAAATTAACCGTGACCACGAAGCGAAACAGAATTAACCGTGATCACGAAGCGAAAAGGACGGCCTTGAGTTTTATCGGTCTGGTTCAAGGTTTACGCTCAATTAAAGTCAAAACACATTTCCGAAGCACATCTCCGTAACTCTATTTCACACAAACTACCGATTTGGAATTAAATTTATATAATAAATGCTTGTATTTGAAAAATAAAAGTGATACGATGATTCAACTATCATTTTAACAAAAGAAATATTGTTATTCGCTAATCATGATACCGTGGTTAAAGGGCTCTTGGTAATAGCTGGCAATGATGATAAAGTGAGGTAGAATAATCGGTATACACATATCGCAACTTGAGAGAGGAGATATAGCCGGAACACAATTCCACTTACTAGTTAAATTGCACAGAACAGGGACATTCTCTATCATCATGATAAGCTAAGAAAAATACCGTAATAGTAATTTTTTTCAATGGCGATGTGTTTCCTACATTAATAAATCACATGATCTGAATAGCAAATCCAGGAATAAGATATATAGTGTACATTCATTATTGTCAGATCATGTAGATGTAGGTCGTTTAACAATGTTTTTTTATATATTTGATATGAAAACAGTTTATGGTATCAGAATGCTATTCCAATACAATAATGAATGGTCCTATACGATTTGAGGGTTCCATCAAAAGCACGGATAATTACGATGAAAGGAGAGAAAAGTATCGGCATATGGGCTTATAAATGTCACAACTTGTAGTAAGGATAATAGCCTGAAGATCATAAACACTTACCGATTAAAACTGCACATGTTAAGCTAAAGTGCCATAGTAAGTATCAAGAAGCGGTTTTATGGAATTTTGGCCATTAATTTGGCCATTAATTTGGCATTTTGGTTTAAAGTATGTTAACAAAGCAAAAATACTAAATATGAGTTTCTAGTGGTCTAACACATACAGCTCATTGTTAAAACTATACTCTGATTACACATGTTGGTTTATATATGCCATTTAGGCGGCCATCTTGGATTTAGGTGTGTTAACAAAGCAAAAGTTCGGGATATGAGTGTCTAGTGGTCTAATACAAATACCCCACTATTAAAAGTATACTTTCCCCATACATTTTGATTGCTATATGTCATTTTATGAGATAAAACGAGCTGCATCAAATCATATTGCTAGGAATTTGAAGAAAAAAATATTGATAAAAGATAACATTGTAAAAAGAGAATGCAGAGGCCCAACAACGATGGTTTTATATTTTCATAAGAAGGGCTCGTATCTGAACTTCCTCTGCATATTAGCAAAAAACGTAAAATCGGATGTCCAAATGAGCAATGGTTTCTCAAATAAATATCACTATTTTGACTAAAAATGAGTACAATTGGCAAAATTAAGATTTTTGTTTTACTTGACAGAAAACCAAAACACTTCCAGACGTTTGATTAATGTCACATTGAGAAGCCACAAACAGGCAAATGAAACAAAAACAAAATACAAGCAAAATTACTGATAAGGATATGGGTGGGATTTCAACGACTTTTTGAAACTGTGAATGGTTGGTGCCTCACGGATGGATATGGGCAGTGTGTTCCAGGTGCGTGGACCGGCGACAGAAAAGGCATGATCACCAACTGTTTTGGATGTTCTGGGAATGTGAAGTTTAGTAGCGTCCATAGCAGATCTAAGAATACGAGTGCCGGTGACAGTAGACGAGTGAAAAGAAATATTATTTCACAAATAAGATGGAGCTTCATGATGTACACATTGGTATAACAAGAAGTTTGAAGTTGATTCTCTGTCTGACCGGAAGCCAGTGCAGGTTGTGAAGGTAAGGCGATATTATGATCACATCGTTTGAGTCGGAAAATTATGCGAGCGGCTTTATTTGGTACACGCTGGAGTTTGTTTAGATTATTTTCAGTGAGACCGGCTAGCAGATAATTACCATAGTCCATGCGAGATGTGAGTGTGACGAGAGATCCTACAATGTGATGGCAGGTTTCTGTGTCTAGGTATCTGCGGATACGAACAATGTTGTAGATCTGGTAATTGAGTTTACGGCAGAGCTCTGTGACTTGTTTGTCCATGGACATCGTGTGATCAAAAAATATCCCGAGATTGCGAACTGTTGAAACTGGTTTCACAATTGCTGTGCCGATTTGTAATTGTAGTTGTGGCAAGTTTGTTTCAGACGATATGTTGAGCCAATGACTAAAAACTCGGTTTTTCCCATGTTGAGTTTAAGTTTATTAAGAGTCATCCACGCGTTGACGTCATTTATACAGTCATGCATGCGCTTAATTGCAGTTTCATGGTCGTTTGGAATGTTCGGATTATAAGACGTGTACAATTGATCATCATCAGCATACTTGTGGTACAATAGCTTGTGACTGGAGATGATTCGGCCAAGAGGGTGAGCATATTTGTTGAAGACAAGTGGTCCCAGTATGGATCCCTGTGGCACGCCAAAGTTAAGGGACATGTTCTTGGAAAATATCACCTCAATACTAACACGGCTGCGCCGGGAGGACATGTATTTACAGCACCAGTCGAGATGTGGACCCGTTACTCCAAATGAGTTTTCAAGACGACGATTAAGCGTTACATGGTCTATCGTGTCAAACGCTGCAGTTAGGTCCAACATAAACAACAGAACAACACGGTTTCTATCCAATTGATGGAGAATGTCCCCCTGACCTTTCAGGAGGGCAGTTTCAGTGATGTGTCTCTTACGGTACGCAGACTGGAGTGGATCGTCCAAACTATGCGCAGTGAAAAAGTCCTTTAATCGGCTAGCAATAAGAGTCTCAAGTACTTTAGCAAGGTAATGAATATTAGAGACCGGTCTGTAGTTTTTGAGATTGTTAGAGTTTAATAATGATTGCTTTTTTAGACCTATCTATCAAGATTTGTCACCAAGAATTAAGTTGATATCTGTTAAGGTAAGCTCTTTTCCAACCCATTTGATGCCAGATTGACTGTTTTGAAAATATACGTTTTTTTAGGTAAATGTCTCATTTTACCCCTCCCGAAATCACTACATCTAGAAACACTGTAATTTTGTAATACACCTCATGAAGAATAGCTTATACTAGGGGATATAGAGAATTCTTCCCATATTTCAAGAAACTGCCTGGTTTTCTCGTGCAAACCCTCTTAAATCCTTATTTTTAATCAGACAAACCCTCTTAAATCCTTGTTTTTAATCAGAAGTTGGCTATAATTTATGCGTTGAAATTTACCAGTTGCCTATTTTTTTTTTTAATTCAGAGAACATTTGTAAGTGAATTTAAATGTGAAAATATCAACCGTGTCTACATTGTTTCCACTGAATTCAAGGCACATGTAAATCACTTAAAAGTGATTATGTTAGTAGAAGAGCTTTAATGAATAACAAAACGTGATTTGGTAATGAACACACATGTTATTCGTGGAATATATTTTGCACACTGACAAGGAAAACATAATTCCGTAATGATTTTAATTTTAATAATTTTCTCCTTCACCAAGACACTCTTTATATACCATGTGTATATTAAACCAATTTGCAATTCAATACGGCTCAGCTAATTACGCATAAGCATTTTTTTAAATAAAAATACCAAACAAGTTTGGATTTATCCTTGGTGTAGGACAGCGTGGAATTACCCTAGCACGCAATTCTCTATTGACGGATTAAAGAATTAGTTTATACTTGATATCTAAAGTTATGCCTGTATTAATTTAAAAACTACTTTGGGAGCTGTCCACGAAATGCTAAATCGTTTGCAATTATCTGTCATAAGTGAAAAGCAATGGAAACAGATTCATTCAAATTCAAAATATATTTATACCCGGGATATTCAAACAATGAAGCACAAAGAACATATTCCACTCATCTTTAAAAGAATAACTGGGATTGCCCCTTGCTATCAAGAGTTACGCCTGTTTTAATAAATAAACCCATGTTGGCATATGTCCGAGGAGAGCTAACTCCTTTGAATGATCCGTCTATAGTGAAGAGCAATGAGTACAGATTCATTAAAAAGATACTTATACCGGGGCCATTCAAACAGATAGATGAAATAATTAAAGTATGGATAAAATCAATATTCAGTAATACAAAGAGTTACGTTTGTCTTCTCTAAGCGGACCCAATTTTTCGACGGATATCTTATCAGAAACATTTGACATTTATTTTCATCTCAGGGAGAAACAATTGCTTTACACCTGGATTTGCATGTATTCCTTATGAAACATGAAATCAGACAAAAGGGAATATTTCAGTGTTGACTCTATTTTTAGCCGCAGATAATGGGT
Source organism: Ophiura sarsii (assembly GCA_035610835.1). Taxonomy (NCBI): domain Eukaryota; kingdom Metazoa; phylum Echinodermata; class Ophiuroidea; order Amphilepidida; family Ophiuridae; genus Ophiura; species Ophiura sarsii. The sequence goes on along the minus strand of CM069444.1, from coordinate 5,570,839 downwards.
TTTATGCAACATTTTACTGCGTGTTTATCTCATTTGAATAGCATTGAATCTTTGTCATTATGTACTCTTAGCTCCTCACTATAGATTGATAATTTCACATGATTTAGCATTTTGTGGACAGCATCGAAAATTGGTTATTTGATTAAAACAGGTATAACTGAAATAGTTAGGTTTGTTGGCAAGACCAATATTAGATAGATGAAAAACTTACGGTTTTTTTTCAAGCTGACAGTTTCGCTGGTCAACGACCAGCTTTCTCAAAGCTACTCATCGGCTGTTGATGTTTTGCCGGGAACTGAGTGGAAGTGGTCAGTTTCGTGACGCCCTTGTTGGTGGAGGGCGTAATCAGCGGATCACTTCCACTTCTGACCACTTCCGGTCTGATCCGGTCAGTTTCCTGGCAAAATATCAACAGCCGATCAGTAGCTGGGAGAAAGCTGGTCGTTGACCAGCGAAACTGTCAGCTTGAAAAAACGTTTTTCATCTATCTGATATTGGTCTTGCCAAAAAACCTTACTATTTCATGATTATCTACATTTCTAATGAATCTATTTACAGGCATAACTCTTGATAGCAAGGATCAATTTCAGTAATTCTTTTTTCATATAAGCTGAAGAATTATCTCTGTTATGTCAATCGGCTGTTGATTTTTTGCCGGGAAACTGACCGGAAGGGGTCAGTTTCGTGACGCCCTTGTTGATGGAGGGTGTTTTTAGCGGGTCACTTCCACTTCTGACCACTTCCACTACATGGTTTGTTAAATTGATTTGATCTTTTTGGTAAAAAATACTTATTCTCGTACAAATATACCGCGCATTGTATACTTATCGGTAATTACGAGTATCGTAGATCCTCTTAGATAGAATAACGAGTAAATGTTATCTACAGAAATTGCATTGAAGTATTACTGAAGTGTTTTGCTTTCAATTTATACATACAATGGTGATACGTACGCAGACGGATGTGGAATTGATTATATTAGTGATAGTTTCTTCTTCGTATATATTGTTTGAAATACAAATGCTAATTAAATACAAATGCCAACTCATCAGAAGGCGTAAAGTATATAAGAGCTGCAATACATTATTAACCGTATTCTTATGGAGCTGTTATTTAGTTTGGGTGTGTGTGTGTGTTTTCTTTTTGTTGTTGTTTTGTTTGGGCGGTCCCAGGTATATCGAAACAATTTAAAAACGACCAATCTGTTTTGCTCCAATCAGACACACACATTGTCCTGTGTATGACGCCTGATGGTGAGCGTAGCAACCTGGAGATTTGTCGTATTTAGGTGCGTTTTTAATTCCCGTTTTTACCCTTATTGGCAACAGATAATTATAATGTTCTTGGCGTAAAAATACTCCAAAAGAACTAACCCTCTACATTATAATTAAAAAATGATGTCACTAGGTATTTTTGGGCTATTCATAACGGATGACAACTCTCTTTTTATATAGATATGATAAATCACATTTTAAAAATTAGGTTGATAGCCACGAAGGTAAAAAGAACAGACAAGGCGCTTGAATTGAATGTTATTATAATGAACGTAACTTACCGGTATCGGAATATGCAAACATTCGCCGTAGTCTGTCCAGTTTGCCCAAGCTCCGTTTGTTTGGCATAGCTTGTATGCCCTGAACACTGTGCAAATACAATGTAAAAACACAAATAAGAGAATGGAAGCGTTAATAATATGCTGTTATACTACGATACGGTTCGGTTTAAATCTTCATCAGCAGGATACGTACAAGTTTAATCTGAAAAAATATGGGGATTGGATAAAACAATGGTAACAGAGGTGTGGCAGATTAGAGGATCTAGAACAACCCTTAGATGTTAGGATTAGGTAAATGCAAAACTCTTGTGTCTCAAAATAGAAACAAGAACTAATTCTTGATTATTTAGTTCGATTTAATGCAAACACAAAACGGTGGTTTGTGTTTGCTTTGATGATTTGTAGTGAAGTGATTCTAAGCATGCTGGACTGCACAAGAACTCTTCTTTGCATCCCGTAGAATGAGCAGCCACGCCACTCTCGAAAGTGATACTTAAACGGTGTTAGGCAACTGCAATATTCGTAAATGGAAGGACCGAGAAACCTGAGTAGTTAAATAACTGTTTGTATGCTCTGAATATTACTATTAATTGAGCAGTAAAGTGTGAGCTTCATTATTGTTAAGGTAACCCAAGCGCGCCAAACATTTACTTGATCGTCTGTGCGGTCATTGCTAAGGGTATCTGACATTTTTATCTGGTAGCTAATGCTTGAAACATCTCGTGTTACGGCTTTTATGCTAATTGCCTATATGAAGTGGTAAAAGGATCCATTTGGAGTCTATTGAAGAAACAAGCTATTTCATCGGCCGTATTGGTTTATTAGGTATACGGTATATAAACAGAACACTTTGCATCATAAAAAAACAGGTGGTTGTCGTTATTGTTGTTGTCAGATCATGTTTGTGAGCCCAATACAAGCCATACAAACGGCACTAATCATGCTAATTACAATATCAAATAGAAAATAGAATTTTAATATTTCTTTGAGATTTTGTTATAAAACCCAAGTTTATCTAATCGGTGTAATCTTAGCATCATAATTAACAAGGTAACGCGTCAATACTCTGTACAGGGGTGAGTCAACGCATATAATAAAATACCGTACGCGCAGTACTTTTTACGTGAGTATTTTTGGAGAGATTGGCGACAGAATTATATTTGAAAAAAAAAATCAATATATAAGATATGATATAACTCTGAAACGTAATATTTCATTGGAAAAGGGTGATGACGCAATATAGACATTCTGGTAAAGCCATGTGTGCCGAATTCTGCTGATAATTTCAATGTGATTTACATTATTATCTGATATACTGCGAATTAAGGTAAACGGTTTCAGATGGAAGTTAGTATATGCCTAAGTATTACTTTGGAGCAAACCCCCCCCCCCCCCCCCCCCCCCCCCCCCCCAATTTCCAGGAAAATTGAGGGAGCATTCTAAGCCCATATGAATTAAACGCCCAGGAGCTTTTTCGTATTCTAACAAGATTCATCGTTTACAATATTACAAGTCGTCAATGTAATCTTACATCAACGGAAACAAGCAGACACCAGGGGGCAGACAAAACAGATTGTGTTGTCTAAATTGAGTTTTACACAAGAACATTCTATGAAAGCCCAGGTTTGAAACCAGATGATTAATGCCGAGAGACATAAAGAGAGACAACATCATTATATGTTTTCAAGGCGTCCATGAGGGATTACCGAACGAACAATTACAATAAGATGCTACATTAAGATTGTAAGAAATATGTTTATGTTTATGGTATACACCAAAGGGAAAAACACCAACAACGCTATGAGATATCATCACCTGATGGCAGTAACCGGGAAGAAACAAATCTCTTGACAATAATGAATGCTAAGTCTGTCTACTACATGGTAGTGCATTATCGATAATTGCAATGCTGCGTATCTACATGATGTCCCAGAATGATATATACCGGGAAAGGTGCCATTGCTACTGGTCAAAGTACTCATAACATAATCATGAATTTAGACTTCTTGGGAATTCTTCATTTTAAAAATTGGACGTTTCTGACAAAATGGACTCTTTATAAAAATGGTTTATTCCAAGATGGACCAAAATTACCTCTTTTTAAACTCATAAAATCATTGACCATGTTCGGGAAAAAGCTTAATTGGATAATTTACTATGTCCTCGTTTTATTTACACTAAGAAGTTAATATACATCAACTGTTTGTGATATTTTATGAAGCAATATTTGAATGCTGTGAGGTATTTGTTCAACTTGAGTGACTTATACCATATACGGCCGAGTGCACCAAACTAGCGTAACTTAATAGGGAGGTAAGCTACCTCCCTAGTAGTTATAGTATAACTTACTAACGATGTAATTCTTAGAGAATAACTGGCGATTAACACCAGAATAGTAACTAGCGAGGTAAATATCCACATTGATCAGCATCGTCCCCTTACAAAATTAATTGGCAAATATGCGAAATGTTAACCTATAGTTTACTGTAAAATTCTGACGGGAATGGTCCTCCGTAATATTTAAAATGTGTCGTCACTCGCTAGGGCATAGGTGAGTGTACATAAATAATCACGTAGAGTCGACCTGCGTTCCGGACCAAAAATTACGGCATTTTTTGGGCCAAAAATTTCGAATTTGTTCAACGCTTTTTCAAAAATAAGGACTATCATGACATTACAAACATATTCGGGGCGAGGGGCACCTACAAATATTGCACCAAAAAGCACAATTTTAATGACAAACACAAGCACCCGATGGAAACAATTATATACAATTATAACACATCTCTTAACACAAATATATACTTCCGTGGCGTGGATACCTTGTCATTCGCTTGTTAATCGCAGAACCCCGGTTCGATCTCCTAACCACGCACGGCACGATATGCTTTTTTTTCTTCTTTTTTTCTTCTTTTTTTTCTTCTTCTTTCTATCATTCCATTAATAAAAACAATTATAAGTTTATTTAATTATTTATTTAGTCATTATTTAAGATTCTTGGACAATGAGTACATTTTAGTGAAAATATGACCCAAAGTCGGTGCGATTAGTGTGTGAATGGGCAAAAGGAGTTGATCTAAATGTTGACTAAAAAAAACACCAAATTGCATGAATGGATTTTCAAAAATATAAAATCTTTCAGCGTATGAGGGTTCACATTCCACTTTAAATGGACACCCCCCGGGCATGCAAGCGCTTTTGGTCCTTCAGCATCAGCGAATTATCCCCTCCGATGTTCACAACACATTTACGCTACTGCTAGAATCGACTGACTTGTGGAATAAAACGTTATGCCCCAACTTAGGCCAAATTTTTTTTTTGTTATATTGGCGTAACGGGCTGAACAAAAATAGGGTAGGTAGGTAGGGATTTTTTTTTTTTTTTTTTAGCTGCTGTTTTTGAACAATGTTAACCGAGTTTAAACATTCCCTATTGTTTGTTAGAAGTACCGTCGTACTTCGTTCGAGAAAAAACATTTTTTTTTTTCATTTTTTTTATTTTTTAGGGTCGGTCGGTTGGTTTTTTTTTTTTTTTTTCACTGAAAAAAAAAAAAAAGTGTAGGGTCGGGCGTATTTTTAGGGTCGGGCGGGTTACGCCAATATAACCATTTTTTTTTTTTGGCCTTACTCTTGGGTCCGGTCAGGTATAACATTTAGCGTAAATTACCCTCCAGTTACTAGCCTAGTAGCTTGCTCTCCAAAATGTTGGTTTACGCCTTAGCTACTAGCGAGGTAGCGCTATTCTCCAGTACCCGTCATTGGTGCACTCGGCCGATATTCTTTTAAGCGGAAGTTGTTAAAGTGGGTTTTTTTCTGATTCCTTTAGATTCATCCGTTTTTCGATCCATCACTTTTTACAATACGAACGGACGGATATTTGTAAGTAACATCCTGTCTGATTCATGACAGTGTGAAATCAATGATTTCATTATTTGACAATGTTTGACATCTATAAATTGACATCTACCTGCACTGAAGGTATATAGTTACAACACAGTCCTGAGACCTCTTGTAAATAGCTTTTTAATATTGAAATTGACATAAATCGCTCACTTCATCTGTAATACTTTATAACAGTTTGGTTTTTCTACATGAGGTGAAACATTTACGGAACAATGACCTTTCAATACAGGGTGATTTCAAATATTCAGGTCTCGATTTTACCGATTTCTTAAACCACTTAATATGCCATAATTAATTAATTGATTGATACGTACAGTAAGAACGCATTGTTAGCTATAACTTACTTTTTATTTCATTCAAATTGGTTATTCCAAACGGGAGGGAGATAATGTGCATTTTTTTTAAAATTCTGTGAAATTTACTCTGTTCCAACTTCCAAGGTACCTCTATGAATGTAAAAGTTTAACGCACGCATTTTGAATGGCGTGTTGGTATGCACAATGCATATACAGGGTGTCCCAAAAGTCTATGCACGTTTTTGAAGAGTCATATCTCATAAAATATAAATCATATGGTATCAATTTAACCATATTTTGATAGACGAGATTTGGGAAATTATTTTGATACCAAACACAACCCTATTGTTGAACCCACAACATTATAAAACTGGTTGAAAGTTTTTGGCCATGTGAGACCCACCCAAGTACCACACATTTGTTGCTAAAACAGGTGCGCATAAATTAACGATATGAAAGCAACGTTGCGCATTAGTCACCGTTCACTGCTTACCTTGCAACATTAATGTTATTACCAAACTCGGTCACTCACAACATAAATAGGTATAGTCGATAACATTGCACAGCAAAAGTCTTCATTCAAGATGGTTTACAGCATAGATAAGCGATTACAAATTGTATGGTTCTACGCTGAAACAAATTCAGTTCAACTACTCAACAAAAGTTCAGAAAACATTTTAAAGTGAAACGCGCACCAGGAAGAATGCCCATTCTTAAGTTGGTAGATACATTTTTGAACACAGGAACTGTGCATGATTTGTCTCGAAAAAAGACTGGTAGATCAACAAGTCACATTGATGTCATAAGACATGCATCAGCTAAAAGTGCAAAGAGTTCTATTTGCTGTGTGATGTGTGTGTTCACTTTTCTGTTACGTTATTTAATTTTTTAGGTCTGTGTTTTTGCATTAGCACACGTCTCTGTATAAATGGAAAACATTTAAACTAGATTTCACTATAGAAACGAAAACTATGTGTGATATAGTTTGTTATTATGATGGGATCACTGTAATGTAAATTTTTTAAACATTACAATTGACGGATCACTTTCCGTGTAACCAACTCTACCCGTCTTTTTGTTAATCTCAATAGGTATGGATTTTATAAATTTGATTCCTCCGACGTATAAAATTACACTTTTGCAGTAATACATATTCTACTTCTAGGGTGGCATTACAAACAGATGTTACTCCAATGTTTGGTATCAAAATTATTTCCCACATCTCCTCTTTCTAAATATGTATTCATATTTTCAATACGACTTATATTTTGTGAAATACAAAGCTGCAAAGTCGTGCATAGACTTTTGGGACACCCTGTACAATGGAAAATGGTGGTATATTTGGAACACTTTGGATTTCGCGCTTTCTCGTTAATATGTTGTATATTATAATTATGGCCTTGAAAAGGTATCTTGGAAATTTCACCAAGTATAAAGAAGTATTCCTACTCCTAGGAATATTGAAGAAATTGTCAAATTTGTAACAAGAAGTATTTTTCCTGATTTCTAAAAATGGGACCTGACTATTTTGACTCATCCTGTATTCCCAAAATCTTACTTTTTAGTATAAGTCATTTTTAGTATAAGTTATTTCAGTATAAGTTATTTGTTTAAACTGAGTGTCTTTTGTTAGATTCGTCACCCTGTACACACCGTTGCGTACATTAACTGCCATGCTGGAATCCGATACGATGTCGCCACTCATGGGTAACTATCGCTGAGGTTATATATCCACTTTGAAATTTCAAGCAACCCTTGTCAATGTTGAAGGATGATACAAAGGATGGGTGCCGGCCGATGGTATGCTTGTTATAGTTCTATTCGTGGAACAGTAAACACAGACGTGATATCATGAGGAGCTTTTAAAGTCCGTTAACTTTAAATGACTGTTTTGATAAGAACAGCGATACTAACGAGTCATTTATTTCTTAAAACTAAGTGTTTTCTAAAGGTTTCTGCTATTCCAGACTTCACTACGGAAACAGAACTGAATGATGATATCAATGGTTAAAGGCACATGGATGGAAAAGCGCTATCTTTTATTCTGAAACAAAAATCGAGTTGTGTGCCTTTTGTAACGCTTTCATATCTGGTAAAACGAAGGTCGAAGTCTAATGTCGAGTCGTTTTGCAAGTAAATTACTTTGTTATTGAAAGCACGACTCAACGTTTATTATTGTGTATACTCTCTTTTATTAAAACTGCAATACTCTCAGTTTTCAAAAACAAATCTACAGCATTGTGAGCATTTGGTATTCGATCCATTTGATACAGTACAGTCCAGATTGTGGGGCCTAAAGTACACTTTTTCAAGTCACCTTCAGATGGACTAACAGGCTAACAGGGAATAGTAGATTCAATCGCAGGGATTTCCCGTACAGTAATAGCGAATATGTGACCAGTCACGTCAAAAAAGGACATTTTGTCTGCAAACACGATTTTAAGTTAGGCACCAATATATTTGGTGAAATATAAAGAAACTAATAGAAACAATATGCGTCTTCAAATCATATCTTGTGATTACAAAGTCCAATTATCTTCAACATCGTATCATTTCAAAGCTTTTAGTCATACCAATAACTCAGATTTGATTCGAGCCACCAACATGTTCTTTGTGACGTGATGGTTCACATATGTCAGAGGTCAAGCTGCGCGTTTGGAAAGATAGCAGTGATTTGAGTAAGCGTTTGATTGATGTTTTAAATGGAATGTCGTGGTGTGGATACGTGGAGGGAATTACATTTGTGACCTGCCAAACACCTGGCTTTTCCCCTGTCCACTCATTGTTTTTGATATAAACACTAACACTTTCCACGCGGCTCTTAGTTTTGCCATAAAATATATTTCTCAGAAACCTTTCTCAACTTCAAGATATATCCAAAGGATTACTGACTCAATTCTACATGTGGGCATTTTTTAAACTTATTTCAATGCATTTCACGTGGTGATTCTAAATATGGTAATACAATTCAACACTTTTGACATCTTTGAAACATTTTGTGACATTTTAGAATGTCGTTTGCAGACGCCTGCTGCGTGGAAAGTGTTAAGATGGGCGTTACAACCGTTTCTTAAGTGCAGCACTTTAAGACAATCCACGATCGATAAATCTGTCATCGCGGGGTACGTGGTCAATAAGAATCGTTTCATCAACTGGGACGAGGCAAAGATAAATGTCCAGGAGGCAGACAGGCATATGATGGGTTAAAGAGGCAGAACATATTATCTGCAAGCAACATGATGAATCAAGACGAAGGGAGTTATATCTGAGTCACGCGTATGCCGATTTTTGTTAGCTAAGTTTATTAGGCTGATCCTAACCATAACATGTATAAGTGTTTGCTATCAACTTCGAATCGTCACTCCAAACAAGAAAAGCTTGTTCTAAAAAAACACCACCACCACCCGTTAACAGTTTAGTTAATGTAGGACTAATGGACTTAGAAATTTGGGAAGCATGGTCGTTCCAGAAACCGCAAAAAAAAAAAAAAGGGGGGGGGGGGTGGGTTTGGACTATGTCCACGATTTCCAAAAATAAGGGGTATTTTTTTGGAAGCCATGTCCGCGAAGGAAAAAAGGGGTATATTTTAAGACCCAATGTCCGCGCACATGTTTTGCGGGTGAACTGTGCTGTAGAATTTCGAAAATCAATGTGATTTGGCATTGTCCGTTTATTTATAAATATCCGGGTATGGTACATCCCACAACCCCTGCATGTATCTCGCGTAAGGGAATCCCCCTTGTTGCCGAGTATACCCGATTGTTACCGGAAATAGTTTATTAACTGATATAACTGATAAAGCCAATAAGAGAACTTCACTGATATCTTGTGACATGGATACGTCATAATCAATTGACCGAAATAGCCGGAAATATTTGTACCCACAGTTCATCGGGGAATCTAATCCGTACATGTTGTTGATGAAAATTGGTAACTGAAATTATTTCCTGATGTTATTTTTTTGTATGAAATGGTAATCTATCTGGGGATTTAAATGTCAACACTGTATTTCCTCCGCAGCTCACACAACATCCAGGCACGGGAGAGGCAGAGCAAGATGAGTTTATTTTTGCAGTTTGGGGGCAAAATTCAGAAATCATTTAAAAACGTAAACGTAAAGAATGCAAATTTCCTCAGTCTTGTATTCGACGAGACTTGACCACTTTTGTGTTGGGGTTGTGCCTTGGCCGGTCATTTTGGATAAGTCATATTTTCTTGGACTTGGAAGGTACACTTATTCTTTGAACAGATTCAACATAGGCTATATCTAGCGCTGAATTCTAGCTCTTTGTGGGAAAAATATGCCGAATATGTAGCTCTGAATCCTAGCTCTCTGTGGGAGAGCTATGGAATGAAAGCATGTTATGAGTCAAAGTAATAATACAATACATTTAAGTTCAATTAGTAGTGTGTCATATCAAATTGTCCTTGAGATAAGAAAAAGGGAGAATTTCAAACTAAATGTGTCCTCGTTTTTGCGCAAAAAAGGAGTCATTTTAGAAAGAGTCCTTGATATGCGCAAACAACGGGGTCAAAATAGCAACATATTCCTTGAAACGCTGTTAAATAGGGGGGGGGGGTATTTCGAACTCCTAGAACGATCATGCGTTACCTCTCTGAATACGAAGAGAAACCACCGGGGCTATAGCTACGCCCGTGTGTACATTTATTTACCCTAGCGTGAGCCGAGCTTGCAATTGATAAATGCATAAATAAACCGATCGATGATCATTTTTAACGGACAGTTTTTTGGAAGACAAGAACCTAAAAGAGGAAAGTAATTATGGCACCACATGCATAAATCAAGAAGAGCACGTGCCATTCAGCAGACTTTTGGGGTGTTTCCATGAAGAGGTGAACCACTGCATGCTGACACACTTCAGAATGTTGCAGTCTTTCCGGAATAAACCACGGGGTTTACTCATTAAGGTTACCGAATTCTACAGAGTGTCAGCGTCCCGTGTGTCACCTTACGAAACACACACATTTTAGCTTCATACTTACTCGACGAATTGAAGTTTGGGCATGGAAGACTGACTTTTACACCGACAAATGCAGGAGGCCAGCATAGAATATCATCATGGGTTGCATTACAGTAAGGCCCTAAAATAGAAAGAGAGAGAGTGAAAGCACATCATAAGTTCGAATTATGTCGCCGATGCCGAACACGATATAACCATGATAAGAGTAAGATAGGCGCTACGATATATCGCTGAGTAAAATGTAATGCAAATAAAAAGAAGATAAATGTATACGATGTAAACCATTTTTATTAACCGACGTTTAATTTATTTGCTTTTACAGGATATAACCTTGATATATGATATTATAACCTTGACTCGTCCTTCTGCCTCCCGATTCAGATCCGTCGGGAGAAGAAGGAGTTTTTCTTGTTCTTGAAAGTTGTGTTTTTCTGTCGATATGATATATTGATTGGTCGCTCCTAACTGTTCATGGAATTCCTTCCAGTGTTCAAACAGTGGCATCGAGTATAGGCAGGGGTATGCCACTGAGCTTGCCGATTGGGTCCACTTTTAAATTGAACTTAGTCAGCATAGAATTGGTGGCGCTATGCCGATCAGGCGTGATGATTGTAGCAGACGACGCAACGCTGGCCACGCGTCTCTCAGACGACCCAATTTGGCAATGAGAGTGCACCATTTTGAATTATTTTTAACAGTCATCGCCCGGTTAACGATAAAAATCCTTCTAATTATGATGTATTTGTCAAAATGATAGTTTAAAATGCGCGATTACGTGTTATTCACTACGAATTCAAAATTTAGGTTTCGCGTGGCCACCGTCGTCTGTGTAAATCTACAGCGCCCCCAAACCTATGCTGACTAACATGCCGTTTAACAACCTGCCGTTAAACCTGGTTAAACATTGTTAAACGCGTTAAACGCCGGTCACCGACACATTCCGATGATTACCATAATTTATGCAAAAGGGCCCATTTTCGCTACGTACATAGTATACGACTTTCCTATCCCAAAGTTAATAGTATCCCTGGTATAGGCCTATGACAAGGTAGGCAATTTATGCTCGACCATTTGACTAAAATACTTTTGTCATTTTGAAGCCGGTAAATAATCCAATTTCAGTTTATATGGCAATCAATCCATTTAATATGGAGAACAATTTGATATTTGTTTATAAAGACAAACACTTTATAAACATATTTAATACCATTTTCTGTATTACAAGCACTTTCACAATCAACTTAAATACATAAACGGGACATTATCTTATAATAAGACTCATAAAGAACTATTTCTCTTTAGGTAGAACTGATTTCAATTACTTTGTTTATTTGCAATAACACCTCATATACATTGGGTAGTGGTCAATGGCTTATAAACTTCCCTTAAGAAGCAGAGGTTGCTTCAATGTAATCCCAGCATGCAGTAGAAACGCACTGTGCAATTGGATAATGGAGCTAATTCAATCCGGGTTTTACATTGAAATGTACAGAAAAGAAATGGTTCATTAGAGGAATTAATCAGCAAGACTTTTCACATTTGTTGGTATCATTACATTTAGAAATATAATCTAAATTCATATTTTGATACAAATTTGAAAAGTCTCACTGACTAGTTCCCCTAATAAACCATTTATTTTCTGTACGTTTCAATGCAAAACAAGTATTGAATTGGCTCAATTATTCCTTTGTCAAAGTGCGCTTCTACCGCATGATGGGATTACATTGAAGCAACATCTGCTTGAGGAGCGGATTCAATATTCGATGAATACTAATTTGAGTGCTTAACACCTTCCACGCGGCTATTATGTTACCATACAAATTAAACTGATTTTTCAGAAACCTTTCTCCACTTTCAAAGTCTATCTCAAGATTTACTGAACCAATACTAGGCATATCTGTACTTATTTCATTGCATTTCACATTGTAATTCCAAATATGGTAATAAAATTCAACAATTTTGACATTTTTCAAACATTTTGACATTTTGGAATCTCGTCTGTCAGACGCCTGCCGCGTGGAAAGTGTTAATGTAATGAGAATAACATTTTATGGACGGAAACAATAATAATATATAATATGACGAACAAATAAATATAAGTAAGGCTTCATAACGACATTCAGATTGTAAAAGCCATTGTAAAGCCGTTAGATCACGATTAACCGAGTTCTCGTATATAAAACAGTGCAGTAATACTCACAATTCTGATTATTTTAATGAACATATCAAATAGTCGGTGAACATATCAAACATATTCGTAATATTGATAAGTTCATCAAGATCGATGAAATGATTGCTTATAATAAAAACAAATTATCGATTCATTCCAACCAGTGGGATAATTCTTGCTATTTTTGTGTTGTTTATCAGATTGATACAATCCCTGATTTGACTTTATTCAAACTGAAATAAACGCAGACTTCAATGCTACACATTATTAATGAATGCACTGTATTGTAATCAGTTATTACAGAGTATGATTTATGAATATAGCCTACTACGGGTGTTGTGAAGATTGGTTTGCAAATCTAGTTGCGTATTAACACCTTCCACGCGGCTATTGGTGTAACCATACACTAAACGGATTTTTCAGACCCCTTTCCCAACTTTCAAATGCTATCTCAATAATTACTGAACCAAAACTAGGCTAGTTTGTACGTACTTTAATATATTGCTCATGGTGATTCTAAATATGGTTACGAAATTCAAAAATGTTGACATAAATTATTTGAAACAGTTTGTGACATTTTGGGATGTCGTCCGCAGACGCCTGCCGCGTGTAAAGTGTTATAACGCTTATGCACGGGTAAACACTTATGTATGAAACTGCTTCTGATTGTACACGATCGTAGTATTGACTTATCAATATGTGGGCTGTTTGTTATTTTGGGGCTTTTTCGTTGCGGCTGACTGTATTTGTATGTTCGGTAATAAAAGGCGGATGCTAAAGATAAGAATTATTCTGCATCTTTTAGTGTCATACATCACAGGTTAAATATGAGGAATCCCGCCCCTTTCAAAGGTTTTTCCGTCCCTACAATCATAACCCTCGTACCAAAATGCATTTAACGAGTCAGTCATAATACAATGCTGACATACCCTCGCAACCTAACCGTCCATACTATACCTGTCCCGGTATCTCATCGATTTTAATCCTCGTATTCGAACCGTAACGAGTCGGCGAGAAGAAAAAAAGAATCACGAATAGCCCGATCTTTCAACTAGATTTATTATCCTTCACAAATCCCATCAAATTGAATCCTCTCGTACTTACCAATTTGAGTCAGCTCAAATCGATAAATGATGACAAACCTGATCGCTCAACTAGATTTACAATCCTGAGCGAAACTTGTGGTGATTAACAATACGTGTTAAGGTGATACGATATGGGACTAAAGATCTCTAAATTGCCATCAAATATTAAAACATCAATCTGGAAAGAGGCTAATCAAGCGAACTACTCGAACAATGAGAGCCAATGTGCTATTTAATCAGGGTATTCCCTCCATTGCATAGATCATCGTAGTGAACATGTGGAAATATTGTGATTTTATTTGGACAATAATGTTTTCTTTTATATTTCTAAAAAGTGTTTTGAACAATTTAAATGTTTAGGATACTTATTTTAAAGTTCGGTTGTAATTGTTTATGGGACACCCCGTATTAGTTCAACTATTCAAACCCATTAGTGTGAATCTGTCTTAGAATAATGTCATTGTCTGTATATGTTGGGAAATATCAGCTGACATCGTATAGAACTGCGGGTAATTAAGATATCAATGAAATTGCAATTTTGACATTCCGTTATACTCTCTTTATAGGAGAGAGGATATTCTATTGCCCACGCGCGTCCTAAATCTCCTAGCATGTCACCTTATGAAGTTTCAAACGCTCCCCGCTAATTTATATTAACGTTTTCCACACGAAAGACGTCTGCAGACGACATTCGCAAAATGTCACAATATTGTTCACAAATCAACATTATTGAATTCATTACCATATTTGGAATCACCATGAGAAATGCATTAAAATTAATACAAACATGCCTAGTATTGGGTCAGTATTCCTTGAAATAGACTTGGAAAATTGGGAAAGGTTTCTGAAAAATCTGTGAACTTGTGGAAAGTGTTTACTTATCTCCCCTGAAAATTGCTTCGGGCGTTATAGTACCCTCTGACAAATGATCCTGGCTGCAATTAGTAACGACACTTTATTGAGTCATATTGTGAGAAATCCTAGCTCGAAAATGATCCTTTTAGAAGAAATAAAAAGGTAATTGCGAGTTGGAAGGGATCAGCATAGCGAATGTTTCTATTCAATATAATTGTTAGGAGAACAGAATATTCGTGTTAAAGTTTAACGAAGTTGTGAAATGCTGTGAGCTAAAGGAATCCCGAATGTCAGGATATAATAATGATCTGAACTAACTAGTCATCGCATAAAGCACAAGGTGAAAAACATGTTACTACGGAAACCGTTACAAATTATCAGTTGCGGCGATATAGGAGGCATGGGGGCGCCCACCAGTCACGGTCCATGCCCCCCCCCCCCCCCCCATTAAACTAATGTTCAGGCAATTTTGACATTAACATTTAATACACATGTTCCGTCGCGCACGCGCGCATCTTACCCTCACTTTTTTCCTCTTTACTCACAGATTTTTCTAGAATTCTTTTTCTCAACCACGTGTGCCTCTTCAGAACCATTTATTGCAATTGACCCTTCTCTTTGGTCTCAATGTCACTGTGAAGGCAAATTTCTTAATTGTCATTGATTTGAACTCAGAGCAAAAAATAAGGGAAATAACCACACGCTTTTTAATACCCTATCTTGTTTCCCCTAATAATCTCATTATAAAACAATGCCTCGCTTGAAAGCAATATATTCACCACATAAAAGTGGTGCATCTTTTTGAGACATGACAATGAACAGTTTATTGCGTACCAATATTAAGTGTGTCGTAACTAATGTCACAGTTTTGCGGTTGCCTGGCATATGTAACAAGACCAGGGGCGTAACAGAGGTTGGTTGTCAGGGGGGGCACAGCCAAAATAAATCCTGGTTAGAATAATTCCGTCCCGGAATTTTTCGTAAAAGATTGCCCCAATTTTTTTTCCAGTCAGTCACCTAGTGAATTTAACGTAAGTGTGTGTGTGGGGGGGGGGGGGGGGGGGGGGGGGGGGGGGTCAAACAAATTCGCACGGTCAAAAAAATGTGCACGGTCACAACATTTCGCACTACAAAAAACACAACAGTCAACAATTTGTTGACAGTCAACAGTCAACATTTTCTTCTTTCTTTCTTTCCCTTTCTTCTTTTCTTTCTTTCCCTTTTTTCTCCTTTTCCTTTTTCTTTTTCCTCCCTTTTCCTTTCTCTCTCTCTTTTCTTTCCCTTTCTCCCTTCTTTTCCTCTTTTCCCCCCATTTTTCCAGGTGGGTAGGTTTGAATTTCCTGCTGAGCACCTTCGAGGGGGGCACTGTGCCCCCCCCACGGCTGTTACGCCACTGAACAAGACAATACTACAGACAACTGAAGGGTGTCTGTATTTACTTCTTCGTTTCCGTCAACTCCGATAAAGTGCTCTCTTATAAACCTCTTCTATTTATCCAATATTCAATATTGCTTTTTAAAGCAGGTTTATATTATACATGTATATATCTATTTTGACATTTACCAAGAGTACTTATTAAAACTACTAAAACCGTGTACATAAATTGTCATAATTTAATACACAATCACGTTATTTCTTTTCTCCGAATTGGTTAAGTAGTTTGCTTAGTAGATTAGACTATATTTGCATATCGAGGGGTGGTTTTAAATTGATATGCTAATTGATATGCTAATTTTGCAATTTTGAGTCACACTTCGAATTATTCAAATTTGAGCATCATATTAGTCGGGGATATACAGAGGGTTACCGTACACTCCCAGGACTCCATGAAACAATTTTTTTTACTCACTTTCATGGTCCTAAAACATATTCAGGATGTTCCCAACAATAATTTCATAATGCTAAGGGGGTTTATTCAGTATGGTGTCCAAAATGGCCGCCCGAACTTGTGCTGATGGTGGGCAAATTGTGGGATTTAACATTGGTCAGGGCAGAAGGGGGAGCACTTTACATTACACCTACAAAGTGTTCAAACACTTTTTTTCTAACATTGTAGTGTGCACTTGCCTAAACCAGGATATCCCCTAAGGACAATCACTTTACAAACCTTGGGATGCATTAACGATTGTAAGCAGAATAATATCTGTATTTACTTGAGAATTTGTATTCTTTTCCCTCTTATCAAATCATGAACCGTAGCGGTCAAATAACTTTGATTTGAATTCATTTTTTGTTTGAAATAATTTCGAAATTGAATAATATACTTAAGTAGTATAACGCTACTAAATTATGATTGATTCTGCTATATTAACGAGTTGATGAGCCGCTTATAGGTATTTGTCCTATTGTTATCCTTGATTAATGCCCACATCATCGATAAAATACCCTTTACTCTGAAATAATATTTATATATTTTTCTATTGGATTTGCATGATTTTTATTGTGGTAACCTTATTTGGCGAGGAAATATTTACTTCAAAGGGCCAATCGCACCATTTATAGCTGTTCATATGTGCCATAAGAAGGTGTCAGCAAAAAGATGGAGAAGGATTGTAATGTAAATATATTTGATGAAGTATGAATATAAACAGTTATTTTATTCTAAAAGAATCTTACAGTTTTCCTGTGTCCATAATGTTCTGAATACATTATACAGTCTTAAGATAAACACATATCCCATAAGCACACTTCAACCTTCTCTATACGATACTTGTAAAATTGATAGGGGGTAAGTTAATGTTTATCAACTGCTTTATATGAATCAATTTTCATTTTACGCTGCTTTGTAAATAGTGGATGCGTAGTACAAATAGTGTGCATTTGCCTAAACCAGGATAGCCCCTTAGGACAATCGCTTTACAACCTTGGGATGCATTAGCGATTGTAAACAGATCTGTATTTACTTGAGAATTATATTCGTTTAATCGTTTCCCTCTTATTCACTAATCCACCCCTTCACTACAGTAATTCTACCAAATCAGGAACCGTAGCGTTCAAATCACCTTGATTTGAAATATTTGTTTGTTTGAATAATATACTTAAGTAGTATAACGCTAATAGTATTATGATTGGTTCTGCTATGCATATTGACGAGTTGACGAGCCGCTTATATGTATTTTTCCTAGTGTTATCCTAGATCATTGCCAACATCGATAAAATACCTTTTACTCTGAAATAATATTTATATATATTTCTATTGGATTTGTATGATTTTTATTGTGATAACCTTATTTTGTGAGGAAATATTTACTCAACGAGGGTTTAGCAAAAAGGTGGAGAATGATTTTAAGGTTAATATGTTTTATGAAGTATGAATATAAACAATGTTTTCGTCCTAAAAGATTCTTCCAGTGTTCCTGTGTCCATAATGTTCAGAATACACTATACAGTCTTCTCTATACGATACATGTAAACTTGATAGGTGATAAGCTAATGCTTCGCTATGTAAATTAAATCAGAAGTACGTGTTAATCAGCCCCTTTTTATGAATTCATTTCCATATTAAATGACCTAACCTGTCTTTGTGAATATTGGATGAATGGTATGAATAATGTACATTTACCTAAACCAGCATGTACCCTAAGGACAATCTACTTACATACCTTACATGACGCCTTAGCGATTGTAAACAAAATATCATCTGCATTTATTTGAGCATTTGATATCACCCTTCCACCTTATGGGTACCATTTGTATACCAAACTAACTCCATCGATGACCACTTAACGTAATTACTCGAGTTTCCAAATGCAAAACACACACACACCCCTACATGTGTTCTTTCAATACGACGCCGCGTGAAAGCAAGGTGTGCTATATAATAAACAATAGAATAGCTGCGATGCATTTAAGGCTGGATACACCTACACGGGCAATTAATATTTATAATTTGAATCCCTTAACTTTTGCTGCCATTTTGTTCTACTATTCGCCATTTTAGCATTATTTGTTTGAGATAAACAAACGTTGAACTTTACCATAAATCAACAGATTCAAGTCGTTTTGTATATGCGGCAACAAACTCAGTATTGAAAGTATGCTTTCCCTGCTTTACGGTAACATTTGTTAAGTTTGGTTATAAGGTTGAAGGGTCAACGACGGGGTCAGGTTTGGTATAACATTAGTTTTTTAAATCTAAAAATGCTAACGTTGTCGCTCTTCAATTTGCATAGTTTGAGAAATGAAGCCTTTAAAAGGTATCGCGATTTTTGAGACACTCTGCATATTATAATAGCAGATCGTATGTTAATTACGTGTAACACATACATATTTAAGTCAGCAATAAGAATATTGGTGAACCGAGGAAATTACCTCTATGCCCGTCCGGCCGTAACAACAAACATATTATCTTTATCCAATTATCTTGATCCAACACATTGATCAAATATCTTTGCTAATGTGCTTTTCCCTAATCCTGTATATCCTTGTAAGACAAATTGTGTATGTATCTTAAAACCTTTTTTCCATATAGTCGATGAGAATTATCCAAATAATCCAAATATTAAAGAAATTAATCCGATTCTTATACTGTAATATTTGATTCAAATGAGGAATTCGACTAATGTTCTCAAATCTAACATAACAAACTTATGTACGTCATGCAGCTAAAATTGTCGCTCTGCGATTTGCCTGATATGTGATGCATATTGACTAATTAATGCTCAGTTCACTATCCAATATCCCCCGTTGAACAAGTATGCGTATACCTTAATGCAGACGATTCACAGGTCGATCACAATTAGCATTCGTACAAAGTTATTGATTGATGAAGCTTTAATCTGCAAACAACACATTATTTGAAGAATGCGTCTAATGAACATTTCACTAATCTAGCATAACCCTCAATTATCACCAAATCGAGAGTTACCAATCATTACCTCGTACACTATGAAATACGAACATGACGTCATTGCGTATAACAGTTAGTGTGGTATTATAGGGTGCGTTATTCTCATGCACTGGCGTATGTACTCACACGATTAATGCAACTGATCTGTCTATCGCTGATACACGCTCTGATGTCGTATTATAATCTATCCTTCAGATGGGGCTAAATACAGTAAATCACTCGATCAAGAATCTTACCTTTTTCATATAATGATTTTGGATGACGAGTTCTGTCAATGGTCATTTCCCTAAACCAGCATCACCCCGAAGGACAAGTTTTGAACATCTATATCTTAATGTTAATGTTTTAAAATTGCTCGAAATGCTTATGTTATTCGTATCATTTCATGTTATTATAAATGTAATGAATAATGTGACCAATGGAAAGTTTCTTAATTTACCTTGTCGGAGAAGTACACAATTTGTATCGCACGTACCTTGATTCTTGAGTTCCGCCGCTCGATCTGCATTATCCATCTGGCAAAAGAATTGCTCTAAACCCTTATAATTCCACTCCTCCTGCATTTTAGCTGGCACCGTAGTCACAGCTATGGTCGATTCCGCTGTTATATTCTCTTCTTCAAAATAGGTGGTAATCACCGTATAAACATCCACTAATTCTTCAACTTCAGTGAAGTTACCACTGACAGGTTTGAGCTATGGGAATAAACGAAACCAAAGATTCAGAACAGTTTGGGATTAATTAGTGTACTACCACAAACAAATATGCATTATAGACTCCCATGCGTTGATGCAAGAATGAATGAACGTTAACAGCGCTGTGAAACTCTCGGAGCAATACCCGTTTGTAGATGACGTCACGTATCGCTGACGAATCAATGCGTGAAATTAAAAGCGTATTGTATGTATAAGTCTATCAGCTCACTTTCAACTTATTCAATTACATCGAGGGAAACACCCGGTTTGCGTTATAATCCACTCCTATTGAAACATTTATATAGCCAACTCATACCAGGTGTTTCACGAGCGAATTAAATTGGCGCGCTTCACTATTGCATCACAAATTGAACGTAGATTAAATTAAGCAACAAATACACGTTTTGTGTAGCAGACCTAAGTGACCTGATACGCTTCACTCAGATCCAGACACTAGCAGAACATAATAATCTTATAATTGTCAAGGACACGTAGCGTATAAGATTTATTAACAACAATGATGTATATGTGGGTGGGTTTGGAATGCCTGAAAGTCGGATATAATTTGAACAGCTCGTTGGTTTTGATATCCGGACGAGAAGAACATTATGGGTGCTCACATTCTCACGGTCAGCTGTCTCTATTATGCGTGTAAAATTTACTATTTAAAGAATTTTGACTAAAATACGGAAAAACATACCATTATCCTCTCATTCCATAATTGACACTGTGTCAAACCAATTTTGGATATCTTTTGTTTTGAAAATATATTGAGATGAACATATCTCATACATAATATTCGTTTAATTTCAATAACATAATATTGCTATGAAAGTATAACTACAGGATTCCTAAAATGCGCTATGTCGTTATAGAATGCGATATAGTCCCCTTGAGCTATAGTGCGACCTGTACAGTAAAGTATAGGGCATTTATCTCTACACGCAACACTAGTTTCACGCTTCATTCCGTGTATGTCTATGGAAGCTTTAGGGGTCTATGGCGTCCTTCACAATAGTGTATCTTATGTTACTTATTGCTATATAATATTTCGCAAACGTATTTGATATATTTCATCGATACCTAGAATGGTATCGTTTCGGATTAATTTGACATTTTTGAAATTTGGTGAAATCGTGTTTTTCGTTTTCAACACATTTCGTACGATAACATTTACACCACAAACAAGTTCATAACAGCCTCTTATAATGAAATTATTAAGTAACTCGTCGGGCTGATCACAATCCTTTATACCATATAAATATTGATTTGTAAACATCACAAAATCAATACAATTCAATCCGATTATGGGAAAGCATCGGCTTAACATTTTTCAGATAGATTTATTGTTTGACATGGGATTCGAATTTGAAATTTTATATACAGTAGAGAACATTTTAACAAAACGTATAATCTAAACATTGTCTGTAATTTCCATACACCTATCGTCTAAAATCTGAAAGCCCTAGAAAAACTTCTTGTATGCAAATAATATGCACGTAATATGATACAATATTAATAGTTTTGTTCGTAATTGTCACGTGACTCTTTGCTGTTTCTATGTGATCCTCTTGATGATAAGGGGACGATTGTGTTAAAACTTTCCCCCTAAATTGTGAATTCATTTGAAAATCCACCAACATTTTTACAACAAATTTAAAAATAAAAGCCTGACCAACCGACATTACCTTGCCCATTGAACAGGGTTTTTCTCTCGTCCCCTATGAGCCATTTCTTATCTATCTTATAACATGCAATGTCACCGATATACCTGTTACGTGAGGCCAACGGATATGTTTGCCAGCTACCATAGTTCCTTATGTAATTACATTTCTTACGCTGTCTTCAACATGGAACAATCTTGTCAGCTATCTTCAACATGGAACAATTTTGTCAGCTATTTTGTCTCTTAAATATTTTATTATGGAATCGACTATTTTCAACATTTTTGGTACACATTATTCATAACTTTGATTATGATCCTCTTCTAAAATTATAATTGATATGAACATTATATTTATTTATGTTTTTGCAATCTCTTTTGCATCATTGATGATAAATCGTCCAACATTGACAAACCTTAATAAAAAATCATGGAGATACAATTTTGACTAATGTCAGTTTATGCATGGTTATGTTCTATCTGTATTTGACAACCATCATCTACAAGTGTGTTCAAAAAAGCTCTTAAAACTCATTTGTTCCCTTAAACAGTTTTCTGTTTATATTTTGTTTCTAATCTTTTTTGTAATTGCTATAATACATTGTACGTACTATGCTCAAGTTACACTCACATTTTGTAGTTTAAGTTGTAATTTTAAGGTTTTATCTTGTAAGCGCTCTGAGCCTTTTGGAAATGGCGCAATTAATGCTTTCTGTATTGTATTGTATTGTGTATGCATACCAATATATAAATCGAGTACTCAGCCTGCTCCTCGTGCTCCTGCTCATCCTTTGTATATAACTATTCTTAATTGTAATATAAAGACCCCTTTGGAAATATGTTTCTGTAACTTGAAAGGTTTATCCTTGGCATGTTACCATTCTTATGTTTTGCTGTAAGTGTATGTTTTTTTTTTCTCAACATGTTTTATATATTGTAAACCCCGCAATGCTATTTTGTGTATGATATAATTATGCTAAATGAAATAAAATAAAATTGATTGAACATTATTACCAATTTAATGAGTGCGGACATTCTTCTTCTTTTTTTTGGGGGGGGGGGGGGGGGGTAAATCTGTGTCTTACATACCGTCATTGACATTCTTGATACAGATAACCAACGGCCATACATGACATTATCTGCAATATTATTTGCTACATTCACACCCGACAATGGTAATCGCATCCAAATAGTCAAAAAAGCAATGTTTCAGATATACCCTGCAGCATAAAGCAATACAGACCCTTGTCTATGTCTTGTATTAATAATCACAATAAAAGACGAACTATTGCTTGGTTCTTATCCACTAACAGTGCAGGAGAAGAGGGGTGGAAATAGGTGCCTGTCGTATGATCAGGGGTATAACCTAATAACTCTGGTTAATATACATGATTTGATATTTCATTTGGGATTAGGGATGATGGGACGAGACTTCTGGTAGGAGGAGGGGGAAATGATCCCTGCTCCTTCTCTGGTTACGCCCCTGCATATTAGCCCCAAATACTAAGACTGATGAAAGTTGATATTGACGGGCTTATATTAATACAGTTACCAGTTTACTCATAACACGCCTAAGCATTGAACTCATATGATGTTTCACACCATGTCAGAACTTGGCTCTGCATCAATCCGTATGGACATTTTATATTCAAGACCGAACACCTACTATTTACAGAGGAGGTATTTGTTGATGCACATCAGCAATGCACCTCTTCAACAAACACTCACTGATCAATGAAAACAAAACACAGATTATATTGAGAGTCCTACATTCAGTGAGTGTTAAGAGGTATGTTCGAGAGTATTAAGGGCATAAGGGCATGTCTCGAGGCGCCATTCCCACCCGTGAATATCTCCGGCACATAATGCAATGTGCGAGGTACACACAGAGTACAAGTTAAACACACCATGTAAAACAAAATAAATAAAATACTACATAATGTATGTATATAATGGTGTGACCGGTGACGTAGTGCCCGGCAGTATGCGTGCGCACCTACAGGGAATGTGCTTTACTTAACACTTGATTGATCATTACTTACCATGCTTACGGTGTAATAGTGCAGTAGTCATGGTCTGTATCCCTAAGCACAATGATAGACCAGGTACTAAATCTGGTTGCCCGGCAGTATGCGTACGCACCATAAGGGCATGTGCTTTTAAAATTGTCGCTCAGTGATGTGTGTTTTGCTTTCAAATAGTATGATGTATGCAGTAGTCATGGACTAGTACCTCTAGCTTGTCTTTAGACCAGGCGCTAATCAATTTGTAAACACTACTGATGTAAACAACGGTCACCTCATCTATATAACAGTTTGTTGAGAGCAATTAACAAATGAATTGATAAATTAGAACGATACTGGAGCTTCCTTTTAACAACTGCTACGCTGCGTTTGAAACCGTCACACTTCATCAGGCAACTGACCCACTGTTGATGTTAGATCAAAACTATTCCATAACTGAGAACATTCATCTTTATAATTACCAAATGATTTGTAAAATAAATTGTACATTTATCAATTAAAGGATATTTTAGACAGAGTTATGCAATTACTTCATGCAACATTGCGTTCTTTTACTGTTCTTAAGAAATTCAAAACCAGCCTGTGTGTGTCAATAACGGCGAAACACCAAGATGTACTCCGTGATGTCTGCCGATTTTGAATGGTTTGTAGGTACTTATACCACATTCTTTTCACCGTTATTAGCAATACCGATGAACGTTGTGTAAAATCCATAAGGGCATTCGGTTTTAAACACTTTCCACGCGGCTATTAGTTTTACCATATTATACAAAACAGATTTTTCAGAAACCTTTACCAACTTTCAAGGTCTTTCTCAAGGATTACTGAACCAATGATAGGCATGTTTGTACTTATTTTAATGTATTTATCATGGTGATTCAAAATATGGTGATGGTATTCAATAATGTTGATATTTTTGAAACATTTTGTGAGATTTGAGCGTGTCGTCTGCTGATGCCTGCCTTGTGGAAAGTGTTATGGATTGACTTGATCATGCTTATGCCTTCCATCCCTGAATATGCCAAGCACATAGTTTGGAATCTATACTGCATGCATCAATACGGACATCCCTCATAGTATTACATCAATATTGACAGCCCTCTTAGTATTGACTAGCTACTATTTATAGAAACGCTACAGGTTGGAACGTATCGAAATAGCAGCAATTCAACCCATATCGGTCAATGAAGGGACACTGGTAATATAAAGAGGATGACATTGAGCCCGTGCTAAAGACGATTCTAAAGGGCAAGGTATGTCTTAGCACTTTCCACCCGGCTATTAGTTTTACCATTTACAAAACTTCAAAATGTATCTGAAGAATTACTGAACCAATAATAGGCATATTTGTACTTATTTCAATGCATTTTTCATGGTGATTACAAATATGTGATGCGATCTGTGCAAACCCGTCGGATGTCGCGAAATGTGAAATAGGGATTATTGGTAACAATTATTATTATTATTTTGTTTTTAAGATTTTATTTAGAAAATTAATTTCCAATACTTTGTGTCATCATTTTTTATGAAATGTCACCTTCAAACACTTACAGAAGACTCTTTTCTCATTTACCTTATAATGTTATTCTATTGAACTATGTATCTTTTTGGCCTGTTTTCATGATTTCTTGTTTTATAGCTATTTATGACATCACAATCATCATTCATTCATAACTTTTTTGTAGTGATCGTAGAAAAATGATAGAAACAGTTCTGATCAGCACAGTTTCAGCTTTCTTATGATATAAATATCTCCAATATGAACAATCCCACAATTTGGCGGGTTTTCACAGATCGCATCACATATGGCAGTGAAATTCAATAATTTTGACATTTTGTAGCACAAGAATGAGGACACCACCAATGACCACGCGTATTGTGCGGGGTTCACGAAATGCACGTAATACGCCTTTCCAATGTGTTTACTAGGGAAAGCTGTGATATGGAAACGACCCCTAAGTTGATTAGAGTCGGCTAAGCAACATTAATCAATGACGAACATACAAGATGTATTGATAGCATTGCTTTACGTCATGTGACTGGAAGAGAGGTCATATGACTGGCAGAGAGATCACATGAGTTGAAGAGAGGTATGTTTAAGGGTTATGAGGATCGAGTACCTATTTTAAGAAGAGCTTATTGGTGAAATAGCATCTCTTCATGGTATGCTGATGATCGAGGAAAAACCAAGATGCCACTGACTTTTGCACTCATTGATTTGTAAGAGGTATGTGTTATTTGTATGCTTCGGAATATATAAGCTTAATTAGAATAATTAATAACGATAACAGAGATTATACTGAAGTGCTTATATGCAGTAAGTTGTAACTGGAAGAGGTATGCTTAAATAACATGCCTCGACGCCCGTTTGACACTTGAAAGATGCTAAATATTACCAGAAAACATGCCATCTGCAATACACCTATGTATTGAATTCCTGTGTGTCTTCACATTCCTGAATATTTCAAACATATAGCGTCATGTTCCGAGAATTTGCACTGAATAAATCAATAAGGACACCCCTCTCAATGATTGAACAAATACTGTCTACATATACAAGAGCTAGTGATTGATTCGAATCGACTTAGCAGCTCTCCGAGCAACATTGATCAATGATGAAAACAAAGATGATATTGACGGGCTTACATTCAATGAGTGGTAGGGAGGTATCTTTAAGGGATTTAAGGGCATAAGGGTATGTCTCAAGACTCCAATCTCACCCCAGTATATCTCACGCATAACCACGTGTCGGTAATGCACAGCGCAAAAATCGATATCATATAGGAATGAACAACTATCTATAATTTAGAACAGGTGGTTGCGGATTTATATCCACATGACAGGTCGAGACGAGAAAAGAAAAGAACAATTGTTGACGAGAAAAAAAAGAACTCAATACAGATGAAAACCTTATCAAAAGTTTAAATAAAGACAACTTGTCGAAACCGAGTTTTTAGACTCGAGTCTAAGAGTCTATACAACCCACAGCACATTGTGGACGACGGAGAGCAAATGTTACAATGCACGACCACCATAAGTGTGTGTGGACAAACATATGTTTAACCATTTTCCTTTAAATGGTCACCATTTTGTAATTTTAGCTTTTATTTCAATGCCATATTCAGCATATACGAGGGGCAGTCAATAAATAATGAAAGTGATCATGGAATGGGATGCATTAGTGATTCTATTGAGGGGATAATGTGATCAATACAAAGTATGAACCTTTGTCTTTCAAACAATACACTTTTGGATTGTTAGATACCTTTGGTTATGTAACGTCATTAAAATAAACACAATAGGTTTCAGACACTGACTGAAATCTGTCAATTATTTGGCTGGATATGTAATATGTTGAATATGGTTTGATTGATACATTTGCGTATATCTCGGCAATGCAAGCATAAAAACAGATAACACTTGGCACATAGTTAGAATACACACTTATCTCTTTTGGACACTATTTTTTAGATCTGAATGCCTTAATACGAACAAGAAGAGACCATCTCAAATACGCTTTTATTTAGCAAAATCCGCAATAATATACCTTAGAAAACAACAAAGGATAAAGAACAATGGAGGGATTATAATTTAATAAATTGTTGTGGGATGTAAAGCAATAATAGTGGGGATTTCAAAAGGAGCTGTTCATAAAATTTCCTTAAACCATTGAAATTATATGACGATTACTTCACAATACATATCTAGTAGCTCTAAAGATAACAGTAATAAGAGACGTTGTGGCAGCCATCTTTGATTGATACATTCATGTATATCGTCATTTTGACTATCACAACATTTTTACACATTGATTTAAGCATTTTTCATTATTTCTGATTAGAATTTGAAGGCACAGTAAGCTTTTATCTGGTAAATTTCATGCTTTTAGCCATTTTGGGCCCGTTTCAAAATTATCTGCCGTCTGCGCATGCGCATTTTTTCTGCATGTTTCATGCGAACAAGTTCAGATAATTAGTTAACTATCATATGGAATCTTCCAAACTGGTTTATTGCTTGAATTTTTCCTAAATTGTTTGATTTTCCGCAATATTAGTGATTCACTGACTGGGCATTTTAAAATGAAAATTAGTATTTGAAATACTGATATTTGTATACCTTTTATTCAATTGCTTCTCCTTACTTTTTCCTCTTATACTACACATTCCAAATTACACAGGGATTAAAGTTATTGTCTTTTGTATCATATTTATGAGGAAAAAAATCAGGATTTACCTGCTTCTGATGTCATGTTATGCAATCTTCTTACCACGTGTTTCATAAAAACAATTCAAATTTCCCGCCAAATAACTGATTTAGCAGTGTCCCAAGTGCACTTACTTTGAGACAATGCTATGACGTCATAGTTCACACTTAAAAATCCAAAACTGTATTGTTTGAAAGACAAAGGTTCATACTTTGTATTGATCACATTATCACTTCAATATAATCACTCATGCATCTCATACTATGATCACTTTCATTATTTATTGACTGCCCCTCGTATAGCCAAACTATTAAAATTGAAGATGACGTTAAATTACATATTCTTAAACTTAAATATTCATTGGAATATATGTAATTTGTTGGAACAATTTACATCACACATCTCCTTTTACGATTGAACAGATGTATATATATATATATACCATGTAGTAGGATTATATTTAGTGAGTGGTAGGTAAGAGGTACAATATAAGGGTATAACTTATAAGGGTATGTCTGGAGAAGACATTCGTATCCCTGGATATTCTGAGCAGATATACGAGGGTGGATCAAAAAGTGTTGCCACTTAGCCAATGTCCATGGATATGGGCCATACAATTTCAAAACTACAATCACATTCTCTTTAAGAAGCATCCCTCGACCTCTATTCACCGTTGAATGCTAATCCTCTACTTATCGGAGCATGGGCGGTACTCCAAAGTAGGGAATGTCTCATCTCTGAATGTACAGCTTTGGCTAGGCCTTGGACCCTTGAAAAGGTTGGTTGATTAGGGTGAATGATCCATTAAAAGGATACCATTATCACAAAGGTAAGTCTGGGTGAGGCAAGTTTGTGAGGACTTGCATCGTCGTGATGAAACAAAATTATGTATTGTCTTTGTAGGCTTCATTTCACAGGTATAAGTAGAAAATTGGTTTGGCAAATTATATACAGGCTATATTTCTCCAGCAAATTTACATAAGAGGGAGCTAAGAATGTGATGTAAAAGATGACATAACACAATAAAGACAGTATTGTCTTGTGTAGCTGGGGCTGCCTTTGCTGATATAAAGGATCCGCCCTCGTGTAACCCATGTGTCAGTTATGGACTACCTCGTACAAACCAATAAGAACTTTTATCTTTAGGACCAAACACCTATTTAGAGTGGTAGAGGGCAGCTCTTCGACATACACTGATCGATGAAGTACCCACAGATGATGTAGGGCAACTTACGTGCATGGAGTAGATTAAATTTCAGAGGTTAGTTGGTTTTATCAAATACAAAACAAATTGTTCACAAACCTTTCCCAACTTTCAAGGCCTATCCAAAGGATTACTGATCCAATACTAGACATGTTCGTACTTATTTTAATGTATTTCTCTTGGTATTTCCAAATATGGTAATTATTAAAATTCAATAATGTTGACATTTTTGAAACATTTGTGTACGCCCGAGAATACATTATAGATAATAATCTCAGTGTCCTGGTTGATCATAGGTGTTAGAAAATATTGTCACATATTATAAGTTCAACAATCGCTATTTTTTCAACCATCCATGCGGAAATATCAGGTTGGCTTCTAGATAGCATAATAGGGTAAGGATAAAACAAGACGAATCGCATCAAAACTAAAAGCAGTGATCCTCTCTATTTTTAGTGAATGTCTTTTGCGTTCCCCACCAAATCATTATTATGTAAACGTGTGTTATTTATATGTCTGTAAGCGCTTTTAGCTTCTGGGAACTGTCACATTACAAATACTTGTTGTATGTATGCAATGTCTTCGCAGGAAAAACACACACACTAGAGAATGTGTACTTTTGGTCCAAGGCAAATCTGTAACGTAATAAAGTACAGCGTACGGTTATGCCATAGTACACCATATTCCTTCGCGTAAAGGTTGTACCTCGGATCTTTAAAGTACAGTTTATCCCCGAGTTGTACATTACGCAATGCACCACTGCAGTGCAGAACAAGTTGTACCAACTATGTTATGTGGTAGCCAATCAGTTTACGTGATCATTTCACTACTCAACATACTTACATGCCATATTATCCCTTTAACTACATGTACCACTGGTGTGTAGGAGTGTCCAGAATATCCCTTTAGGGAGGGGGAGGGGGGAGG
The DNA here is from genome assembly GCA_035610835.1 of Ophiura sarsii. NCBI lineage: Eukaryota > Metazoa > Echinodermata > Ophiuroidea > Amphilepidida > Ophiuridae > Ophiura > Ophiura sarsii. Next base: position 5,540,428 of record CM069444.1, on the reverse strand, counting down.
GCTCTCTATTCCCAAAAATGACTTTAACACATAATTGTGCTTGCTTATCTGTTCCTGACAACGAGCGCGTAGCGCACAAAATTTTACTATTCGGTTTGTGTTGGCACGTGGTTCACAGCGAGATAGCGCGCGATAACATCGTGGTGTGTATTAGATGGGCGTTGGAGGTCAAGTGGGTGGTAGTAGATATGGTCTATGGTTGGGAGAAAGAATAAGGACTTTTTTTCAAGTCTAAGACAAAGGTAGTATCATCGCGGTACACATAGGATTTCTTCGCCAGTACGCTAGTGACATGAAGAGAGAGAAATAAAGACTGAAGCTAGTCTGGATACTGGTCTGTGCTTATCGTTCACTAATGAAATCTTGGTTTTGACGTGCGACTATTTTAATGTCATATATACATGTTATTTGGATATACTCTCAAAAGTTCACGTTCACAGTTCACCTGATCTGGAAATGTCTCAGATGTACACAAATGTGTGAAGGACCCACTTGATATCCGATTCGGGTGGTTTCTTGTTCCGGAAGAGCAAGGGTGTATATTGACAAAAACTTTGAGGCCGCCGTGGTGTACGACATCATCATGTACCAAATGTGAATAATGTATTTTGTATTAGTACTATGTTAACACTTTCCATGCGGCAGAACATTTTACAAAATGTTTCAAAATTTTCAAATTTGTTGAATTTTATTAACATATTTGGAAACCCCATGATAAATGCATTGGCATAAGTACAAACATGTCTAGTATTGGTCCAGAAATCATTGAGATATACCCAGTGGCGTAGCCCAGGGGGGGGGGGGGGGGGCAGGGGGGGGCAAATGCCCCCCCCCCCCCCCCTCCCTGACGGAAAAATCCCATTTGTGCCCCCCACCCCCTCTAAAATAAATAAAAAGGGGAAAAAAAAGAAAATAGGGGAAACAATTTGATAAAAGACCGAGATTGCGTGCGAGGTACTGGTAATATGTGGGTATATTCAGCCCAAAGTAGTAAAATATAAGGCAAAATTGTATAGTACATGTACTGTGCGATTGTTTTCTGACCGTGCGAATTTTTTTTACCTCAACCCTCTGACCGTGCGAATTTTTTTGACATATTTGGACATATTTGTACAGGTACTCATCTTTTTTTACATTTTAGATTCACAGAGTTTGTATTCGTAGGTAACAGTTAATGTATACGTAGGTATAAGAGAAGTAAAACTGTTATAAATTAATGTTGTACTTAATGTATGCTGCATTTTGGGGGTGAAATGATCATGCAGGGTTGTTAACAATATTTGTTTTTAAATAAACATGTTAAAACATGTTTAAATCCTAATATTATGGACATATTCCCCAATAGTTTACTTTAAATAGATACTAGAATATTAATTTAAAAAAGATTTTTGGAACAATCTTAGTGCATGGATGAATACTGGGCTAAATATCTTTTTCAATGTGAATTATCAGAATATATGTCTTGGCTTATTTAATGAAGATTTCGACTTTTTCAAAAATATAATTATTCTTTTGGCAAAACGTTATATTTATAGATGCAGAGTTGAAGAAAAGAAACTTAGTATCTATGTCTTTAAAGAATTGGTGAATATGACTGAAAAATCAGAGAAAGTCATTGCAGAAAGAAATAATAGAATGGCATCCCATAACAAAAGATGGGGGATATTGTTTTCATAATATTGTTTTCATAATATTATTTTCATAATGTTTTCTTTATAAAAAAAAAATAGCATTAGGCCCTTAAGTGCCTATATAATAGTAAAACTTTGTCTGGCACTTGTGGCGTCTGAATGTTGATGCCTTGTCTGTATTTGATGTATTTTGTGTAGTGTTATTTTTTGTATTTTGTTAATCTATTGTTGTATGTCATAAAATAAAAAAGTCCCTATAAACGGGCTGGAAAGAGAAAAACTTCAACAAAAAAACAAAAACAAAAAAAGAATATTAATTTAATGTTGAAAAAATATACAATATCTAACTCTCAGTTGTGATTTTGAATAGGTTTATTAAGAACAAAATATCAGGCAACAATTTTAAGCATTCCTATAAGAGAAAAACATGTTAAGACTTAAAGCACGGTAGCTAATATTGCAATAATCAAAGTATTCGTAGGTAACACATTTGTTCTCAACTTTAACTTCGTTGACTAAGAACGGTTGGATTCTTTGATTTTACATATGTTTAAGAGGCAAAATTGTACTCGACGTAGTTTTTATGCCCTGAATCGCGTGTGAGGGTGAATGTCGTACAGCAAAATAAAAAGGTGTCTTGCTTGACGTTAAAAGTTGATAATATAAGAATGTGCGCTCAGCACTGCTTTTACAAAACAATCAGAATTGCGTAATATTCAACATTTGAATAAAAAGCAAGATTAACCAAATAAACATTAAAATTATATAAAACTATGTTCCTATTTCTAAGATATAAAAGAAAACATCCTAAACATCAATAAACTCACTAGGCCTATACTGTTAGTATTATTGATCATCTAATTTGGTTAAGGAATGTTGATTAAAATTAATTTACACATGATAATTACGGCAGAAAATGTTTTATTATGCTAACGTATCTGATCATCCAATTTTGTAAGTGTCTTTCTTGCTTGACTTTCAATTATTAAGAATGTGCGTTTAACTTCTACAAAACAGTCAGAAGTGTGTAATATTTAACATCTGATACAAGGCAAGATGATGACAACATACATATCGTACTGGGTTAAAATTTCGTAAAGGTATAGTTAAACATTCAATTAACTCGCTAGTATAATATTCTTACTCATCTCATTTGGTAAAAAGCATGTTCATCATTAAAACTAAACATAATGAAATATTAAGCATATAGAAACATTTTAAGTAAGATGCCTCTGATCATTCAGCCTTGTAATCTCTACTTAACAAGTTTAGTGGATCTTGTTGTATTCTTTGTGTAGTTAGTTCTTCATCTCTCTCTTGTCACGAGAATGAATATCTAGTAGAACAGAATTACTCTTTGTTTATTATAGGACATTTTAGAATGTTAAGAATGAACGTTTCAGTTTCCGTGTGAATCCAAAGTATTGGATCGAATCAACTATTGAACATTTCCTTGAGCCATCATTCATTAGAAAGCAAGCGGTTTTCTTTTAGCAAACAGTTTGATTTGCCTGTAATTCATAATCTTGAATGTCAGATTATTTGTTTTAAGCAATAAAACAACCGGTTGTCTTCCTCAATTTGTTCTAAATGAAGGAGGCAAGGGAGTCTTCTAGCAGTTATCATTTTGAATAGCTGTTTTAAACACGAAAGCCAGATCGCTTTTTAATTCATTTAATATATACTTTGAAATAATTTCATATCAGACCTTATATTATATATATAAGTTTAATATGAGCCGAACATGTTCAAAGTCTAGAATATTCAAATGTCGTGCATTTCAGTCCACAGCGCGCGGAATAAAGCACATACAACTTACAGAAAGACATCCAGTTGTCAGATTAGAATTAAGATATAATTTCCTAGTTTGGAATTTGTATCATTCTAAAAGTCGTAATAGTAAGTTTTTATCGAGTTTCAACCGGAGGCAGATTCCGTTTGACATAGAATCACCAATATGAAATATTTTGTCAGATGTAGACAAAATAGGAATTTTATGTTTAAAAATTCAATGTTGTTTGATTTAAAAACACTAATCTAATAGGTTTTGCCACGACAGAGATATTGCCGGGCATGTGCCTTTCATTGTGATTTTCTTTTAAATCAACCACTGCTTAGTTCAATTACACTAATTAATGAATGTCGGAAGCATTATTCATGAACAATTCTTGATTTGAGACTGAAATCAGTTAGGCATACCCTTGATTACCTCCCACCTTTAAAAAAAGGGAAAATGTTTTACTAAATTTCTTGTTCACTTAAAATACGTTTCGGTGACATTACACAACCTGCCCGAGCAAAAATGAAGCAAGTTATTTTATATTTGTGACACATGAATTCAATTTTCAAATACAACTACAATAATGGCCAATATTATGTACCTCAGTAGTCACTTCTCTGCAATTCCAGAGGAAGTTGGTTAACTACGTATACATCATATCGACAAGCTGGTTTAAAACAATATTACGCACCAAACGATATTATTCCTGTCTTATACATTCCTGCTAAATATTTACATAATATAAGGTGCGAATGAAAGCGAAAAACAATACAGGAATTGTACCATGCTCATTAACTAATATATAGGTTACCTACGAATACAAAATGGAATATGAGAAAAATGATTATGAAGCCGAAATTTCATGGATATTATGACTAAATGTACCCATTTTAAGACGATCAACGTGTAAACTATGGATATAAATAACATTCATTCACTCTAACTCCAACAAAAATATGTTCTCGGCAAAACCAGTGTGATTACACCATGCACTTTATTTAAATTAACACCTCCTATTTTCATTTAATAAGGGAATATTATTTTTTTTCCCTCCAAATATAAATATAATAATATATCCAGTAAGATTGTATGATTGCGCACTGCTTGTATGTAAAATAAAATCATTTAGGGCCAATATGCACGGTATATATTATTGAATGTTGCCTACATATACATGTTACCTCCGAATACAACATGAAGTCAATGCACGAGAAGCTGTTACTGATTATTTATATAAACATTAATCACCCCCATTGCGATTTAAATCAACTGTCAGAGGATGTCTTTGCGTGATTAACATAAACAACTACACTAATAGGAGTAACAAGATTGAGACATAGGGAGGCTATATTCAATCAACTTTTAAGACAACAACAAATTATTGATGCACTTGTACGCAAACTACAGAATTTTGTGAAAAGTTACTTACAAAAGCTGAAAGATTGATGCAAAACTTTTCTGTGGCTTGCCGAACGCAGCGCACATTTTTACTTTATTCCAGTCGATACAAGTATGTAACAACAGAGGGAATAACCACGGTATCGTTATTTGTATTTGAAGGTAAAAGTTCATATTTCAAATTTGCCTACGAATACAGCCTTTTATTGCTGATATTTCAAAAAATGTTGCCTTCAAAATGATAAAACGTGGCACACATGTACATTGTATCACACTTCGCTTATTCTATAGATATCATTCACTAATCTGTGTTTATATTAAAATGGCAGTGTTTTAAGGGGGGACTTAAGGAAGTTTTTGATTTGATTTTTTGAATTTTGTGAGTGCTGTAATTATTGAACTATTAATCAAATGCATATAAAAGTATACATTTTTGGAAAGGAAATGGATCAGAGAATCCAAATTTAGCATCAATTTTGACCAAAAAAGTAGATTTTTTGAGAAAATCACAAAATTCACTTTTTTGACCCAATTTTTTTTGAACAAAGCTAATAAAAATAATTTTGAGTAAAAAATTTCAAAATTACTTTATAATGATGTTAAGATACTAATGAAGGGACCATTTATTTATTTTAAAACCTAATCTAATATTTTTGAAAAAATTGACCAAAAAGTGCCAAAAAACGTGAAAAAATGGATTTCTTTTTTTTTTTTACACTTTTTTGTCAAAATTTCAAAAAATAATGGATTAGGTTTTAAAAAAAAAAAATCGTCCCTTCATTAGTGTCTTAACATCATCATCAAGTGATTTGGGCATTTCTAACTCAAAATTATGTTTGTTAGCTTTGTTCAAAAAAATTAGGTCAAAAAAGTGGTGTTTTGTGATTTTCTCAAAAAATCAACATTTTTGGTCAAAATTGATGCCAAATTTAGATTCTCTGATCCATTTCCTTTCCAAAAAGGTATACTTTTATATACATTTGAGTCATGGTTCAATAATTACAGCACTAACAAAATTCAACAAAAAACTTCCTTAAGTCCCCCCTTAAATAGGTATTCGGAGGTAATGCATTTTTTTTACCAAACCGATCGTTTCCGCTTTTAAAATTTCTAACAGCTTTATCAAAAAATCGACTTGAATGTGGACAATGCATTTAAGTATTTAACATATTTAGGTATCCTTACAGCACAAATTACACTACCTCAGGCGAATTCTTCCCCGAAAGTGAGATTTACCAAAACATGTATTGGTAGGTAACGTCAAAACTTACCACAGCCAAAAAAATCACAACAATTCAGGGGATTGATCAAAAGTAACAAAAATTACAAGAGGCATTCTTGAGATATCCACCAATCAAACAGGTAAAATTATTTCCGCTTAAGCTCGTTTTCATCTAAACGGTTATATGTCTAAAATAAAACCTTAACAACTATTTTGTAAAAAGGGTGAAAAATAGCAGGTTTATTGCTCGCATACGCCCAATTGTGCATAGAAGTTAGTCATATTATATATGGCGCGAAGCGTCTCATCGAGGCGGATACGTATAACACAAAAATAAAATAGTCAAGATATAGATAATTTTATTATAGGCCTGAACATCACGTGTACACTTTTCGTTGGATTCGACCAACCATTCACGAATTTAGTATGCCATTCAAACTTCAATGTTGTGCAATAGAAACAATACACGACACTAAAATAAAACCAGTGAAAATATCACACATTCTCCCCCAGCGAGTATATTATTGTATAACCAAACCCTTGTCAGTATAATATGAAAACGGCTATTAAATCAGTAGTATGTCTGGGAAGGTGTAGCCATGATGTGAAAATAAACTCATGTATGTAAACCATTAGTAATTAACGGGCAAGTTCAACCTATTTCAATGGGAGCAAAAGTATTAGGAAATGAGAAAACTACAGTGCAACTTACCATGGACGCCTTTTATTTTCAATCAATTCAGTATTTTCTCTCCGGAATTTTCTCCAAATACTTTTAAATAGCTCAACTTCCAATAAATCATTTAATCTCCTTGTATGAGTTGGGTTTTTTTGTTCAGCAATTTCTATTAAACCTCTATTGTAATTGGTCTTTGCTTATGTGTAGGGCCCAGCCAACTAGAAGCTAGCTTTTAATTGACCTTGATTTTACAGCTGAGTACACATCTTCAATATATATATATAGACCCGTAAGGGATGTCACCAGGCACATAATATGGAGCCACACATAGCCGGGGTGCGTATCACTAATTTAAAACAAATCAATAACAACAATTCATAAAAAGTGCTTATAATATTTTGTTGTGCATGTCAAGACGCTTTAATTATGGTTATGTTCCAATAAATTATAACAATATTGGTAGTCAATTATGCAAACTAATGAAATAAATATATTATAAATACAACGAATTGTTGCGCTTTGCTCATACATTAATGTCGGAATTATTAAGATTATGCACAACATATTTGAATGTATAGGTTTCCAAGCTATACACATCCAGATATAAATTAAAATCTGTTTTTCATTTGATGCTAATTAAAATGTAAAATAATACGCAAATGACTTCATTGAAAGAAAAGTATTGTTTTATAGTCATTTGAAGGTAGGTGTTCCGATTGCTGGCCCGATTTTCAACTTGATGTTTTCTATTCTACATGAAGGGTCATCCTTAACATACATGTAGTCATATTCCAAAGTTTGAGTTGCATGATTCCAATGGTTTTTATTTTAGATGCACAAGGTGATATGCAATTTGCTTATTGATTACACAAACATGCCGGATGGTTAACCCCTTTGGTAGTAATTCACTGCATTTTGGCCTATAACGTCTAGATGAATCATATCCTGCACCTTTAAGTGAATTTGATAAAATGATAGAATTTGATATAAAGGGCCGGGCATTGATGATCCGATGCACTGTATGACACCATGGCTCATGTACACCTCTGCTGACGTGCTAATAATTAATAACCTTTTCCATAGCTTGAACAGCCTGTATATAACTAAGTTAACACTTTCAACGAGGCCATACTCTAACCCCGAGATGTGCAACTTGACGGTCTATCTCGGGGATTTCTGAATCGATACTAGGTATGCGTGTTCTTATTTTAATGCATTTCTCATGGTGATTCCAAATACAGTAATGAAATTTAATTATTTTGACATTTTTGAAACAATTTTGTGACATTTTGGAATGTCGTCTGCAGACGCCTGCCGCGTGAAAAGTGTTAATATCGGTAACGTAGTAAATTCTATGAACAAACAACAATATTTGCATATGCTGTACAATGATAAATCGTTAGTCAACATACCACGTATCTAACTCATTTAGTTAAAGGAAGATGAATTTTAAACCTCGAATTTATAGAGAAAATGCCTTCAAGGGTGCAGGTCGATGTTCCGACGTGTCATTTGTTTTAACGGTTTTTATCACGACAGTTTTTTACTATGAAAGTTTAATATTCTTCCGAAGAGTCATTTCTCCGAAAGTTTATTTTCCGATAGATTGTTATCCCGACCGTTTATTTGTCCGAAATATAATTGATCCAAAAGACAATTGATTTGAAAGAGCAAAGACGTTTAGAAACGATGACCTTTGGAGATGGTTTCTTCTCATAAGGGCCTTTTTCTTCGAGTTCGGAGCAAAGATCTTTCGAAGTGATGATCCTTGTTTTCTTCGAACGGTTTACTCTGTAAGGTCGACATTCCAAACATATTTCGGAGACAACAATTGTTTGAACCAGTACATTTTGGACAGGTGACCCTAGCAAACCTTCGGAAATGATCTTTCGGGAAAAAAATCGAATTAATGACTCTTTGGATTAAAAAATACGGAACAATGACCTATCGAAACAACAGAAAAAACCTTTCGAACTAATGAACTTCCATAAGATGCGTCATATATTTCTTTCAACGCCATCTATAAATACATTTTGTAACACCTTCCTGTCGGTCAAATAGTTCTGTTTGTTTTATCTTATATATTAAGACGGAGTTGGTCATTTTGTTTCCGGTTGTAGTTGTTTTTTGTATCAGTTCCACACCACGCCACGAAAACTTACGTACTTGGTGTCATTTTATCCCGTTATTCCTCTTATTGTGCCCATCGACATTGATTTAGGTAGCATCATCACGTAAAGTGTCAAATAATATGATTTTTCAATTAATTAACACGGAATTGTGGGGAATTAGAGGTCGTAAGGTCATCGGAATTAGAAACCAGCGAGAAATCCACACCAATTTATTTTTTCAACGACGATATGATAGACCGCCGTTTGACTGGCGAAAAACCCTTCAGAAAATAAATTAGGTGGCGCACCTTTAAACGCAAGTACACCCAGACGACGGTGGCTACGAACGGCCGTTAATTTTGAATTTCCGTTGGTTTCAATGTAACAATGGATTTTGATTATATGACCCCATAAAATTCATCATAGGTTAGAAGAAAAATTTTCCAATCCAAAACCGTTCGGGATGGCTAATCATCCCAATTGTAAATGCTATTTTTTGAATTTAAACCGTTGTTAAGCGGTCGTCCCATTCACTTGATCAGGTAACCTCGTTCGCATATTTTAACCTGAATACTCGTGAATACGCCTATGTCCAGCGTCGTCTGAGTACACCAAATTTCAGAATCATCAGATACCATTAATCATAACCTTATTCCACATTTCCCCTAAATTAAAAGTTGCAAATTTTCATCAAAATCAAATTGTGGCGAATTACGAAAAAAAACTCAAAATTCGGCAGCTTTGCAAATTTTTACATGGTGACAAATTTGCGATCGATTTAATTATCTAGATACAATCCAGTCCCTAAAATCCATATGAAATGAATAAAATCAGGTTTATTTGTGAACCAAACTTATTTCCTTGCATGAAACAGTGCTATTGTAATATCAAACGCTGATCAGGTCGTATCTAAAATAATAAATAGGATTTCTGCACCAAAATGTTACTGTGTTACTTAGGTCTGAAATTAGGTGTTATTTTTTCATTTTGCCAAAAACATTTCCGATGTAAAATACACTTTATAGTACTACCAAATAATGGCGTGCACGTCTATTAGCCGGTTACTGTAAAATATTTGGTCAAACCACACTTTTGACTCATAATTATTGAAAACAATAGCAAAATTGATCTGTTACGCCACTGGGGCGGACCTACGTCACGCCGGTGAAAACAAATCAAACGCCGGTGAAAACAAAAACAAAAACAAAAACAACTTGCGCAGATCAATCAATTAAGGCAACCGCACATTGCGCCTACTGCGGATCAAGTGCGTAACGCTCAGCGTTGAGTGCGTGCATGGAATGTTTTGTTTCTGAAACACTGGTTGCCAAGCAAATTTGCTAAAAAGAACTCGAAGTTCCCGTATGTCCGCCCCTTCCTATAAACTTGAAAAAATAGTGTTTCGAAACAATCAAAACTCTTCGAAACTCTTGCGTACTGTGACACATCTTTGAAAAGACTAAAGCTGAGAACATACTCCACCTACATATACGCTCCTACGCTGTGCTCTGGCCCAACGCTACACGATAGCGTTGGGCCTGCGCGTGTAGTGTTGGGCCAGCGCTGTTATCATACTTTAAGCTCAGTGCAACGCTATCAAGTTGACCTGATTTGAACATGAGCGTTGGATGTAGTGTTCACACTCTCTCAAAAAGCGTTGATTATTCAAATTATCGTAAAACACCGCTTGCTGATGCTGATCAAGCGTTGTCAAGTTCAACCTTTTCGTAAGCTGGGGTGCGCATGTATGAGAGCGCAAGCGTTGGAGCGTAGGTGGAGTATGTTCGCAGCTTTACTTCATTCCACTCGGCACAACTGCAGAATGCTACGTTTCATAAATCCAGGCACAACTAAGATTTTTGCCATGGGCACATTTTGTTGAAGTTGGATGTTTTTACCAGGGGAGAAAAATTGGGGGGGGGGGGGGGGGGTGGGTGATTGGTCAAAGTGGACCTTTTTACAGAAATATGGACCTTCAGTCAACTAAAGCCTTTTTTACGTTCATAAAAATCAGTGGGGAATTTGAATACATCGTAGCCAGAAGAGGGGTGGGGTGAGGGCGATTGCCCTCAAAATTATGTCAGTTAAGATTTGCCACTGTCGGTTGAGATTGGCATCGTTTGTTGTGATTTTGTCGGTTGAGATTGGCACCGTTTGTTGTGATTTTGTCGGTTGAGATTGGACTGTTGGAAATTTGGTTATTTAATGCCAAGGTTTTTCTCTCACAGTTGCGTCAACCATGCGTTAACCTAGCTTCACCTGTGCGTAGCACGGGTTTTTGCTAGTACATATTATGCAATAAATTTGGTTTAATCCACTGTAATAAAGCTCCACTGGAATCAAACAGCTCGATAAAACACTTTCCATTAGTTTTACAATATATAAAACAGATTTTTTCAGAAACCTTTTCCAATTTTCAAAGTCTATCCTAATAATTATTTTAAATGTTTGTACTTATTTGAATGCATTTCTCATTGTGAATCCAAATAGGGTGACAAGATTCAATAATGTTGACATTTTTGAATCGTTTTGTGACATTTTGGAACTGTTGTCTGCAGACGACTGCCGCGTTGAAAGTGTTAACACTAGTATCAGTATCGACCGTTTGCCTTATTTTCTTAAACTGTTATGTGCTCATGTTCATAGATGTGCATTAGAGCCCCGTGTGTTTCATATGTTCATAAGATAGTGTGAATAACACACTTGAACTTCAAGTTCGTTTCCTGTTCTGCTATAGCAAGGATGTGTTACGAAGTACCATGAGGCCACCTATACAGCTGCGTGTCCAAAAACTGCAGAGCTGATAACTGAAAAAGTAAGAAACTTAGCTGCTTCGTATTTTTAGGAGATAAATGTAAAACATATCTCTGACCTAAATTGTTGAAATTGTGAGACCAATCCAATGGTACCCTTCTAAAACACACAACTTTCAATAGAACATGGTCAGAACCAGATTGTTTTTTGATTTAACAATAAACAACCACCCGTGCGTTGCATCTCTATATTGTGTGCACATTTTCCCTGTGTTTATATTCTCCGAAATAACTTATGGTTGGTAACAAGGTTTATATTAGAGGTATTTTGGATAAATATTCAGCATCAGAAACACTTTGTAATCACCTTTAGGACGAATTTCGTGGGGATAAATCAAGTCAAAGGCTAAACTTTGAGGAAGTCAGTACGGTGCGCCAATTCAACGCATGGGTTCATGGGCAAAATCGAAGAAAAGAACCTTAGTTCTGACCATGCTCTATCTTCATTGCATGCAGTTAATATACAATGAGCAAGGTTTTTAATATTAGTGTGTCTTGCCATCAAGAACCAAGTCCCAAGCACCGTAATTATTGGCACATTTGATGTTATAGTCCTTGGGCCAAGTGGACTCATCGGTACCACATGTAGGGGCAAAGCATGTGTGGTATCAAATTGTTCCTACATACCAACTGTATATGATTTTATTTGCTAGACTTTTCAAAAATTCAGCTTTAGCCTTCTAATTTGCATAAACAAAATGGCCGCCATCAACATTTATGCAAAAGCTGGTTTTAGCCATAAACTGCCTTATAGATGAAATATTTGAGCAGAAAAACTTGCTAAACTAAGGTTATAGACAGTGCAGAGGCAACTGAATCCATTGCTGTCAATATCTCATTCAACCTCATTTGTATAAATCCAAAATGGCCGCCATTTTACATCATTTTCATAAATTTCGGACAAAATTTGGCTTTTTCAAGTGGAGGCTGAGGCATAATATGATGTAAATTGTATAGTTTACAGGTTATAATCACAAAGTTACATTAGCTAAAAACATTTCTGAATATTAGACTCAAAAGGGAATACATACAGACCCTAAGAATGCCTAAATAATTGCATAAACAAAATGGCTGCCATTTATTTTTGGAAACCTAACGTGGCTATATGCTGCAATACAGATGGAAGTGTTAGTCAATAATTCCTAAAATGAGGTGATGATTACAAACAACCAGATCAAGCAATTACCATTCAATTTAAATTCTCTATCAAATTTGCATAAACCCACTATGGCCGCCAAATTACAGAGTTGCCATGGATTCAGGACAAATTATTACACAATATAGAGATCAACATATGTAGCTTAATCATGTTAAAGTATAAAATGGCTGTCAGTCAAATTCATTTCAAACTTCAAACTTTAAATAACTCATATGGCAGCCATTTTGCATAATTTTGGTTGCTGCGATATAGTTATGCTGTGTATTTAACTGATTATAATTACACTATATTGGACAGTAAACAGAATCGTGATGCATGTGCTTACCCATTTAAAATGCTATAGGTTAACAGATCTGCATGAATTCAATATGGCTGCCACATGGATATGGATTATTATGTTAGTTGATGCACCATGAATATGCGCAATATAAATCACATGATCTGAAGTAAACAAGTTGGATGATGGGCATGATAGTCCTGGCCCTGGCTCGAACCTGGTCTACACCGAATCCCACAGAGATTTTGACTCTTGATTTGACTCGAGGGACCCTTTACCTTCAAGAATCACTGAGGTGCTTAATTCAAACCGGCTGCGAATTCGAAAAAACAAAATCTCAATTTTTAGCAATTCACCATAGAGGTATGTGTAACACATCATTTTAGGGTGTTTTGGGTGTGGGGAATCCATTTCTGACATCATTTTAATGATTCGAGGTCAGTATTACATGGTTAGGTTCAATTTGAGTTTGAAAATCCAAAATGGCAATGGTATCGTACAAAAAATATAAATGTTGACCTACTAACCATAAAAGTATGTGTAATACCTCATTTTATAGGTTTGTGTGTGTGAGGAATCCATTTCTGACATTACTTTTATTATATGAGGTCAAGAATATATGTTATGGTCAAGGTAAAGAATCCCTCAAATGGCTAAAATCAAAATTTCACACACATTGATAATCAAGGCTATCAAAATTGGAAGAGGGATACAGTTGACTGTAAGAATATGAGTATGCCATGGACATGTTTTTGGTATTAAATGACGTATATAGTTCAGGAATTCTCAACTTGTGGTGCATGTGCCTATTGTGGCGCGATGATTCTGTACCAGGTGACGCATAGCCTTAAGTCAGAACAAATCCACCACTTCATTTATCATGATCAATTTAAATTAAATGTGTGTCAGGACTCAGGACTTACCCATATTAACGACATGGACAGTGGTGCTTGGTGGTTTGATATCTTACCAAATATAGTTGAGAAAGCCTGCGGTAGGCACATAATTACATTATTAATAGATCGCACATTTTAAAAATTAAATCAATCAAACTAGTTACATAATAGTACCTGCACATCAGTCTGCACAAAAGTGGTAAATTGCTGAAATTCCCAAATTAGAGTTAGATGATGGCTTAGCATTTGCCTATTTGTTAACACAGATGGGTTCATTAACTTTTTTTATGGCAGTAGATCACACACATAACATCTGACACGCCGCCTTGCAAGCCGCCTTGCACGGACAACGCCTTGAGTTTATACACTGTCCACTACAGCTAGCGCTACACAGGGTCAGAAGCTTAGCAGGAATCGGCTTCAGAGACTGAAGGGGCATGAAGATACCGTCTTGATTGATCCAGCCATAATGAATGGGGTCGAGCTGACTTCCATCATCATTAAGAAGGTAAAGGCGTTTCTGATAACATATATAATGCTCTTCTCAAATGTCCCAGGATGACACTAGATGTTGGTGGTATAGTTCGTCAAGTCTAAATTGGTCAAATGAACTTGCAGTGGTTTTGCTTCTTGCACCAGCCATACATGGACGATGTATTGTTCTGCTTGATGTAGGTCTGCTTTAGAGAGAACAGGAAAATCACCAAAGCTGGAGAGGAACCTTGTAGGATGGCATACAAACGCGGCATGTTTTGTGCCTACCTGGCTGAGTGCATCGTCCCCAGTTAGGACATGCGCCTTGATGAGTACACGACATTAGTTCGTCTCCTAGCTTGAGATGCAGCACATGAAGCGGAATCATACGTCGCTTCTCACCTGTCCCGAACTGAACCCAAAGCTCCTGCAAGCCGACCTCTTTAAACAAACCAATGTAGTGTAGAAGACGGATGACAGTATTGGTGTCATTAGACATCACAACCATTCTTTCACATCCTCTTTGTGCTGCCCAATGCACATGAGCTATTACTCGGTAGTCCGCCTCCTCTTGCCATTTGCTAGGAAGTGACAGATCAGTTGCAGGAGAGTCAGCAAGTTTCAGGCGTGCAGACAGTAGCTCTTCATTTACCACCATCCCACTTAGAACCACGTCTTGCAAATCTCGTTCCCCTACATCCCTCGCCAGCAGTTAAAGGTTCTGTTTGTTGACACTTGATGCCCAAAACTAGTCCATCTGGAGTGGAATTGGCACAGACTCATCCACAACGGCCAAGTCAACAGCGCTAATCTCCCCAGATTCGTTCACCCTCCTTGATACGCAACTCATTGTAGCTGTCGAACACTATAAAGTGAGTCATTGTCGGTGATGGACAAATGCGATAGGCACTCTGGAAATCCTCCTGAACGACTCCACCAAAGTGGGCAAACATAGAACGAAAATTGGGGAATTGACGTAGTTTCGACATAAAGTCAATCACAACGTTTGTTGTTGGGGTATTATCCCGGTTGAATTTGTAGTCATCTGGGGTATTATCCCGGTTGAATTTGTAGTCATCTGGGGTAAGATTGATTTCCAGCTCAGCAACCAATTGGGACTTGTCGGCCTTTGTAGTGAATTTCCCGGCAAATAGTGGACTGGACTGTAACAGGTCATGTGAATAAAAATCCTGTGATAAAAATCCACGTAATGTAGGCAATCTCGGCCTCCCTCTGTGCAGATGCGATGTCCTTGTTGGAGACAGTACTCTTGGTTGCTTCTGTGCTGGTCTTCTTTATGTCACCCGGTGATGAATTGAAGGCTGGAAGTTTCACCTTTAATATTGTAAAGCTCAGCTTATTGGACCTGACTACAAATCGCTCGTTACGAAATGCCTGGTACGCTGCATCACCATTCTCTATCGCCTTCAGGAGTCTTGCCTTGACGATGTCGTTGACGATTTGCTTTGTTACAAAGTTGTACAGCTTCACTTTGGGTCCATATGATGAAGGGATTTTCTCGCGTCTTTACGAAGTCCAGCAACGCTATCACATTTCGGTCCAATATCAGACCTTTGCGTCCAACAAGCTCATGCTGTATTGATGTTTCAAGGTGATCCATGAGGCGGGCATTGGTGAGTGACTGGAGAAGATTACTAATCGCAAGTATTTCTTGAAAAAGCAGACCAAACTCGACGACAACAGTAGCATCTCCAGCACTTCCGACAATCACATGTCCGCCTAGACCCTGTGAGACCTGTTTTGTGATTGTTCTAGCTTCAAGTCCCCGGCCCCCGCAGCGAAAACTGCACCAGCTCGATCTTTCACAACAAAGTGTCCCATACAAAACCGGCGAAAAAGTGAAGGGTAGGTCACCTCCAGAACCTGAATCCTTTCCAAGTACCATGACCCATACCGGAAATAGTTGATGGCATCCAACTCTCGAAAGATACCAATGGATGCCACTGTTCCGATATGCAATGGCCAGTTGCCATCACGGTCTGCTACAATAAGCTGCTTGATGATATACACAATCTTGCAAAAGTTCATGAAGTACCTGCACAATTCTGACTTCTCCTGGCACTCTTGAGCAAATGTATCAAATTGTTGACGGAGATCCACAGCATCAGCAGATGCCTGTTCAAACTGTGGGACACACTCCGCTCGTCTTTTGTTCTTCAAGGTGTTCTTAAGCTCAATGGCTGACTGGACAAAGGGAACAGATGTGTGATCATTAGAGTGCCAGAAGGCACTCCACATAAGAGAATCAAGGACCTCTGATACAATAAGCATTCCCTTCAATGACCTGACGTAGTGGCCACCAGAGAGCACCGTCGAAGCTGTTTTTGGCCCAAACACCTCACTATTAATAAGAGCATCTCCCATACCACTGCCAGTTAGATACCTTCCCCCAGTGGGGCCATACTTAACAATTCAGTGTGTAAATCTAAAGCCTTTCAATTAATAGTAACAAAAGTTAACATCGATATTAATTCAGTGTGTAGCCTTTGAACTGACACTGAACATTTGAATTTGTCAAAAATAAAAAAAATATTGGGAAATAAAGTAACCTTTCTTGATGTGTGTATAATCTGCACTTTTGGCCAATTTGGTTGGTTTATGACCTTTATTTTGACCTCAGTAGATAAATATGACCTCTTATCACTAAAGTAAGTGTCAGCAATGGATTCATCACACCCAACAACATATACAATGAGGTAATACACATACTTCAATAGTTAGTGGCTCAAAATGATGGTGCATTTTATGGTATGCGGCAGCAATCTTGAATTTTCAATCTCAAATTTTACCTTATCATGTAGTACTGACTTCTAATCATTAAACTGATGTCAGAAATGAATTCCCCACCCCTCAAAACCCCTAAAATGATGTGTTACACATACCTCTATGGTGAATTGCTCAAAATTGAGATTTTCAAAATGGCCGCCGGCGGCCATTTTGTTTATGCAAATTAGAAGGCTAAAGCTGAATTTTTGAAAAGTCTAGCAAATAAAATCATATACAGTTGGTATGTAGGAACAATTTGATACCACTCATGCTTTGCCCCTACACGTGGTACCGATTGACCATATTTTGGCACTTGGCCCAAGCACTATTAAGTCCATCTACAACATTCCCCATCAGGAAGGCATCGAAGCAAGTCGTGCAGCTTTGGCTAAGATTGGTCATTCCAGTCCTCCCATACCTGATATTGAATGCCTCATGAACCATGTCCTAACCAAGAACAATTTCACTTTCATGGACAGGACCCACTTGCAGGTACATGGCACAGCTATGGGTACTAGGATGGCTCCTTTATGGGCCTGTCTTTTCATGTCTAGGTTGGAGGTACAATTGCTAGCTGAAGCACCTTGTCGACCTTGGATTTGGTTGCGCTACATCGACGATGTTTATCTGGACCAGTGATGAAAGCAGCTTCCTCTCATTCATTGATCACATAGCACATTTTGATGTAAAAACTGCTTGGGCCGTTAAATGGGTAAAACAGCAGCATAACAGATTTTATGTTTTATATTTTCACGAAAGGAAGGTTTAATAGTGACAATTTTGTTTGCTTCGATGATGTTCTGAAAATAAATAACGAGTTATTTTGACGATTTTGCAATTTTAACGCGTGTACTCAAAATTGACTTTCAGGCGCCTTATATAACAATATATTAGAACTAGATCATACAATCCCATGCAATTTCAAGGGTTCAGTTCTCTTGGATATGATCAACCGCAATGATGTTACTAGGATATTGGGAGTCCAGATGATAGAAAATTGCGAATGGTGAGTGGATGTTTTATGTAAATTAACGTATTTTTAGAGTAATCGGAGATATTTTATTGCATTACCAGGATTTCGTAAAGAAGCAAACTTTGTTACATGGCATTTATTTTCCCGCGCCCTTGGATTCATGTCGTCACGTATTATCCACTGTTGTTACCCGTGATGTCACTTTTACACGGTGCGATCAATATTATAGATTAAGATTACGGTAATCCTACCATGGGATCATTTTATGAAAATACTGTGCGAGTGATTACAGAGCATGTAGTTTCAATAAGGATTTTAAATAATGACAGCCCACAATAATTAATTGTATGGTAAACTAAATAAGAACATCTACTCATGGTGGGGCTATTCATATATAAAATACCAGGCTTCTATATTCAACATGTATTCACTACTATTTATCTTAACAGTGACTCAACTATGACAAGCCTGTCTTTCCAACGCCAGCACTTCCCCGCAAGACGTGTTTGAACGCACAATACCGCCATCATGTAAAATGTATTGATGATAGAGGGCGACATCCATCGAAATTGTAAAAATGATGTGGTGAGCTTTCAGTAAGTATTGTTCTAGTTTTCAATAATATCTAAAATGTCTGGTAAAAACGATATTATGTTTTCGATGATTCAGTTTTAAATATTTGGCTTCAAAATGCCTCTTTTGAAATTGCAGATGACAGGATAGGTTTTATTATAGTTCAGTAAGTTTCAACTTGGCGAACCTGCTTACAGCAGCGAAATAATACAGAAGAGCGTGGGACCTCAAAACGCATACACTAGGATTACTTTTGAGCGCGACGAGATAAAAACCGCCCATCTCTCGCCAATTTGGAACTGATTAAACTATAGTCAATATATCAGTCTTTAATGAATATTGGATTTGTCAAAAGTAGCAAAGGGGCATCCCAAATGAAGACAATAATAGAGAAGAGACAATCTCTATGTTTTGCTTAATGCTATACTAATTTAGGTTCTGAAGAAGTCAGAACTATATAATCCTGACGAAAGCTTGACAGTTTTAAACTTGTCCGACGGCGAACCCGTTAAACTCTTAACATACACTAGCAACCAAAAGTATTAGGACACTTGGTTATGGTGTCAAAATCATCCCATATATTCAATTTGGAGTGTAATATTTCACTACGAGTTGAACAAATGTGTTGTTGAATCTCTTCTCATTAATAAATTCATGTTTCCTAAAACATCTGCTAATTCAATTCCATGAAATTAAAGAAAACATGTGCCTTCTTGAAATCCCCATACAAATTTCCCATTGGAAATAGCTCATGAATAATTCATCAAACTCGTTATAGCCAATGTAATCCTATGGTGGGTAGTCTGACAATTTTGACTTTCTTTCAACAAAATCCTTCTCAATTGTTTGTCAATGGATTCACTGAAGTAAAACTAATCCCAATATTGCCACTAGTTTTTAATCTCTCACAAATATTGACACCTGATCTCTTCATTCATCTTCAAAATAAGATATTTGGGAGAGACATTTAGTTTCATTTTGACACCTTTACTTTCATATTTTAAATGGAAACCAACCAGATTCTCTGTACTTTCTCATAGCACCCACATGACCTGGGTACACTACACCGGGCTATCATTTCATGATGACTTAAGAATTTTTGTCAAGCTATTCGACTCAAATTAACTAAATATACATGTATCGATGCAAAAAACCTTAATCACTGAAATATTGTTACAAATGTTTTCCTTTTAAATAATAATGTCTTAAGTAGGAATATCATCCCAAATTTATTTTAACAAACTTTTAAGAACTTTCCATTCATTTTATAACCCTAGAATACCAAAATCCTTACACAGTAGTTCAATAGATTCCCAGTGTTTTCTCTCATTTTGCAGTTGCAAAGTGTCCTAATACTTTTGGTTGCTAGTGTACATTATGAATACCTGTCGTGAAAGCCAATCTCACAATTGAGTTTTGTACGCATTATTTTTAAAATCAAGACAATATATCTCGATAATTGCATTCAAAATACTTAATCTTTATCATTAACAACAGTGTATCAATCAGGATTTATTTAGAAATATGTTACATCTTCAATCAACGAAATGTTTACACATCGGAATAATTGCATCACTCAGTTTAAATGCTGGGAATGTTGGTTGGCGAGATAATATAACAACACCTTAAATTATTTGATTTTGACTAATACCTGACCGTTGCGAAGTATACACAATGCACAGGTTTTTTTGACGTAGCATATTAATTAGAGAATAAAGGTATTGTTTTTAGATTGTATCCGTGTTATATAGTCTGACATAAATGCGGACGATAGTATTATTTTAAGTAGAACAACGACGCCGCAGGCGGAGTTGTTCTACGCAAAAAATAATACTATCGAACGCATTTATGTCATACAATATAACACGGGTACGCTCTAAACACAATACCTTTATTCTCATTCTTAAACAATCATACTTTAGACATTTATCAATAAAAGAACATTTTATTGTCCACATTTGACAACTTTTACCCCTGCTAGGATCGAATTACCCACAAACATTCCATCCAATCACATGCGTTGAGTAAACCATGCGTAAGCGTCGCGGCGCCGGCATAAACGCAGGAAAAGCGCTAAAGACGCACTGCAGAAGTGCGCGTTATGGAGCAAACCACGCATTGTGATGGTCGGGCGCACTGTTAAAACGTAGGCCCCACCTCCCCGTGTTAAGGGGTCTCATCTAGATGTCGCCGATTTCTCTGAGAACCAATGAGATTGCTTAAACTAAACTAAACTTAATCGAAAATGGTTACTGCGAGTTTATAATATCATTTGAAGGAATCAATCAGGATGGTTAATGTGTTGGGGTTTCTCAGTCAGGAATGAAAGCTGACTTGAATTATATCGGCCTCCTCATCTCAAGTGAAGTTAAGCCACCGGAGTTAATTGCTCATAATCAAGGACCTACTCGGATTACGCAAAATACACTAAGACCACATTAGTGCGCAAATCAAGTACTTAGACCAATACCGTCAAGTATTTATTGTCGCCACCTTGATGATAACAAATGATCAGGACTGATAGATCCCATTCCCATGTAGTTGCTCACACCATTAACTAAAAATAGCATTATAACAGCATGGTCAATTTATTATCGAACTCTTTCTACGCGGCTATTAGTTTCCCTTATACACAAATGATTTATCAGAAACCTTTTCCAAATTTCAAGGTCTATCTAATGGATTACTAAATCAATACTAGGCATGTTTGTACTGATTTTAATGCATTTCACATTATGATTTTAAATATGACAATGCAATTCGTTAATGTTGAAATGTTCGAAATTTTTTGGAATGTCGTCTGCAGTCTGCAATCGCCTGCCGCGAGGAAAGTGTTAAGACCCTTGACGTATGCTACCATATTGCAATAGTGGTTTGCTACACAAACTTTCCTATAGTGATAATATAAGTAAAGGTTCAGTCACACAGCCGATTATTTGCTAGAAAACCACTTCCAGACTGCTCAAGACTGGTCACGATTGGCCATTATTCGAAAATCGTGAGCAGTTCTCTTTTTTACATGCGTAGTTTCGGCAAGGTCTGGGACTGTCCTGTGCAGTCTTCTGCAGTCTTGTGTGGTCGGGAGCACGTGGCAAAGTTGACAAACTCGCCACGATTTTTTCTCGCAGCCTATAAAAATCGTGGCGGTTTCTTTTTAATCGGGAAGGTCGGCATGGACACATATTGAGTGGTTTGGAAGCGGTAGCCGATGATACGGCGCGCATCACAAGTGGTTGTGTGGTTGTGTGTAGTTTGAAAGTGGTCGGCAATCAAGTCTGCTCCAAGCGGGAGAGAAGATGCAAGTCAACTGCTCATGTACAACTCGGTGAGCAGTCTTGACAACAACATGTCACAACTTGTGCCGTCGTGTCAAGGTCGGCAATTGATCGGGGACTGAACAAGTGGCGTCTCCGATTAAACATGCTTGATCTTGTTGATTTTATGATGCTGTCGCCTACTTGTAGGCGATTCAGCATCTCTTTTCTTGTTGAAGGCGGGTAATATCGCATACTAATCATCCCTGCTCATCCCTGGTCGGGATCCAAAATGTAAATTGTGCAAGTTTGAACAAGATTTCAGGCGATTTTGAGGGTCTTGTGTAGTTGGGAAGAGGTTGGGTCGAGAGCTGTCTTCTGTGTGACTGAACATTAAAGAGGCTCATGATAGGTTGGGCTTTTGGGCAGAAAATATGCTCGAATTTCGATAATTTTTTGTATTACACTTTCCAAGAAATGTTATACTTTCCCGATCTTCAAGAATGTTGACCATCTTTTAAAGCAGTTCTTGTGACTGTATTATATAATATACGTGTTAAGATTGAGGCAGTGTGCTCTGTAAAGGAAGCTGTAAAGTGGGAAATCAAGAGTTGATTATGACAAAAAATACAATTGTTAACACTTTCCACGCGGCTATTAGTTTAACCATATACAAAACAGAAATTTTAGAAACCTTTCCCAACTTTCAAAGTTTATCTCAAGAATTATTGAACAAATATTATGCAATGTTTTACTTATTTCAATATGTTTCTTATGGTGATTCCAAATATGGCGATGAAATTAACTAATTTTGACATCTTTGAAACATTTTGTGACATTTTCGAACTGTCGTCTGCAGATGACTGCTGCGTGGATTATTACTGTGGATTGGAAGATGACCCTCTATTTTGCACAACACATAATGTAGCGCGAATGAATAGCATTTGTTCGAACCTTTCGGACAAATCAACGATTGCATTTGTCCAACTTCACGTTTTACAAGTCATAATGTGATAGGTAATTGCAATCTATCATGCGTGTCAACATTTGACGAATTAAGGGGGGTCTAGGTTGGTCAGATATTAAAATTCAGTGCTTCGCACAAAAATGAGATATTAGCACAGTAGAAAACTGCTAGGTCTCTGCTTTAAAATGCTTTTTGTTTGAGGTAAATTGGATTTTCGGTTCTGAAGTTATGGTCAATTCAGTTTCGGGTGTCTCAAAAAATCGGTGGTGTTTTGTATACATTTGTATGTAAAAACGCTCACCCTGCGTTTTTTAGCATTTTCAGTTTTAATTGTTTTTTGATGAATGATTTGACAAATGATTGTAACATTTGATTGAATTTATTTATTAAAATATTGAAATAAATAATTGCACATCATAAATCATCAAAATTTCAAGGTCAACGTAATTTCTTATGTATTTCTTTATTTTTCTCACCCGGCTATTTTGAAGCAATTTATCTTTAAAAATTAATAAAATTGGTAATATAATTGCGATTTTGTCCCAAAATGGCTCAAAATGTGTCTAAATTCATGTTCTTCCATAATTGAACATTTATTTTTATCCCAAACGTCAACCTTTTTTTTTTCTCGCCAATTTTAATATTTTTCAATACGTTTTGCACGATATCTCAAAACTATAAAACACGCAAACTTGCAATGGGAGCAAACGTAACTCAAAAACGAAAGCTCATATAACCATGGGATTTGGACCAGATGTTAAGCACACAAGGGGCTATGAAACCATGGATCCCGGTTTTTAATATCTGTTTACAAATTTGAATTACGATGCAAAATTACCTGATTGGTCGGTTCACGGTTGCCATGGCAACCATATAAAAAATCCGGATCCATGGTTTCATGCGCACTCAACTGATACATCATCTACCCAAGTATGGTGTATATGCAACATTTAGTTTTCTAGTTACGTTTGCTCCCGTGTTTAGCCAATCAGAGGCCTTGCATGGTAACCATGGCAACCAGATCAAAATAACACACATTTTCTGAAACGTCTTGACCTAAGCTTTAATTTGATATATAACACTAAGCGGTAAGTTTACGGTAACATTGAGAAAATGTGTTTCCAAATTTGGGTCAAATCAACCTAGACCTAGGCAAACTTTTAAGATTTTGAGCAACATAGTTTCGTTCACTCACTGTAGTGTTTGGACTTGACTTATGACAATATCATGTATTTGTGTTGTCTATTGTACATTACATGACTATCTATTCAGATATAAAATCGATAATTGAACCATGTATTTAACGCTTGAAAAAACACAAATTTTGGGCGACTAGTTCACGTTCATATTCTTATTTCTTAATAACAAATTCTGACGACCTAATGATAACTTATATTCTCAATATATATGAAATATATTTTATATTCTGCAAAACGACTGTAATGAAATAAACATCAAATACCAAATTAAAGTTTACCCTTAATGTGACTTATATTTGTAAAACCAAACAGATATCGCAGGGTACATTCTACTAGTTTTGCCGCGAATGAGGAAACCTTAATATATTTGGGAATTAGAATTTCAGTTATGGTGTCAGATGTAGATTGTCTTTTAATGGACGCTCATCACGTTTGACAGTGAATACCGCGCGAGGCGCTAAATTGGAACAGCTAGAAATAACATGTTATCGAAGGCATGGAATGATTACCAGCAGGGCCGTCACTATCAATAAACCAACATGATTTGAATGTGTCGCGCTTCTATCTGCGCTCAGCAATTCATAGGAGTAGTGACTATTAATGGAGCTTTGTGAAAAACAATTACCTGAACAGTTTATTCATTCAAATTAGTGTGATGGGAGTATGAAAACTCCTCTTTCAATAGTCAATTGCTAATTGAATATGCTTAAGATTTGAGTATATAAACAAAAGTACTGGAATGGATTAAAAGAGCTCTTTGTTTATACCGTTAAATTGGGACTATCACATTCTTTTAAAATACTTAAATGTTCTTATATACCATCTTTAATTTAAATCTTATAAGCCAAATGTTAACAATATCATAAAGAAACATTTGAGTTGAATAGGCTGTCGAATGATGAATGTGTTACACCGCTTTCTCCTGACGTCTTGAAACCGCGATGCGTTATGGAAACAGCAAGAAATAACATGGTATTGAGGGCATGCCTGATTACCAGCAGGGTTATCACTATCAATGAACAAAAAATGAATTGATCGTCTCTTATTTCTACCAACGTCTCATCAAAACAATGACAACAACAACAATGTTCATTCTTAGAACCTAATGAGTAGGTTTGCGAGCTCAATGGGGAAGAAAAATATACACTTACTGTAACAAAGCTGAGTTAAGTACTATTAGTAGAATCTGTACAGGTTTTATCTAAAATCTGACGATACGGGGATTTGCATCCGCCCAGGACCTGTCAGTCTCTAAGCGAATATTGATGCCGAGATAGCTATCATAAGAGGTAGGGTATCCTATACTCTACGTGTATTCAGGAATAAATCCATATAACTTTTAAAATAAAAGTACATCTAGTAGACTATTTTGTGACTCGAAGGCAACACCTGAAAACGTGACGCTGGGAAGTAGAACGCCGTTTCTTCAACTGAACTTTATTTAACCTTAAGGATGAATCCAAACAACACAAGAGAGCATATTCATACGATAGGCTTTATTAGTATGATGAATCGGAAATACCTTGTTATCGTTGGCATTTACTATCAGTACGGCTGTCAATACTATTAAGTCCACCATTACACATTGTACAAATCCGCCCAAATCAAGGAAAATATCATACAATAAGATCCACTACTAGATGACAGCTATCGTACCTCTAATGAAATGACATCATATTTCTTAGAGATTACGTAAGAAATTACTTGGCATCAAGGCATTTTTCCATTTTATTAAAGTCAATGATAAAAGCATAACTAAATTGACTATGTTCTTGACCACTGGAAATTCATTACCAGAATTGTTATGTTTGCTAATGTACATAAAATTCAAAATGGTGGAAAAAATGGCCGTCAAAAGCGGTTGAGAAAATTAATATATATAAACCGATATATATCGGCAACAATATAAGATAACAACATGTTTAGATATTATGTTTATGTCCTTTGCATCTTCATGTCTGCCATTTTCATTTTGATACTGTACATCGCATTAAAGTATGTTGTACATACTCGGCTATAATATATATATAATATAATATTTATTTTAAAAATCGCGAATTTTCCCGCAAATCTTCATCAATGTTGGTACCACCATAAATGTGAGAATAAACAATGGTTGTAACTGAGAAAGGTTAAATTAAGAAATTTAATGTTTCCAATGTTCCATTTTAGTATGTTAGAGCTACATTCAATCATGTAATTACAAATTATGAACGGTAATTAGATATAGAGTTATTATTCAGAGGGAATATGTCATGTATCGCATGTTATAGAATTGTAAATAGTTGGGTGGCGTGATTGGAAACTCTTATAATACTTAGATTTGTTTAAAAGACCATATAAAAGTGTATCTAAATTTAGAGATGTTTTGTAGATTTCAAGATATAACATTGATTATTGATTTAATGCCCCTTAGTCGGGTATCTACAGAGGGTTAGTGTGCACCCCCCCCCCCCCCCCCCCCCCACAGGACTCCCCCAAACCAACCAATCAGAAGGGATTTGAAAGTCTAGACAACGAATGTATCATGTGTCACAAACTCTTTGAATGTGCAACTAGACATTGTATATATTATGACAACATGAATGTGTGTGAAGATACGGCAGCACTGTACGATTATAATGACAACACCGATACACAAACGAAACAAAACAGACGCAGATGAATTTAGATGAAGACGAGAAAGCGCTCTAAAAATGAGAGAGGTCAACAATTGCAAAGATACAGGAATTTGGTAATGATGTGAGTTAAAAGACCAAATAAAAGTGTATCTACCTCTTATGATAGCTATCTCGGCATCAATATTCGCTTAGAGACTGACAGGTCCTAGGCGGATGCAAATCCCCGTATAGATGTGAGTTAACCTATATTTTTGAATGCAAAATGGACTTTGGCACCAGTCAATGACTCAACTTATATTTTTAAGAAAAACAATGATAAATCACCTAGAAATTAATGACTGAGTCATGACGTTTTAGATCATTAATCAACTACAGTATGAGACTCGAATGAAAACCATTGGACCTAGAGGTATGATTACCTCGTTCGGGTAAGTTTCCGCTGAAACAAGTTGAAAATGTTTTTTTAAATCACCTATACATCGTACGATTCGTGAAATATTTATAGTGTGTTTCACATCAAGATCACTCAGCAACTTACTTGAGATCATTATGAGATCGCTATCTATATGTACTAACATCATCCCTATTTTGTGATTAAAAGTCAACAGCGCATCAGTCTAATTGTGTAATTGTCAATGTAACTAGTATTAAACTGAACAGATGACAGCGATGTCCTTTTGAGCGCAACACAGTGGTGAATTCGGCAAATGTTGATTGGGACCTTCCAACATTCTCAAGCAAGCGGCTGAGTTATGAAACAAGAGGAACACATCCGCTTATGGTCATATCTCGATGTACTTGATTTTTTGACTGGGTTACGTAGATGCCATTATATTTTTAGTTTGGAAACTTTACTTTGAGTCATAACATGTTTAGTGCTTGCACGATTTGAGAATGAGGTGAAGCACATTTAGGTTTTGTATATTTTAAGGAGATTTACCCGTATACGTTTCACTTATTCTTGACAATACGCGTTCCATATATCCTCCTCATTTACGACCGTCATTTGTCCATGTGCACTTACTATGTCTGAGTGTCTCGAAGATAATATCCCTCATTCATTAATTGACAAAGAATATAGCGGCTTCCTGTACCTAATTTGACCAAATAAAACAACCGACTGATATTGTGTTACAATTGAAATGGAATGGCATATAGAGTACAAGCGTAGCACTGGGGAGACGTGTTTTCGGTTATGATTTTCAAGATATATTTTTGTTGTAAATGAAACAGCAAGAACCAAAAATCCAAAATATATAGTTTTAAAATATTTAATAAGGTGACAAATTGATATGGATAGAATCCTAAACTATGTCCGAATATCTTTTATATAGTATGTGAAAGTAATATTATTATTCGTCGCAAGTGTGGATTTTCCTGAACATAGACTCCCTACAACGTGCAAAACAGCCACTAGTGTTGATTTTCAACAACATACCGTATATACCTAACAATGTGAAAACCAGCCACTGGTGTTAATTTTCCTGAACATGGACGTCCTACAATGTGCAAACCAGCCACTCGTGTTGATGTTCCTGAACATGTATACCCAATAATGTGAAAACCAGCCACTAGTGTTGATTTTCCTGAACATGGACGCCCTACAATTTGCAATGGTGAACACATGCGATATGCGATATGAGTTGCTGTATCTTGAGTGATGCGTCCAGGAAATGCTATTTAGTCGAAACCAAACATTCCCATTGTGTCGTCAAAATGTGACTTACTCGTAATTTGATCTTCCCCTACGATCCACAAAACATTTCATTGAATTCTTATTCGAATAAATAGTTCTCGTGGTCAAAAAAGGTAATCAATAATTCGAGTTTATGGACATATTTTTGCGCATACTTACAACTCAAAACAAAGGATATATTTAGTAATATGTGGGGTGACATACGTTGATAGTCCAATGAGGTTCATAATCATGAGAGACATTTCGCAAAATATATCGACATGCGTGTATGTGTATAACTATGACAACGTAGCCTAATTATAATTGTGGTATGATTTCCAGAAACAAGATCTCATTTATATAAAAAGTACAAACTGGCACTATCACCTCATAGTAAGTTTCTACATCTCTATTACAACCGAAATAGATATCATAAGCATACTCTGGAGACACTACAAGGAATATTTGAAATTAGTGACTTGCTTGGTGGTAGCTATACTAAATAGTCAGGGTCATTCTTAGCAATATTGCTAAAACTAGCATGATTCTTCCTTGGTTAATGATGTCTTATCAGTATTTATCAGATGAGAGATATGAGTGAGAGTGTATCGAGCAATGCGTCCAGGAGACGCCATACAGCTTATAATGAACATTTTCATCTATTACATACTATTTATAGCTAGCTTGTTAAACCAAAATATAAGTGCAACATTTTCTGACCAGATGCCAGTATGTTTAGCTAATTTAAAACTCCATGGGGTCATACCAATATTGCAGAAAACAGCATGACCCTTTGCTTGGTTAACGATGTATTATGCTCAAGCAATTTATATGATATGGGTTTCCAGTGTTTATTGTGAATACATCCGAGAGACGCCATATAGCGTATACTGAACATCTTCCACGTTCCCTTTATCTTCTAGAGACTATTTATAGCTGGCTTGTCTCATTCAATTTTAAACACGAGCAAAAACATATATTATTAGCATTCCAGTGTTCAAAAAGTTACTCGTCGAGAAATACACAGTCTTATGGCGGCTATATCTTGCTAAACGTCCCGTAACTGATGTGCCCTCACACTTATAACAATTAATATGTGTAATAGTACGCGGTTTATTCCGCGCGGGACATCTAGCAAGATATAGTCCTTTGTACCATACAGGCTGTCCCAAAATGATTAGTACCCATCGATGCCCAAAGTTCAATAACATGTTTTCATCATCAAAATCAATGTGATAACATCCGTTGTTTTTCTATCATTTTTGCTATACTGTACCCTTTCATTAGAAATATTTAGATCATGAATATCGGACTTATTTTAATGAAGTTACACTTCATTGTGTAAGACATGGCGCTTTTACCTTTTTGGCAAAGTGCAAACAAATGTGTTTTTAAACAGCTTGTTTGAAAGAAACTATACATTCTCTTAATCTCTTGTCTGCTAATATATTTCTATTTTAAACTGCTGTTGTATTATATTGTTGTCCAAACCATTACTCTTTTTCATTTTGATTCAATTTGGAGAGTAAAAATAGATCGTCACGCATGAGCGATCCCAAGCTTTGTTTTTTTAATGAGGTGGTTTTGAGGCTAAACTTGAGGGACATTTAAACAGGTAAAGACGTGGTCATGGGTAATAAGTAGTGGCTTAGACTTCTTTTTCATATTGGGGATGAAATTTCCTGCAAACTTGGTACAAATGATATAGTCCCTGAGTGTTTAACCTCACGAAATCCATTCTCCAATGTGAAAATGAATCTAAGCCACTGGTGATTCACCAAATACCACTTCATTTAAGTCCTAAAACACTTGTCAAATAAAACAATGCATGGGGTCACTCAAGTGTGACAAACTTCGTTTACCCGTTAAATTGAATTAAGGAGAAAAGTTATTAATTATTTTAACACCCATAACTCATAACAGTTACAACAGAAAGACACACAAGATTATATTGAGTAGAAAAGAGTTATGAGAATACACAAGTGTCTTTCAAACAAGCTGTAACAGCACACACATTTTTTAGCACTTTGTCAACAAGGTGAAATCACCATGTTTTACATAATGGAGTGAATCTTGAGTTTGTTAAATCCGATTATCATGATCTAAAATTCTAATAAAATAGTGCAGTATATGACAAAGATTATGTAAAACAACGGACCTAATCCCAACGATGTTGATGATGACAAAAATTATTGAACTTTGGGCATCGATGGCTACTAATCATTTTGGGACAGCCTATTCGACCCGTCTCAAAAAGGTATATTTGTGTTCATGGTCTCAAGGTTACGTTACGTAAACAAGAATCAATAGACATACCAAAACTTGATTTGAAAAGCTGCTACAAACAGTTCTAAATTGGCGAGAAATTGTCAGTTTTGATCTCTCCACGCGCAAAAGTAATCCAAGCGTACTCGCGCGATTATGGTCGCATGCACGCGGTTTTCTCGCACTCACGCACAGTGAGTTTGTTGCCTTCATACGCGCCCGCGTCCTTCTGTATTCATTCGCTGCTGTGTACGGAAGCTTCGCCAATTTGGAACCGATCAAACCATAGAAAATGTATCAATGAATAAATAATAACAAACATCAAAACAAACAAAACGTTTAACGTTGTATTTTTCAGGTGTATCAATATTGCTTCGAATACGGTGACCTTTGAAATACAACGTTTTAAAATATTCCATTTATTTTCTATGTACAAATATAATAAGCCTATTTGTCAAGGTCTTTAAATGTTAAGAACCTTTGTAAGAGAAAAAAAAGGTTTATGTTCATAAAAATCCCGCTCGGGGAAATGGAATTTAATTATTTGCATATCTTAGCCACCCATAAATATATGTGTAATGTGTTCAAATGTAGCCTGTTGTTTGCATTGTTTGTTTAAATTCACAATTTTTGAAACATTTCACGGAGAAAATGGCTTTATCATGTTAAACAGTTTCCACGCGGCTATTAGTTTATATTATACAAAACTGATTTTTCAGAAACCTTTCCCAACTGTCAAAGTCTATCTCAATAATTACTTAACAAATACTAAATATATTTGCACTTTTTTAATGCATTTCTCATGGCGAATCAAATTCTGGTAATGAAATTCAATAGTTCGAACATTTTTCAAACATTTTGTGATATTTAGGAGTGTCGTCTGTAGACGCCTGCTGCATGGAAATTATTACGACAACAAAAAACCCCGTTATTCTATCCTCTGTGTGGCAACGTTAATGCATATTCAAATCATCAACGCAGTTCTTTCACCCGATTGCTCTTCGAACGTTCTTAGAGGGCTTATGCCAACGTATTAGAGTTTAGGTAAATGACAATAAGCTGCGCCAGCGAAGAGATATGTCCTTATGTCGCTGCATAACGTTAACAGGAATTAGAGTATAGCATACTACTATACTTGTTTCATAATATTTATCACTAACATTTAGATGAAAAAATGAAAACAATCGTTGTGCTTTATCTACCACTTACCGACAAAACTCCGACATGGTAACAAATCATCCAAGCTAGCCTTATGTGCTGTTGGGATATCACATACATGTTGAATCTCGTGGGGTTTAATCCAACGTTCAAATTGTACTTTTCTCTTTACACCCTTCAGTCATGCAGATACCACGATAACTGGTATACAAACATTCAGAATGATAATGCTGGCGCTGTATTCTATACCCAGCGCAGATGAACTCAACTTGGCGTATTTCACCGTTAGCGCGATGTCGGTGTTATCGGTGCAGACGAATTACAAATTGCGCGGGAAATTAAGTGTCTCGTGCCAATCTGCGAAATCACTCGTATTTGAAATGTTCACAAATTATTTACTTATTGAGGACATTAAGGGTAGACAGACGTTTACTCATACTATAATAGCGTCAAACTATATAATGAAGTGGCAGTTCATATTATTGTATTAGTTTTATTCAATGATTCAATATTTCAATCGTAATTTATGCCCGTGGCGTGATGTAGAAGTACCACTCCTCAAGCAAATTGCGTGCAACAAGCGATACATTTTAGTTTACATACATGCATATCCTGAATGTTTTAATAAATATTGCATACTTGTTAATATTGGTTGATTCAAAGTTCAACAACTCCCCTATACCTTAAGTACAGTAACAAAGCGTTGTTGATTTGAGATAAACACACTGTTTATATGCAAATTACTAGGATGGCGAACCTTATTTGGAAACCATAATGCCTTATGCATCGACGCAAAATTGTAAACAAACAAAAAATGTTCGCAAAATGTGTTCATTTTTTCGCCCGTTTAATCGGCGTATAAATGTATTTCGCCATGCAATCCTTAAAGTTAGCAAACAGCTTTATATACCAAAATGTAGCTATATCCCTGAGGAAAATATTTTTGGCGAGGGCCATATGTCACGGGTCACTCCTAAAGCCTCAATTTCAGACCGAACGATCGCTACCCAGCACAAGAGAATCGCCATTTTGCATCATCGCGCGGCAAAATGACATCCCTCTGATCTAATGGACCGTACCACTATTTTAATGGAGGGGTGTGTTTTATTTGATACAAATATTCTATAAACATATATCAAAATGTATTATGTAAATTAAACACATCCTTGATTTAATTTTTCTCTGAATGTTAAAGGTGGTGTGTGAATACAATGCTATTTACACAATATTTTGAATTTCACAATTACTTGCGAAATAATTTGTCTTCTCTAATGTTTACCTTTTGTAACCCAGCCCATTCAGAAGTTCCCTTGCCCATTTACAGGGAACGGACGATGTCAAACATAAGGGCCTAATTATAGTAAAACGTAAACATTTTTTCCCCGTTTTTTAAAGAGCAGCTTATTTTTAATGTCAAATTAGGCCTATTAAAACACGTGTTTTTACTTGTTTTCATTAATTATCCAAAACGCTATTCACATACGAATTATGTAAATATGTTTGGTTGTTGTTGAACGGGGTTCAACAAGGTCTTCGTCGTTGTTTATCTTGAATCGACAACGGTAAGACGGGTTTATTTTGCTCGGGCAGCTACACCTCGCAAAATAAACCCGTCTTGCCGTTGTCGATTCAAGATAAACAACTCTGAAACCTTATTGAACCCCTAATTATTTGTCGCTGACTGCATAACATGTAAAGACACAAGGATCGCCGTGTCTTCTGTTAT
Organism: Ophiura sarsii; assembly: GCA_035610835.1. Taxonomy (NCBI): domain Eukaryota; kingdom Metazoa; phylum Echinodermata; class Ophiuroidea; order Amphilepidida; family Ophiuridae; genus Ophiura; species Ophiura sarsii. The sequence goes on along the minus strand of CM069444.1, from coordinate 5,506,790 downwards.
TCTTTGTAAGGGCATGCGAATTGTTAAGTTCCGTGTCTAGTTTTGTGGTGCTTGTGTTAATGTTAAAGCAATAGCGCTTTCTTTTTCAAGACATGTGCTCATAGTATTTTAATGATAATGCCCTTACCATTCACATCATAAAACATTAATTCGAAATTCAGTGGCTGTTTAAATTAAATAGATACTGTAGGGGTTTTACCCTTCTGTATCCCTTCTTTTGAACACATGATGAGAATACACTGTCACCAAAGAGGAATCAAAAGGATATATATATATAAAGTATAATCCAAATTAAATCAAGTTTATTCCATTACACTACAGTACTGTTTCATGCAACCAATATGGTTGCACTCCTCAGGTGTAATATTACGCTCTACTTTTAGTATCGAGCACTCTGTACCAAATGATCTGGTTTTACTTTGTTTTATATATAAAAGTATACATTTTCTTGAAGAAAAGGGTTCAATAAATCCAACCATGAACATGAAATTGACAATTTTGGAGAATATTATAAAAAACACGGTTTTTGACCCATTTTAGGTTTAATCAAGATAACTACAAATATATTTGGTCAAATTTTGTGGTTCTAAATGATTTACATTCTTAATGATATTCTCTAGGGGTTTTTGTTGTTGTTGAATATCTGATTTATTATTATTGACCAAAAAAGTGGCACAAATTTGCCTCCAACATTACATAAATCAGATATTAAAATAAACCAGACCCTCCTAGAGAATTTTCTTAGGACGAATTTGATGCAATTTCAGCATTTTTTACAACAACAAAAAGAATTTGCTACGAATGCAGCACATTTTTAGCAAAAAAAAGAAGTTGTTTTGGTCAAACAATTTTCAAACAGGTTTTTTTGTAAAATTTGATACCAAAAATGGATTCTCCGATTCATTTTCTTTCCAAAAATATATACTTGTATATACATCATATCACTATTCATGTTGTGAGGGTTGACAGCCCCCTTAACGCATGTGCTAGTTTTGCATTCCTTTTTTTGAATAGTAGACATTTCACTCAAGGTAAAAACGTGTTCAGTAGTTCTTAATCAAAACTGTGCAAGCTATAAGCAAAGCTTTATATACATGATAGTGCCAGATATTGTATAATGTAAGCAAGCTCACTATTAAAACGAGAGAAAATATCTCTTTTAAGGTACATTGTATTGAAAATATTTACACCTATATAATTTACAACAATGCCATAATTTAGTATCATCTTACATTGTAATAAAAACACTATTTTGAAGATATATTTTTGATGCACCATTTTTTACAGAGTTGCGTTGTTTGTGAGTTGTTAAATATTATTAAGGAGTTGCGTATACTAGATCATTACCTGCAAGTTAAAATATGCTTAACATGTCCATTCAGTTAATTTCCATTATCAACTTTCCATTATCAACTGGACCGTGTGATAAGCTAGTTTAAAAGTTAAAAAAAATAGAGTAGCCAGTTTGACCATAGCAGATTTTCCCCGCTGCATACTGCCATAATATCCAAGGTAAAAGGTAATTTTATAGATACATTTCCTGTTTAGGCAGGACTGCGTAATTAATACGTAAGTGACTTGTACGTAAGACTTGTACGATAGTCGCCAATGTAGTTGCATCACCATACGTATACACTGAAAACCAAATCCGAGTCAACTGACTCATCCTACCGGGTCTGGTGACATTGGCTGACTCAAATGGGTGATTTGGTCCAGCAACAATGACAACCAGATGTGACTCATCTATATTAGTCAACCTGTATCACATGACTTATCTTAATTAGTCAAAGGGATATTGACCAGACTTAGTGAGTCACTGGATTCATTAATATGAGTCAACAACAATGACAACCAGATGTGACTCATCTAGATTAGTCAATCTGTATCAAATGACTCATTCAGTATAGTCAATGGGGTATAAAACGTTATATAGACTCACTTAACTGGGTCATTCTAGACATAGGGGCTGGACTCATGTTTATTAGTCACCGTGACTAGGTTTTGATTTTCAGTGTACAAGCACCAATGGAAATCGAACTGAGACCATTGCAAATATTTTCATAACAATTATAAACATTGCATTGCTCCTAGTTAAATTTGTACGGGTGTTTGTACGTACGGTGATGCACCATATTTAACCTTTTCACACTGGCCCGACGATCGATCTTTGGACGATCGATCGTCGATAAATGGAGACTAATTCAGCCGTTTCAAAGCGTGCAAGAACTTCGATCGATCATCGGTTATTGGATTCACACATAGAAGTGACCCTTTGTTGATGATCGATCGTCATAGCGATCACTGTTATTGCGTGTACAAAAGGCCGATCGATCGTCGGGCCTGTGTGAAAAGGTTAATGTATTATGTTGCCTATCGTTTAAGTCTAACGCACAAGCCACTTATACGTTGAGTCATGTCTACTGGATTTGCAGTGCAGCCTAAATATAGATGTGGTGATTGCTGGCGCGATTTTTAACTTGATGTTTTCTAGTTTAAATGAAAGGCCATCCTTAAATTTGTCGCATTCCAAATTGTGAGTTGCATACCTCCAATGGTTCTTATTTCAGAAGCACAAGGTCACAAGAAATTTTGCCCATTGTGTAGTATCAAAATATCTTGATGTGAAAAAGACATCATAGCCAAAGAGAGTGATCAGAATATAATGACATTGTAAAGTCCATGCGTTTGATCTTATTACATAAAACGGCAGTGTAAGATAACATTTTTTTATCAAGACTCTGTAAAAGAAAATCCATGAATTTGTAGATTTTTTTGTGAACTGACTTAACCTGATTCGTCGAGTTGCATGGTAACATGAAACAGTTTTGAAACATTGCACTATACTAAACAAAATGTCTTACCTAATTCGTACTGTTCCTACCTAACTTGGTCCGTACGTGTATCTTGGAATGTTAAGAAACCTATCTGCGTCCAAAAATCCAAACTATCTATGTACACCATTATGTACAAGTTTCAATTAGTATAAAAGTGATGAAGTGTAGTATAAACACATTTGTATATACAAGTACAGTATATCGTTTATCAGGAGCATTAAGGGGTGTGTGTATAAATAAATAGAACAGTACTACACTGAAGGCGAATGAATCATCTGTGTCAGCTCCTGAACCTCAATATCATCACTATTCTCAGAAATGTTCTCCAGATTCTCTTTACTTTTGACTTTCGTCGTTTTCTCCACCTCATTCTCATCATATTGACTGTCCTCTAATAATCCATGTAAAGGTTTCATTTCTTGAATTTCACATTGCACCGGTTCCGTTGGGCTTGGTGGGTGGAGCTTCTTTTGAAAAGTTACCGCCATGGCGACCTCTGATGACGTTGCTATGACGCAACTTCCATTTGTATGAGTTTGAGTTGTACGTCTCATGCGGGTGTTGTTACCGTACATGTCCATGTTGTTGGATAATCGTCTGTGGATAGCAGCTCTGACCTGCAACATTTAATAAAAGACAACTTAGCGGTTATTTTTTTATTGAGTATAGGCCTTTTTAGAGATATTCAGATGTATCCTGCAAAGTCTCACTGACAAAATCCCTTTTGGGGTTTATAGGCGAACCTGCGGATCAACCAATACGCTTGGCTTCGGAGTTTAATATTTACAGGTTTGCGATGACTCAAGTAATATTTTGCCTAGCAAAAGTAGTCAACATCTAACCCCTGCGTCGTCATATAACCCTGGCGTCGTCATAGCAAAAATCCGAGCACGTTAAAGCTCACAACTCCTTCGTAAAGAATAGGGGATCATCCCGGTCTGTGTACACAAAAACTCATCGTCATATAACCCTGGCGTCGTCGTAAAGTAACATTTACTTTGGGTCTTATGTATTGGGCCCTTACTTTTGAAATATATATCCCCCATGGAATACATTACCTTAATCTTGCCCCCATGGAGAGTGAATTTCAATTGGGATTTTCTGCATGGGTGACTCCATTTGAAATCTACACTCCCTGTGTTGAAGATTAATACCATCTCTCCATAGGGTGTGTGAAGACACAACCGTTCCCGTTGTTCATAAATACGGTCAGTGATTTGTGTTTTAAGTTTTAAGGCGCAGTACACGTAATGTTACAGTAATGTAATATAGGTAGGGGTGTGTGCAACAATGTGACCATTTGACATTTGGGTCTTACTGAATCCACAAATATTCGCAGATTGTATGTAAAACCAATGAATACTCAATCATGATTTTTTAATTTTTTTGGGTGCAATCGAAGCAGGCCCGGAGATGAGATTTTCGGTTAGCTGACATGCCAGTCTTATTTTTGTAGGGTATATTAGCGCACCTAAATTGAAAACATCAATTTAAAAGACACAAGTGCCACCCCTATGGCCTGGACATTAATTGCTTTTCAATCGGTCAGTACATTCAATCATGCTCACTCAATTAAAATTGATTTCCTGTCGAACAGATAATTTCCACGAAATGTCTATTTGAGGATTTAATATAACTTATGTGTGGAAGGATAATGCATAAAAAGCTAGCTAAGTACACGGTGTGTAAAAAAAACATGTCCCATGTGAAACAGGATTTATCTCGCCATGAACAATATAAATACTGTTCGCGAAATACTAATAATCATGTTCAGCAATCTTTAATGTGCCATAAGAAATGTGTTTCTATCTATTTTGGAGCTTTCATTATCAAATTATGGCAAATATACTTGGGCATGTTCACTTTCAGCTTTGGTCACTTTTCATGTAAAGAGAGCTTTATTAGAATCGTCATTCAGTGTGTCATTGAACATAATCAATAAAATCAATAATAGTCTGCCTACTAAATGTTTATAGTTAGTTGAATTGAACAGAAAATCATATTTTCATCCATATTATCCATGACATCCAGGTCAAAGTGTACTCTTGCTACTTAATTGTTGATAGCATTTATCTCGGTAGTTAGGTGGTGAAATTCAATGGGATGAAGTGTATTTGATAGAAGACTATAGTGCTTACCAACGGTTTGCTTTTTAAAACAAAAAATACATGGGATGTACTTTTAATTGATTTTCTAACTCTTGACACACCTTGTAGTTATTCACTTACCTCTGCGTTAAGAAAACAATATATAACGGAGACAAATATTCCCTGAAAGAAAGTGGAAAATAAATATGATTTGCTTTTACTCATTATAACTGCTGTTGATCAGGTCTTTTTATGTGTTACGCTCCAACATGATGCACCGATGAATGTTGTGCTATTCCAGAAACTGTGGGCAAATCCCCTATAGAGAGGTTTCGATGTTCGGACTTTTTAGCTTCAAGTGTTATTATCGGAAATCCGAAATTCTTTTCCTCACTAGACGTTGAAAAACGATACTTTTCCCCACGGAACGATTGGAAATCAGGAATTTTCCCTCCTTCGAAGCGATTTCCAAAGAATATCCAGATTTATGTTAGATAAATTTAAAACCGGAAATCCATATTTTCTTGAAAGTTGCTCTTGGATATCCGGGAATTATTCGAATTGAAAAATTACCCCTCCACAGGGAATGTGCACCCATTTTCTTGAATAGCCCAATATTTATTAGAGATGTGTTTATTATACTGCGCTCAAAATAGGAAACAAAATAGGTGACCAATACGCTCATAGCTTTTAAATGAGCCTCTATTATAAAATACATCTAATATTATAATTTTTAGGTGACTTTGATTCTTGAATTTAACACTTTCGACACGGCAGGCGATGCAGACGACATTAAAACATTGTCACAAAATGTTTCAAGAACGTCAAAATAAATAAATGTCATTACTACATTTGGAACAATCGGCATTCAAATAAATACAAACATTCCTAGTATTGGTCCGGTAACTCTTGAGATAGGCTTTGAAAGTTGGGAAAGTTTCTAAAAAAATATGTTTTTGGTAAAACTAATAGCCGCGTTGAAAGTGTAAAGGTATTGGCGAAGAAAACATGTTTGCAGATGGTTCTTCGAAATGGTGGAAAGCCTGGCAGGTACGTCGGTAGCATGATCCCTAGCTATAACATTATCCGCTTCGCTATAAAATACCAATTGATAATTTTTCCAATGTGGACATTCGGTGAAAACATGTGCTAAAAATGGTAGACTTTATATTGGTACGTATTTTTGTTAAAACATTTCTTCACAATTTTGTAATGTAATATTCATAGCTTGGCGCTATGACTTTGGAGTTATAAGTGAATTACCATTTGGGCACTGTATGTACATGTATAATTGATTTTTGCTATAGTCAACTTTTTGTTGGTTGCAATATTTGAAGGATCTAAAAAGGAATATTTGAGACAAAGTGAATTTAAAAGGAGAAATTCAGTAACTTACCTGCGCTGATTGTAGAACTGCGTTCGCAACTTGATAAATATTTTCCGGTATTCCTTGCTCACTTGGTGACCACAGAAATACAAGATTTGTTAGTCCTAGTAGAGGGAATAAGACGGCTACCGCTTTGACAGCTTTCCTGTGATTGGATGAAGACGTAATGGAAGATGAATCATGAATGATCAACTAATACGATGAATATTATAGCTTTATATATTTAATGTTTGGCAATTTGAATTTTATAAATACGTCTTGTCTCCTCAAGTGCACTATAATTAAATATAGTAAGGCAAACACCTATATTACTTTAAAATATTGATTCAATTTCATTACGTTCCAGTTACCTGTAAAGTTTGAACCCAAGTTTGAGATGTTTTCTGACAGGTTGAACTGACCATGACGCTAGTATTCACGTGTGAACATGGTGTGAACACCCTGGACCAACTGTAAAACTGTCTTGCAAAAGGCAGTCAACACTCCAGCGATGTGATATGCCACATGTGTCGACCTTTAACCCCATTTATGCCATAAGCTAAAATCTGCTCTATGTCGTAACTTCTCTCGAAATTTGCACTTTTGATTTGACAAAATCTAAAATAGCGCTAGTTTTTTAAACAAATTTAAGTTCAAACATTGAATTTGTTACCACAAGAACTTCGAAAAGTTTCGTGTTTGGCTCTAAGTTCCATCCGAGAATTGGTCAATCCAACACCATTGACCGCATGCTGCGAGACCTTGAGTATGGCCAAGGCGTTGCAGTCAACAATATTGCCACATGAATAGCACACGTGGTGACTTTCAGTCACATTTGGGTTAGTATTAAAACTAAAATCTGCTCTAGGGATAATATATTGGGATTTTTTTCTCGAAATTTGAATTTATCAAAATTGAAATAGCACTAGTTTCTATGACAAATTGAAGTTCAAAGCTTGAATTTCTTAACTCAACAACTTTCAAAAGTAAGACATTGGGCTTCTAGTTCCACCCAGAAAATTATCCAATTTTAATTAAATCTAACTAAAGATGTATGGGTGAAATTTTAAAATTTTCTTTCAGTTAATTTAGCTAACTTCGTTAATATCCAATGGATTTCCCTCGTTCGACCAGCAAACAATATGAACGAGTCGTGTCGGTCGGTTGAGATTGTCACTTTCGGTTTTCGACTGCTCGTTTGACCCGGTTTGGGAACACCAAGTCACCTCCCCCCTCTATAATTTCTGGAAATTCGTATAAGTTGACTTCTGGTAAAGTCCTTGTCGGTTCATTCATTTTTGCCCCCCCCCCCCCCCCCCCCCCCCCTCCTCCCATATGAAAAACCTAGCTACGCCACTGTAGAACACTGATGTATAAATTAATATACACATTTCTTACATGCATATGTAGATGTACATACGTAGGTATTAACGACCCGATCACGGGTTTCCCATGAATGTAAATGATAATTAAATTATTCAAATAATAACAACCTCATTTTTTCTTAATCTTTGGGAACAGATCCATACTTTCGCGATAAAATCATCAGAGACAGGGTATAGTGACTAGAATTTAAAGCATGTCCCTCGTATCAAGCCCGATATCGAGAGCAAATGCCTATTTTATCGAGGCTCATTAACTCAACAAATATCGCGCCCAAAACGTCTCGAGTGTGGATGCAGTCTCGATAATTGTATCGAGTATATTAACAATGGAACTGTTCTCGTACCTCATTTGGGCTGTCTCGACGGTGTTACTCGCTCGTAGTTTAGTCACCAATATCCGGACTATGTTGATTAAAAATACCGAATTTACCTGCAAATATTAAGCACATTTAGAAATATTAGTTGCAATGGGGGTTTTATAATGTTATGTAGCTACTCATCGCCACAAGGAAAGATCGTAATGTAGATCATGTTGACACTATATCGTCGCAGTTCTGTCAAAATCTGGTGTTTAGACCACTTTCAGCTGGCAGATCAATCAAAACCAGAGTTAATGATCAAATGTATCGCCTATTATGTTCAATGCAATCTCGCTGAGAGCAGTCACTTGACGTTTAGAATAGTTCTGTTAAGAATTTGTGAAGATCAAGAAAATATTTAGCTTCTTGCCCAATATGGACGGTGTCTAGCTTTCCTTTTCTAATTTCCTACTTTTTGAATAGAAAATGACCTGTAACAACGAAAGAGAATGTAGTTTATCATTGAAGTCACTGAATGTACCTTTAAAAACCGACATCCACATAGACTATAGAGAGAACTATCATAATGGTATAAATAAATAGTATACTTAGTAAAAGGCCGCAAATTGCATAATATTTTCTACGGATGATGGTGACATTGACAACTTAAGGTCACCTCCACCCGTTATTGACAGTTTGTAAAGGCGCCGTTATTGACAGTTTGTAAAGGCGCCGTTATTGACAGTTTGTAAAGGTGGTACGGAGTAACACCGAATACAGTATATAACCACGTATAGTAAATATTTAGAATGTAATATTTGTTAGGCCAAGTAAACAAATAAAGCAGTTTCTCGTCCCCTCTCGCACCATTTTCAGGAATTCTATAATTTTCTTTTTTTTCCTCTTTATTCTTTCCATAACTTTGTTGTTAAAATATTTAAAAGGCTGACATCTTGGCAATAGATTACCTTTAGTCCAATGAGCATTTTAAAGCAGGTTTTGTGTTACACCCCCCCCCCCCCCACCCCGAATCATGAAATAACAAGAGTTTACAAAGGCCTCGTGTTCTTAAAGTTACGCAATTGGATGAATAACTGCCTGCAACCGTGATGGGCCATGGGCGGCCATCATGGTGTCGAAGTTTTATTAATATCCGCAATCCTGAAAATTGAAAGCTATTTTTAAAACGTAGTTGTTCGCTAGCTTATATTATATCGACTTTCCAAAGTGACCTCTAAGTTGCCATGACAACAAGATCTATGTTTTACTTAATTTAATAACTTAAATGCAGACATTCTGATCATCATATCAGAATAGCATTAGTTTTGAACAGGAAGGGATATGTATTACAAATGCTGAAATATTGAAATTTGCTTTAATTGAATCATTTCGAATTACAACAAAACACGTCTTTATAGCGTTAATGAACCCCTTGTTTCCAGTATCATATTCCCTCGAACGGACTTACATCTGATAATTAAGATACTCAAATTGTAATCCCATTAGTCCCCATGATCATTGTGATTCAACTGTAAAAGACTAAAATGAAATTATTCCCCTCGCGACAATCCATTTACTGACAAAGGTACGGCATGTATCCGGAAAGGTATGGTTATAGTCTATTTGGCAATCACGAGATAATAAATGTTTTAGGGTTCACAGCCTCCTTAGGTGCATGGTGTGTCTTAATTGGTACCGCGTGGGCTTCCGCGTAGTGTGTGTTCTGAAATATTTCTATCTTCAGTCAAAGAAGAACAGTTCATTTCCCCTCGAAAATTAGTAAATGTATGGGTCAGTTTTTCATTTTGCTGGTGGCACACTTCTAACCCCAAAAACATATGACCCCATCGGGGTCTATGGCTCATCATACGTACGTTATAAAAATACAATAGACGCAGAAGTAGTGTTGCATCACCATACGTACAAATACACTTGAAAATTACTAAAGACAATGACAATGTTTCCATAACATAATATAGATATAGGCCTACTTGTATTGGTCTCAGTTACATTTTTATCGGTGCTTGTACATATTATGGTGATGCAAAATATTACTTGTGCGACTATCTTATAAGTCTTACGTACAAGTCAAGTATACGTATGAGTAGTACAAGTTGTGTGGTCTAAAGAAGTTTCGGAAGACGTGTACTTAACCCTTTCCACGCGGCTATTAGTTTTACCATACACAAAACAGATTTTTCAGAAACCTTTCTCAATGTTCAAGGTCTATCTCGAGGATTACTGATCAAATGCTAGACATGTTTGTACTTATTTCAATGCATTTCTCATGGATATTCCAAATATGGTAATGAAACTCAATAATTTTGAGATTTTTGACACATTTTGTGCAATTTTGGGATGTCGTCTGCAGACGCCTGCCGCGTGGAAAGCGTTAGGGTACCATATTCTGGACTGTACTAGTTTCGCCTAATACTGGAACACCCAGTATTATTAGTTTCCCTATTGAGTGAACAATAACAACCCTTTAACAGGCTCTGCGCCGTCACCTCTGTCTATAAAATCATAGCGAAAAACTTGTCCGGTTATGTTATATGCAGATCATTTATTTGTCGGCGTGGATTAGACCTTTTTGCGGTCTATTTTGGCCTCAGAATGTAACAGAAATCGACCCAAGTTACGTTTAAATCATCCGCCATTTTATTTGTTTATTATTTACGTGTTGTATTTTAAGCAACTCTTCCACAGACGCAAATAAATCGCTGTACACGTAATATCCTACCGATCATACCGCGTAAATGCTGGTATTAACACGATTAATCGACGATATGGAATATATCTTGCGGTTTGACTTTCTTGTTTACACAATATGGATCAGATTTCATACGTGTTAACAAATGAAATTGCATTATTTACACCTACTAATACATGTTATCAAGAGACGCTCGCCGCACCGTAACCGTTGACACCGGAAAAAAATATAACATACTTACGAAGATAGCAGCGATCATTGGAGCTCTCACAATCCAGATGTAAGGGGATTCTAAATAATCTGCCCAGCACGGTAAGTCACTGCCACGGTAATGCATCAACACAGCCCACGTAATCACAGCATATGACGGAGACACTATAATTAAGGATCAATTAACAAAGATGGGACGAACGGTTAAAACGACGGATTAAATTTAGAAAATGATACTGGCACTGGAGCCTTGGTCATTCAACTATAGCGATTTTAGGATGAAATCATTTTTATTGCTATTATAATCGAATCCATTTTTACATTGAAACCAAGGGATGTTCAACTTTTACGACCATACATGTCCACCCATCGTTTATACATTTCAGAAAAAAATGAACATCGCCCTCTGTTGACCCAAAATGCATTCACTACTAACAGGTCCACGTATTGTCGTAGCGACAATCGAACGGTACCATTTTCTTTCGACACCATCCATATATCGATCTTTATCTGATGTTGTTTGGTGCAAATAATAAAAAGTAAGGCTGCTGTGAACGAATGTTTTGGTACGCACATAATTTACGCTTTTGTATAAACTGTTTTCATCTTGAAGATCGTGAATTACAGTCCTGTGGATTATAATACAGTCAACACCATATGTACCTGACCAGGTAATAAATGTACTGATCACTCTAAAAGTATAACTCCTACATAAACATAATTATGAAATGATAAAGTTGTTGAACAAATTATCTTCTTTAATCTGAGATATTGCACGCTAGGTATGGTTGTTAATCGAAAAAGTAACTCCCAAATGTAAGGTCAAGTCTGATTTTCATTTTCACATTTTAACACGGTAGAGTATGACAGGTGAAGCTTGTGTGCCGTATTGATCAACCTGAACAATGCGGCTGGCTGACTATCCAACAACCTGGGCATCGACCTGTGAATCAGCACTACCACTACCAGTAATCAATAATATGCTCGTTTGAGGCCGCGTGTAGAAAAGCAAAATGCAAAAATGAAAATCGTACGTGACTTTACATTTGTGATTGTAACTTTCTCAATAATCAACCATTCTAGTCTGTATTATTTCAAAATAAAGCAGAGGAATTTTTCAACAACTTTATAATTTAATATGTTTAGGAGTTATACTTTTAGAGATATCAGCACGTACCTGGTCAGTTACTTATTTTGCTGACTATATATGATTATAAAATCATATAGTTCGAATAATTATGTTGAGGTTATCAAGCATGACCTAAACTTCATTTAACATGTTTAAAGCAAATCGGTAAATGCGAATGGCAAATGTTGTTCTTAACAATGCTTACCCCATCCGATGAATATGTAGAGTTTAAAATTTGACTCTCTACTGAACACGGCCACGGAGATACGACTTGTTAAGTACATTCCCTCGACGAACATCCAAAATATATTAGCCATACTGCAGTATTCCAGTACAACCAGTATAAACCGACAGAAACCAGGCTGTGTTTAAAGGGAAATAAAATGGATATTTCTGTATTTGCTTAGCATTTATCTCAAAAAGGAGTCTGTATTATTTGCATTGCATTTTTAGTGACAGGTTCTTGACCGCAAAGGACTATCGAAGTGTAAATGATCCGTGATTTTTACACGTCTCTTGGTCTAAATGTGTTATTGTTATCAAAGTGACCACCGTGTATGATGAGTCATGTATAGCCGAGCGGGTTTCGAATCTAAATTCCAAGTAGTCAACAGGAGACAGATCCTTCTGATTGTATATTCTTAATATTGTGTAGAAAATATTACAGCAAACAACGTTGAATCTTCATTTTTCAGAAAACAACAACAGCATAATATTCGAAACGCCAAGAATAACCATCATATCACTGTATGTACTGCTTGGTCGTTTCTTTTATTGATTGTGTTCTGACCTATAGTAATACATGGTTGTTTTCTGAAATAAAAAGTTACGATTACATGACCATTGTTCAATTCTTCTAATTCAACACCAATATGTTTCATCCAATTTTAAGACCACGTTCTGCTCTTTCTTTCTTCTCTGTCCACTTGTTTCCGTTCACACTTGCAAATATAAAAATCGCAGACTTTGAACTTTTATAAAGCTCATGTTAAGAGTGGGTCTATAAAGTAAGACAACATGTTACAAGTTGATCGCCAGATAACCTTATTTCCAAATTGGCACTCTGGTTTGGTGTATTGTATACTGCAACTACTCCTGTGGGTGTGTGCAGTTATTGGCTTTTCCAGTTAAAATCATTGCTCCCCTGTGGAACACAGTAGCTTTATCTTTCACACATCAGGAGTATTTATTTCAAATGGAGACACCCATGTAGGACAAACCACATTTTGAAATTCGCCCTCCCTGTGGAGAAGATTAACACTTACCACCATTAGTTTTACCATTATACAAAGCCTGATTTAGAAACCTCCCCCAACTGTCAAGCTTATCTTCATAATTACCGAACCAATACTAGGCATATTTGTACTTATGTGAATGCATTTTTCATAGCTATTCCAAATATAATAATTAAATGCAATAATGTTGACATTTTTTTTTTTTTTTGTGACATTTTCGAATGTCGTCTGTAAACGCCCGCCGCGTAGAAAGTGTTAAGGTATTATATCTTCCACAGTGGGTGTATGGATTACAAATGGAATAGCCAAATACTGCAATATACACTGGACAGTCCCTTGACTAGTCCAGAAATCTGTCTATATGTTCCCTATGAAAGCACAATACCATCACACATATCCTGTTGTTCGAGAGTGGGCGATAACCCGGACCTGATTGTCAACCACGATGTTCATTTCTGTCGCCATTTGTTAGTCATTCGAGATATCTACAAACGATTTTTGACATTTTGCTGGACGACATTTCTTAGATTACACGAGAGAGATACATTTTGCTACGGGGATACAAGCTAGAAAAAAACAGCAAGGTGTACCCAGGAGGATATCGTTCTTGCTAGCTCATTTATAAGTGGATATGTATATTTGTTTAACTTTAACGTCTGGCACGCTTTGCATCTTTTTGAATACCCATTAGTATAATAGCTAGTTTAATTTCTTTGAATAAATGCGTTACAGGTTTAAAATGAATTAAATTGGAGTAGTTGCTATAACTGAAAGAAACTATGTTTTTTTAAGGTTTTGCATTCCAAATTGTTTACTTTATTTGCAACGAACTCATCAATGAGCACGCGCTAAATAGACCTGAATTTAGGAACTCTGTAACCATGGTAACTTGCAATTGCACCTTATTCTTTTGTCTCAATTTACGGGTAGATACAACATGTGATAACGATACCTTCTTAAGTGTAGAAGTTTTCTTTATTATAATATGATACTAATACAATTTGGTTCTGTGTTAAGTGGGCAATTTGGGTTTTTCAAATTGTTTGGTGGAAGACGAGTTAGCGGGTGATGGATGTTCGTCAATATGTATTTATACTAATGTATAATGGTCTTGGCATTTAGGTAAATCGTTCAGACACAGTGCTTCATCAGCATTTCAGTGATTTTGGTAACAAAATATTCAACTAAATAATAAATGTGAAAAGGTGTTCTGAAGAAATTCAACACCAGGAGTCGTCGAGGTGTTTTGTATTGAAGTAGAAAAAGAGAGGAAACAAACAGCATCTCTCATCACTGGACTGCGGGAATACACATTCTCAATAACAGTTTGGATTCTCTACGGGTTTAGTTTTCTTCCTTCAGATGGAAAAGTAACAGAACAGGAGGCAATTATCCGGCCAGTCTGCAGATTCATTTGACCCAGTTGGACACTTAATAAATGACATACAGTAATCAAAAAAAGTAACTATACAGGTAATCAATGTACTTTTAACACTAAAAATATATATCCTACCTAGAAATATTAAATCATAAAGTTGTTGAGAAATGTATCTTCTTCAATATGAGATATTGCACGCTAGGATCGGTTGAATATTTAAGAAGCGACAATCCAAAATGTAATGTAAAGTCACAATTTCAAATTCACATTTTACATTTCAACACGGGGAGAGAATGACAGGTAGCGTGTGTGTGGCGTATTGATCAATCGGAACAATGCGGCCGACTGTCCAACCTGCGCATGCATCGCCCAATTGCACTACCGGTGATCGATAAGGTACCCGTAGATTTGGTCCGCGTGTAGAAAATAAAAATGTGAAAATGAAAATCCGACTTCTCCTTGCATTTTTGAGTGCCACTTTCTCAATAATCACCCGATCCTAGCGTGCAATATCTCATATTAAGGAAGACAAATTTCTCAATAACTTTATAATTTAATATTTTTAGGTAGGATATATATTTTAAGAGTTAGAAGCCCATTTATTACCTGTATAGTTACTTTTTTTGATGACATAAGGCTACTATAGACAACGTGTTGTTCAGTTATGTCTTGATTCGTTATAATCTCTTTTTTAAATTTCGTTAACAGCGTGAACAAAATGCGTGGAAACCTTCAGAAAGAAACTTAGCCTAACTTCTTCTTCATGAGTTGCAGTTTTGTAATTTTGCAATAAATTTCACACCGGTAAATAACTTGAGTTCTTGCCGCACCGGTCTGAGTCGTATTTTAGAATCCATTGGCCTATAATATAATCACAGTAGTCACACACAGCACTTAGAGGAACTACACAGAACTGCGAAATGAATACGCTGGACTCTAGCGTACAGGTGACTTTAACTCTACGATCACGCCAAAGTAACACCACAAAAGCCACAGAAATCTACACAAAAGAAAATACCCACTTGACCATCCCCGTTTTGATTATCTATGGTTTTAATCAGTGACATGTCCTTAGAATGAAAAACTCTTTCGTCATGTTCGTCGAAGATACTATAAAATTGCGGTCAATTTGATCAATTGACTCAATTAGACGTCTGAGTGCTTGGAGAAGACAATACTGTTGGGAGCCACTAGATTACAATAGCCAACGGTAATGGGAAATCCAATATTGATTAAGGAAGGTCATTTCATACCTTTGACAATTGGTGGCCAAATCGCAATAGTTAGTTGTATTTCGTCATCAAAGTACTAAATGATAGTTCAGGTAGTTTACTTGTCTGAACAGGAGCAGCCTTTCTTGTTAGTTCTTAACCAACTAAGCGTTACATCTTGAAATATATATAAAAGTAGAAATATTAAATAATTGAATCATTTTAAAGCTTAAACGATTTTAGACCTCAACAGTTGACGAACACTAACAAAGGATGTACAATTTCGTCTATAGACTTGATACTAATTCTACTATTGAGCTTACAATGAAGTGGCAAATGTGTTTGAATGTAACCCTATCTTATCATATACTAATAATAGAAACACCCTATTTATCATTATACACTATTAGATTGTAAACTAAGAAATTATATTAATGAATATAGATTCGTTCATTATTATTTTAAAGAAATGCACGCGTTGAAACCTAGAAGAACAAAACCATGGAGATCTTAATTATGATAAAATTCCAGGAAATTTGAAAAATAAAAAATCTTAAAGGTGTTTCACCAGATAATGATAGACAATTGCGACGATGCTCTGCGAAGTTTTATTACTTGCTTTCACTGACGCTATATTCCAGGCTAGCTGTCTTCAAATCATTAGGTTAGTCTTGGCTTCTATTGACGTACCGTATATCTATAGTCATAAGTACTCCCCAATTTCAACAACAACAATAAAATCAATTACAGCTGTAATTCACACTATTGACGATATGTAATGTTTAATCAAATACGGTACTTTATTCAAATGTAAATTCCTGATTTATGTTGACGTTTTAAGGTTATGCACATCTAACGTTATACTCAATCAGTTAAGTGAAAATTGATTTCCATCTCATTTTTGACGCGCTATATGAGGAAACAACACATTATGATACAGACACTTGTCATCCATATTATGGTCATGCTTATTTCCAGACATAGGTATATCATGGTTCATGTATATATAAAATAATTCGGTTATCAAAATATTCCAGTTGTCTCAAGCACTGGTAAGAAAAATGGGTATTGTACTTGGCATTGCGCTTGAAAACATCTTCACTTTGTTCGATGCAGTTCATCACACCGGCATAATCTATTTTTGATGTAGTAGAAAACATGCCTCGGCAAAGTGTTCATGCATAAGTTGAAACTACGGTATGTTGTCCGACATAACGCGGCATATGAAATGAAGTGATAAACACGTTCTCAAATTTAATTTTCTTTAGATACATGTCCCGCATTTCATATAAGGTATGTCCCATTTATGACTCTATTGGAATGGAGATCAATATATGTTGAGACGAGCGCAGCCTGACTATTGTGTCACATCTGGTATAAGCAAAGACACATCTAGCAATTGGCGCATATTTTTATTTAAAGATAATGCGTCTAAAAACGGCCAACGGGCTGGAAGAAAGCACCATTTTTCCCTCTCCCAAAGAAATGGGACACCAGAGAATGTGCTAACAACAACACGATAGCCTTAATTTCCCGTACCAGTAAGGTCATATACTCCATATCATTGGAGAATGAGTTACCACCATAACAGGCAGGTTTCACAGGAAAGGGCAAGGTACAAGAAATCAAAAAGGAAACCTTTTAAACCTGATGAAGAAGAACGTGGAATTTCAGCAACCTCTATACCAATGCTTCATTGATAACTCTATAAGGCATTTGACTGCGTTCAACATTTGAAGCTATGGACGGTTATGCAAGAAATAGATTTCTCTCCTCATATCAATGCATGAGCTGATTAAATCCCTCTATACAAAATAAGATGCTACAGTAAGAACAGCTAATGGCTATATACTGTATAAGTGGTTCTCAATTGGACAAGGCGTAAGTCAATGTTTACTGTCACCTTACCTATTCAACATTTTAGCAGATTACTTCATGAGGGAAACGTTTGATGGACTCAAAAACTTGATGGAATATTTATAAGGTAAGGTTTCAGTGGGAGGTCGCACAATAACCAATATCCAATATGCTGACGATACTACCCTGATTGCGAGAAATGGAGCTGCACTTCAAAATCTAATACACCGACTTAAAACAGCCAGTGAATAGTTTGGACTCTACCTGAATGTTAAGAAGACCAAAGACATGATCTGTGGGAGAAACAGCAACCAAAGTGAAGGTCGATAACGACACAGTAGATTGGATCTCTCATTTTTATAGATGGTGGCAGCACTGGAGATATCAAAAGACGTCTGGCAATGGATAAAACATCAGTAAATACCCTATTAACCATTTGGAAAGATAGAGGAATCACAAAGGCCTATGAATGCAAATCTTTCCGGTTGCAACATATGGAGCTAAAAAAATGGTCAGTCAGAATAGCAAATTAAAAGAAAATAGTATTCGTTTTTGTGGTGTTGGCACAAGATGCTAGGGAATATCATGGAATGAGCAAGAGGTCAATGAATTTGTCAGATGCCAGAGTGGGGACCAAACTTCTAGTGACGGAACGCGTAAACGTGACAAACCAAAGCTCAGTTGGACAGACGGCATTTAAGAAGCAACTGGTATATCTTTTATCTATGCACGTCGCATGTCACAAAATAGACAACTGTAGCACTCCGTCATCAATAGGGTCACAAAGAATCAGCCATGATCTATAAAACGACGACGACGTTTAAAAAATGAAATACAATAAAGTTATTTTTCCAACTTTTAAAAGTCGTTTTCGGATATAACCAATGAGTTTGTATTAGTGTTTTTTTTTTGTATTAATGGATATCTACATTAATTTTAAGCTTCCGTTTAAAACCAATACGGAATGCATTATTTTGAGCGTCAATCCGCGCATATAATTGCAGATGTTTTTACCTAATTCAGGCAGATATGAGCCTAACAATAATAATAATGATAATAATATGAGCCTAATATTTGTAAGCATATAATGTCACAAACTTACCGCGTTTCTCAACGGATCTTTAGGTCTCTGGTAGTTCACATAGCTGCCTTCAAGTACGGCGAATTCGGCAACCGTCAATGTACGTAACACCACTATCATACAAATATAACGTAACATAAACGAGACCACCAAGTTTTTATGGATCGCAATTCTTGTGCATTGGAGAGACCTAAGGAGAAAGAAAAATATAACAGGTATTATTTTGAATATACAACTATTATCCCTCTGTTATACTTAACAGTAAATGTAACCATTTTCGGCCATTTTTAAACATATTTGCAAATAACTCAATGTTTGTGTTCATTCTCCTTGCTCATACAAGCCAGATCCTTTGGGAGTATCTCAATGTTGATATTTCTCCATTGTAACTATATTTCACCTGTCACCAAATTAACAGGTGTAGGGTGAACTAACCAGCGTGGAGCTTTGCCTTTAGGAGCAATAGGCGTACTTGACTTCCTGATGTTCTATAGTTCAATCAGTTTCAAATTAGCGAGACATATTCTTTTTTTTTATCAATCCGCGCGCAAAAGTAATCCAAGCATATTAGCGATATTTTTGCATACGTAAGCGTCACACATACAATGACACTAAGATATTGCGCGCCGTATTGCGCCATTCGAAAGTTTTGCTCGTGGCGCTCTTCGGAATTAATTCGCTGCTGGGAACAGGTTTCCCCAATTTGGAACTGACTGAACTATAATATAAATATGTGTACTGAAAAGTTCACGTATTATCATCATCAAACTTGCACACATACTGCTATAGTACTATCTATGTGATATGTTTCGTTCTTTTTAAAGTTTTGCTAATATTTTTAAAACCGAAACACTCGCTTGATCATTTTCGGGATCAGTTCAAATCTACTAATCGACATCCATATACAAACATGTAATAAAAGGTATCTCAATAAAATCCCAGAATGGTACTACAAGCAGAACGTCCTATAGGACGACAACTTAAGATACAATTGATGGAACGCGTTATTGGATTTCATAGTATAAAAATAATGGTGCGAAGCTTAGCCTCGATAAATAAATAATTACCTCTTTTAGGATGAATTCGTCACTGTTGAAAAGTGAGAAGTGGACATGCATCAAATACCCTATTCCATTATCATCTCGTTTGATGATTGATCAATAATAGATAGGCGTGAATTCAAATACATATATTGTTTGCTATGGTCAGGACTGTATGAACCAATGAAAATACCAAGAGAATTTACAGGAAACCCATTGACAATTTAACGCTTGTTGACAGTGTGCAATCGAATGCAACTACTATTTTATCTATGTATCGTGCCCTAAAGAATACAATTGTCTCATTCTCAAGATATCTGTCTTTATCATGTTTATGAGAAGCAAATTGTCAGTCATCGAGTTATGGACTATAAAAGGCCACACTGCGCATGGCTCATAAAAGGCTCAACAAAAGATGGTCGTACACTTTGTTTGGGTCATTTTAAGGTAACTTTTGAATATATCTTTACCAAAAAGACTATAGACATTTGGATGAATCTTTTCGGCACATTTTGATACCAAACATGAATGGCGCTAACCATGGTTTATCTTTGTTGCTAGGTGTTATGTTTGGTATCAACATGTGCTTAAAATATTTACCAACATGTCTATTTAGCCTGGTTGGTTACACATATAATCGAAAGTTACTTTAAATGACCTAAACAAAGTGTACGACTTTCTTTTGTTGAGCACTTTACATATACGTCACGTGTACGTACGAAAGTTACCAAAGTAATATTCGTCATCACTACACAGTTAAAAAGGGTGGTAATTTTTCGAGCGGTAAAGTGAATGGGGTGAAATATTGTGCATTTTTTACCCCAAAATGAGTGAATAAACAATTTTTGATTCACAACACACACCGGTAAACTTTTACCGTGGCAGATGAGTGACGGTTTCCCCGGCAACGGGGTAAAAGCAACCATGATGACACCGCGCGCGGCATTTATTGCCAAAATGATGTGCGAAACTTGACTATACGAACGACACATGCTGCAATGATGGCGTCGAAGACGGTCACGGTGTTCCTGATGGAAAACGACATGAGCTTTTTATTGCCATTATTTCAAGGTATGTGTTTCTATTGATATCCTAAATATGTCATTATCAAATTTAAAGGTGTACGCTGACTCAAAAACATGTACAGGCTGGTAAAGCATGGTACATGACGATAGAAAAATGACCTGCATGCATGCATTGCATGTGTTTATAAAAGTTTAAGCTTACTTGGTTGGTATCCTCCGTATAGTACTCAGACCGTTTGGAAGTTTTCACATGATGCATGCAATGATTTGATAATGACATATTTAGGATATCAATAGAAACACATACCTTGAAATAATGGCAATAAAAAGCTCATGTGTAACGTTGAAAGAAACATGTTCAGAATAAAGGCTTTTGCAAAAATTGAATAAATGTATTCAGTGATGTTAATTTCATTGTGATGTGTAATTTATTTCCTGCAGGTTTCATCATGTTTACACAAAATTGTGTAAATATCTACAACAAATGTACACAAACAGTTGTAAAAATATTACACAACTCTATGGGGTAAGAATATTTAACCCCATTTATGTGTAAAATAATACACAATTGAGGGGTAAAACTACTACCGCTGTTGAATTTGGTAAAGTTTACCCCCATTCAGCGGTTCTGGGGAAACATGCGAGCAATTGTGTAAAAGTTACCCCATTTTCGGTAAAATGTTACTCCGAACTGGTGTAAATTTGTTACTCCCCTTTGCTGTGTAAAGCTTACTCCAGTGACGACCATGTTTCCCCAGAACCGCTGAGATGGGTAATATTTTACACCATACTGGGTAATTATTTTTTACAGTGTATACGTAAAATC
Source organism: Ophiura sarsii (assembly GCA_035610835.1). Lineage (NCBI taxonomy): Eukaryota > Metazoa > Echinodermata > Ophiuroidea > Amphilepidida > Ophiuridae > Ophiura > Ophiura sarsii. The sequence continues at coordinate 5,485,117 of CM069444.1, read as the reverse complement.
ACCAATTAACTGAGATCACTGTAAATATAGAGCTGTTTGCATTGGTCTCAGTCCAACTTGTGTGAGTGAATGTACATAATGGAGATGTGTTACTTTGGCGACCCTGTACGCTTTACGTCTTACGTATAGGGTCGCCAAAGTAATACGTTGGATCCATACGTACTGTCTTTTCAGTGCGGCCTAAAAAGCGCAACAGTATATCGATTTTCTGGTTCCCGCAATACTATAATGGATCCTCCTAATCGATCCCGCGTCCGGAAATGAAAAGGAAATCAGAATCCACGGCAAATATCTGCTCAAGTCTGTAAATAAGATCCGATCTATTTTAGCCTTTTCATTTTACAGCGTTTCTAGAGCTTTTTGTTTGAAAGGGAAAATCTTAAATCTGGCTTAGATTATAATTAAACTTACTTGAAGTAACAGAATATGAACAGTGATATGGTAAGAAGCACCAGAGATAGAGAACAGCCAACAAGGTACACGTACGTCAATGCCGACTCGAGAGCAGGCGGAGGAGGGAATGTCTGTCAATAGAAATGGAGAAGAAAGAAGACAAAATTGAATTGAAATGGACACAACATTGTAAGAATTTGTTCGTTTATATTAATTTGAATCATCCACGAAACGTTGGAGATGTATGTAAAGTTCAGCACTTGAAATTACAAAATATTTCAATTGGAACAGTTTAATATAGTTGTCAATAAAATTGAGACCAGAACATGTCTCCTTTAAAATGAAGAATACATGATGAAGTACAATGTAGAAAACGGAACGAAAATTAGAAGAAAATAGAGTTACAAAAATGTCCATGATTTTCCTCATTTTACCCTAAACATGATTTAAACTGATTTAAACGTTTAAAACAAAGTGTCCATTTAAACTGCCGGTGTGATGATCTAAATATAATAACAGTAGATGCCATTGAAAACAATGTGGTTGAAGTTCCAGTCAATATATAAATTAACCTTTGTGTTTTAGCTGAAATCGATGCTTCTTATAGCGTCTCAAGCGATTATTGTATTCCTTAAACTTGCTCTAAACATTCAGAATTATCAACTTTGTCTTCAATATCTTTATCATTGTTTTACTGGGATAATGTTTACCTCTTTGCTGTTTGATCATCCGAAGGACAGCGTTCAAGAAACCCCATTACCTTGGTCATTTCCATCTAATTAGATAATTAACTTTCTAATTCACAAGATTTAGTCAATCACGGTTCCATAGTATAATTGCTCTATATCTCTTTCAATTTTTGTCTTTTCACACTGAGAAAGATACAAAGGATCGGGTCGTGTATGGGAATTGAAGTGTTAACTTAGCAACACCAACATGCTTCAATTTCATCACATGACAACTGATTCCTGTCACCAGCGTCTACTGGTTCCAACATTACATTGCAATGAAAGGCTTATAATCAGTCAGGGCAAATGTCCAAAAAAGGCAACCTGTCGAATCTGGCAATAATAGTAGGGACTGCTCAGGAATATAGCTACAAGACAAACTGAAGTCAATCAAATAACTATAAACACCGCAACATGCAGACGCAACACCTTGAGCAAATCATGATTGGGGGATAGCCTACATGGCGAGCCTGGATGAAAATAGTGAAATGTTACGATACAAAGTATAGTGGTGATACTTTGGGTTTAATGGTGGATAAAATTGAGTGCTATAGTGAAATAGATTTATTCCGTAAACATGTAGGCCTAAACTCTAGTTAATTGGAAGAAATCGGTGTTTCAACTTGATAGTTTAGCCAATAAAACTAGAGTATTATATGATCAAATGAATATGAAATATTATTCACGTTTTACAGATAACATCTTATAGCAAAGGGCGATACTATAGTTTCGCGTGGCCGATGAATGCCTACGCTCGTCAGTCGCTACCATTTGGTAAGTTATCGGGCAAAGAACATATGTGTAGGTTAAGCAAAGTCGTTGTTTGACAGATCAAGCCAGCGGAAATGAAAAACCTAAACAGGCAGCAGTATCAATACTGTCTAACAGTTTTAGGTGAAGGGCCTAACAAATTAAAAATCAACATTTAAGTTGGTCTAATTGATATTAGACAGCTAGCGATCTGTTCGGACGTCCTTAGTGTGTGAGAGCCAAACCTACACTAAATGATGCTCTTGAATATCCTATACCATGCATGTTATATGGATCCGTACAGTGGTGGTGAAAACATATAAAACCTCACTGTCAAAATGTATGAGCTTTGTCCAAAACTTAGGGAATTATTTTCTCATCATGATTCATCAACTAAATTGATCACCCAACTTAAAATAAAGACGCTTCAGGGCAAAAAACGACTTAATTTTGCGATCTATTTAATTTCGCGAACATATTGCTGAATCAAAGTCACGAAAATAAATACCACACATTTTGCAATTTATATTATATGATAAGTGGTTATCATTTTGACCTAATAAACTTTAAAAAAGACCTTACTGAACATGCAAAAGTAGGTTCTCAATTCAAAAAAATAACCAATGGCAAAAAAAGCAATATTGCCGGATCCGGCAGTGTGCTGCCATATTCGACAGGTTGCCGTTTTTGGACATTTGCCCTGACTGATAATGTTGCTAACGAGGATCTTTAAGAAAAAATCCTGCTGCAAGTAGTACAATTATGTGACTTCAATTTAGTCCTCTCTTGTTTTTCTTAAACACCATTTATTTGTTTGAATAATACATTTGAGTTGGGGATTCATCTTCTTTTCATATCTGTGGCCAAGATGCCAATCTGAACCATGTATTATGAACGTGGAAGTCAGACGATCTCCAACTGTTTCTTTAACACATGTTTTGTACTATTTGTTTTGGTGACAATTCCTGTTGACAACGTAGTGGTGCTAAGCATGCTGGACTACACAACATATCTTCTCTGATAAACTGTTGTGATGCTTCCTGTCACAGTTGCTTGTGTTACAAGTCGAAATGAATGTGCTTTCTGGTTTTCACTTTCCAAGCGGCTATTGGTTTTACCATGATACAAAACAGATTTTCCAGAAACCTTTCCCAACTTTCAAGGCCTATCTCAAGTATTAATGAATCAATGTTAGGCATGCTTGTACATATTCCAATGCATTTCTCATGGTGATTCCAATTATGGTAATGAAATACATTAAAGTTGACATTTTCGAAACATTTTGTGAACATTTAAAATGTCGTCTGCAGACGCCTGCCGTTTGGAAAGTGTTAAGTGATATAGATAAGGCGTCGGTAATTATGACGTCAGTCGACTAGATGAACAAATGTATCCCTTTTCCAATTCATTGTAATCGTTTTCTCTTAACATGTTTTGTGTTTTAACATGGTAGGTAATAACATGGTAGCCGGGTGTGCAGTCAAAGCGAGCGTTCCCAAACACCTGTTATTATGCGCGGTCAATGAAATCGCCATAACTTTAAAAGTAGCCATTCGATTTTTTTTACTTTATGTGCTAGGTGTAGTACTTTGAAATGACACTAAATTGGTTATTTCATGAGGAGAAATATAGAAACGGTGATATCATAAACATTAGTAACAGTGTAAACATGTCACACCTCATATTACGCGGTTCCAATTCGTGGCACACGACTTAATACATTATCTTATATAATAGAACGCATTAAAAAAAGATTCAAGGATCAAAAAATTGTAATGAAGTAGGATAAACAATGTCTACAATCACTAATATAAGAGTAACGGAATCTCAAACGCTTTATATTTCGCCCAAACGTTGATTCGAAGCTTAAGCAGATTGTGACTACGGGTTCATTGTAATGAATAAAACCACTTTTTGAAGCAATCTAAACATGAATTTTGTTCGTGTTTTGCTATCGAATATTACATTCGCATCAAGTCTTCGGGTTATTGCACCATGGGGGTAACATTGTTCATGATGTGTACGCGTAGAGAGTATGAATCTGCGCGGAGACAAGGGTATTTATAATGTTGCCCTGGACCAACACTTGAGATACGGAAGCCCCTTGTAGTCAGTTGCAGTCGGTAAGTGTTATTTTCCTTGAACAAGTACTTATGAGATATTAGCCTTTGTCAACCATTTCCATTGCTAATATCACTACACTAGAAAAGGTGAACAAATGTATCCCTTAGAAATTATTGAACGACCCTCGTACTTTATGTTTGCTTGTGGCGGTAACACCTAGACATTATCTGTATGTTATATCGCAACTCGTATACAAAGTGTTAACAGTTATTAAATATCCAAAGGTTCACACTTTTCAGAATTTGACAGAGTGAGACATATTTAAACTGTTTTAATATATTCAAAACTATATATCAGATGCCGTGTGGCAACCATGTTATATCAAACAAAGATTAAACCGACTTTGATCTAAAGATGAGATGAATACATATTATTGATTAAATGATCTTTCCAAAATAACTCGAACGTCAGATTGTTGATGCACGTGTTGTGAAAACGACCACTTCGACCTTCAAATTAAACGTCACAGTCTTATATATAAGTATATTTCTTTTTTTCGTAACAGCAACAAATGACAAATGACTTGAGTTTTACGTTTAGTAAAAGCGATTGCTTGTAAATTGCCCGCCTGTTTATTTCCATAGCTATATCGACGTGTTCTGTTATTAGCTACTCAAGTGTCGGTTGTCAATCGTAATTATATTTGATGCCTTTTCCATGAAAACAAAATCAAAATACTCGTATAAATACATTCAATATAGCGTGTTTAAGGCTGTCGGATTAAAAGCTTATTCATACACTCTTAGTAGTGTCGAACTATTCAAAAAGCAAGAAACTAAAATACGCGGAGTGTCTAATGCACTTACGCGCACCACGCGCTTTGATTTGATTCGCTGTTCAGGCATCGCGGGTTCGCCGATTTACGGGTGTAGGCAAACTTATATCAAAACCAGTTGTGAAATTTGATTTATATAGGGTCGTGTACGAATTAGATCAATACATACATCAGGGCCGTAAGACACTTTTTTTGAAAATTTTCGAATGTGCACCTATTTTTTGCACGATCGAGGTACATTTTGGTTGTAAACAAGCTTGTAGCAAAGAATATTGCATTTTGGGAAGACAAATGCGCGCGTAGCGCGCGAATTTTTTTCATCTGTGTACACATTTTCCAGGGAAGATTTTCAAAGGGGGGGGGGGGCGATCGCCACCATCGCCCCCCTTCTTACGGGCCTGTACATGCGTATGATTTGTTCCTCGAAAAGGTCAAATAAAAATCAATGCACTTGTGCAAATGTTGATATGCTCAAGATAGCATGGGATCATGCCATTATTAGCACATCAAATCAGCGCGCGTGAATTGATTTGTCTAATTTCTCTCGAAACAACACATACGCATTTGTTGCCTGATAATTTGTTGCCTTAATTAATTACAACCTTATTGAGTAATTACGCATCGCGAGACCCTGTAACAGAGACTTACTCCTCAGAAACGAAATGCATACATGATAAACTAACTGGTCAATATACATCAGATAATTATTTTCCTACCATACAATGCTTGGTTTCATGAACAGTGCTGTTCTCCTTTAAGCATTTGTTCTAGACCACTGAATTCAGTGGGAAAAAGTGTCATATTAAAGATACAAATCCTTCTTATTAATAAGACTGTTACAAAGAATATTATAATTATTACATATACCGTATCCGTAATGTTCTCAATGCGCAAGATCGTTTTAAAAACACGCTGTATGATATTTTCAAAAGCGCGAGGATAAATTGCAACCTCAAGCGATGGTAAGTCGCATCTCAAGCGAGGATAAATCATAATCTCAAGCGATGGTAAATCGCAAAATCGCAATCTCAAGCGCTATTAAATCAAAATCTCCAGTGGCAAAGAAATCTATAATAATAATAATAATAATAGTCGGTTTTTATATAGCGCTTTACACAGTGTGGAACACCGTCTCAAAGCGCTTTACATTGGCTAATTATTATCGCTCCCATTTACATCATCTATCTGGCAGCCGGCTAGGCGCACTTTTAGATGATAGCAGCTACCCACTTTTCGCTTGGGTGGACGAAGCAATTGAGACTAAATACCTTGCCCAAGGATATAAACACGTTGATCCTAGCGGGGCTCGAACCCGCAACCTTATGATTATGAATCTAGCGCTGATTCCGCTAGGCCACACGTGCTCACAAGCCAACTCCGACAACAAGCTCCGACAACAAGCCAGACACCATGCTACAAATATTTATATAATTGCGCTAAAATAGCAGTCAAACCTTTTTATTTTAAATCAATTGAAATTACGGATACAAGTTGTTGACCATAACAGATATTAGTTCATATAATACTGCTATCAGATACGTAATTTACACTTTCCACGCGGCAGACGTCTGCAGACGACATTCCAAAATGTCACAAAATGATTCAAACATTTCAGAATTATTGAATTTCATTACCATATTTAGAATCAACATGAGAATTGCATTAATATAAGTACAAACTTGCCAAGTATTGATATTCAGTAATACTTTGGATAGACCTTGTAAGTTGGCAAAGGTTTCTGATAAATAGTTTTGTACAATATCACTCAAGTTTTGAAGATAAACTAGTACGAATTAATGTTAGTTACTGTATTGTTGTCTTTATTTATTTATGTGATCAATTATGATAATTATTTTGCTACCATTAACCAAAAAATCAATCTTAAACGCTTACAAAAGCATAACATTCAAAAGTCTAATGTATGTTTGATTTTTTCCGGTCAAATCACGCTTTATGTGAAAGAGCTCGTGATAAAGCCACGATTTATTGCAGTTATTAATACTTGTCGGTAATACTGGACATTTTGAAGCTGAACATATCAATATCAATAATCACGCTGTTCCATCGTTCAATTCCAAATCTTTTTATTGCACTGTCTATAATTACCACATCGGTGGTTCTTGCGTCCCCTGGCATTTCTGAGTTCAATTTCACTCTTTATGTTAATATTAGCATCAATGTAAGGCTATAAATACATAAGCCTCCTAAAAGGAACTCACAAAAGATCTGTTGTGAGTGCAATTAGGAAACATAATCTCAATTGTCAGTCGTGTTTGTAAGCGAAATCCAAACACCGGTGTTTGTAACAGGATTCGAACCTACACACACTACTCATTTTACTTGATATCAAATCATTCGTTGTCACTGCTTGTCTGTTGACTATGTATTACATACACATAATTATTCAGAGGTTGCTCTAAAATATGGCATTTGTGACAAATAACGGCCGAGTGCACCAATGACGGGTAGCTGAAGAATAGCGCTACCTCGCTAGTAACTGAGGCGTAACCCAACAATTTTTGAGAGCGCCAATGCGGGGTAAGCTACTAGGCTAGTAACTGGCGGGTAATTTACGCTAAATGTTATACCTGACCGGACCCAAGAGTAAGTTGGGGCATAACGTTTTATGCCACAAGTCAGTCGATTCTAGCAGTAGCGTAAATTTGTTGTTAACATTGGAGGGGATGATTCGCTGATGCTGAAGGACCAATTGCGCTTGCATGCCCAGGGGGTGTCTATTTGAAGTGGAATGTGACCCCTTATAAGCTGAAAGATTTTATATATTTGAAAATCCATTCATGCAATTTGATGATTTGTTTAGTCAAAATTTAGATCAACACATTTGGCCCATTCAAACACTAATCGCACCGACTTTGGGTCATATTTTGATCAAAATGTACTAATTGTCCAAGGATCTTAAATAATGACTAAATAAATAAATAAACTTATTATTGTTTTTATTAATTAAAAACTGATAAAGTCAAGTTTTAACATTATTGTGAGTGGAAAGGTAGAACTATAAGTACGGAAAAAAGCATATCGTGTCGTGCGTGGTCTGGGGATCGAACCGGGGTTCTGCGGTTGACAAGCGAAGAACAAGGTATCCACGCCACGGAAGTATTTGTGTTAAGAGATGTGTTATAATTGTTTATAATTGTTTCCATCGGGTGCTTGTGTTTGTCGTTAAAATTTTGCTTTTTGGTGCAATGTTTGTATGTACCCCTTGCCCAAAATATGTTTGTAATGTCGTGATAGTCCTTATTTTTGAAAAAGCGGTAAACAAACTTCGAAATTTTTAGCCATAAAATGGCATCATTTTTTCCCGGATCGCAGTCCGACTCCACGTGTTTCTTGATTTACACTCACCTATGACCTAGCGAGTGACGACACGTTTTTAATATTACGGAGGACCATTCACGTCAGAATTTACAGTAAACTATAGATTAGCACTTTGGCATATGCGCCAATCAATTTTGTAAGGGGACGATGCTGATTAATGTGGATATTTACCTCGCTAGTTGCTATTCTGGTGTTACTCGCCAGTTATGCTCTAAGAATTACATCGTTAGTAAGTTATGCTACAGTTAGAGCATAACTAGGGAGGTAGCTTACCTCCCTATTAAGTTACCCGTCATTGGTGCACTCGGCCGAATGTGTATTAAGGCCTGAATATTATAGCATAGTGTAAAACGATGTCTTTCAGAAAGGGTTAAATTGATACAAAGGTGATAATAAGGCCCCAAAAAGAAGGTCTGCCTCACATACAATCGGGAAAATAGCTATGCGATTTGCGTCTTACTTTGTCTTTTTTTTAAAAAACATAGCTATACTAAATGTGGAAATCATTTTTATTGTGTTTTTTGACAATTTGTTTTCCGATTTTTTCGGACAACTAAAAAATAATAATAAATTATCGAGATCCAACTTTTCGCACATATCAGCTTTATATCTTCCGTAACACTAGAAAACACTAAAAGTGTTAACAACTAAATGTTTGAAGAGAAAACACCTATCATCTGTCTACGGACCATTACATGAAAAGGCATTTATTAATACCATGATGTATGTATGGTATACCTTTTTCAAAATTACTATCCAGGTTCTTTTGAGAATGAAAACATGTTTTACGTAAGCTCATGCATAAATTAATGACACATCATATTCAACTTTTTTACAATCGAAATAAGTTAGTTTTAATAAATGATATCTGATATAACTTTTCTTACTCTTGAAATAAGTTAGTTTCAATAAAATGATATCTGATATGACTAATTTATTTGGAGAAGAAAAACATTTTGTTCTCAGTTATCCATCTATATAAGTACTAAGCATTATAGACAATACACATCCTGACAGCATTTTCGATACAATAGCATGAATAATGTATTCATTTTTTTCTTTTCTAAATTGATATCCAGGCTTCTCCCGGAATAGACCATTCTTAAATAAATTACGGATATCATGTTTTATGTAATTGTTTAAAAATGTGTCGGGTTCCTATAGCTCTAAGGTATTCGTGGCTATCTTCTCATTGTCTCTTGGTATTGTTACAATAGTTCCTGCTTCAGTAACAGGCAAGCTTTAATTGCTATCTAACATGTCTAATGGCATTTCGTATCAACCTTCAAAGCCATCACTACATTGAGAATGGCAATAACATCTACCATTATATGTGACCTGGCACAACAAAATGAGCGTAAAGTCGCTGGGGCTGATTTTGAGTTATGGCCTGAAATAGTCTCACGAAAGTGAGATATTTTCATTGGCGGAAAGATAAACTATATATGTATCACATTACGCAGTATTAAGATAATATTTTGGGTCTAAATAAGTTGTTAAGTCATTTTAAAGAGGGCATTTTATTCTTACATCTCAAGAAATGAACGCAAACAGAGGAAAAATGTTTCGAAATGTCTCGAAATTACCATGTTTACATCGTCATAATAGTATCCCTTATAGCAAATTTGATATGGTCTTAAAGGGCCGGGCTTTTTCTAAAGCTATTAATAGTAGTTTGAACCGTGTATATTCCCAATGAACCAATGAGAGGCCGTTTAATAAGAGATCTTTGGCATAAACAATCTTTCGATTAAGACCTATGATTGGCTTTCGTACACCAAGCGACGATTAATGCTTCATTGACTTTGAAGGCCATTTTCCCCAATTCAATAATTTATCGGGGATTAACTTCAATTTATCATAACTTCACTTTGGAATGGTCTATTATACCAACTTTGGAGTCATTTTAAACCTGAGGACATCTACTTTCTGAAAATTGTAAATAAAATCATTTTTTTATTTTTTGCGACTTAAACTCTCATTTTGTTGTGCCATGTCACATATTACAAAAGTTTCTCCTATTTCAAAATAGGTCTCACTCTAGCTCTTAAGTATTTGATACGGTTATGTTATGTTATAAAAAGAGAGTTCCTTCAATCGCACTAATCAAAATGATCGCATAGAAGTATGGGTAATACTTCCCAACAAGGAAGGCTTCCTGAACAAGATATCGGCCTTGACCTTTTCTATGTCATTCTAAGACTTGCAAAAGAAAATCGAGAAACATTGAATGAAATATCTTTACATGAAATGGCAATGCAAATTAATAATACATCCGTATTTCCATCTCAGATTATCGAAGTATAATCTACTTTACAATTTATTATTCAATTATGGATATGGAAAAATTCAGGGACAGGCTTTCAAATAAACGCTCTATTGAATTTACCCGTACTTGAACATTAGTAATCAACTTTAATGAACTCAATTATTTCAGCTAAACTTAATTGTCGGGCATTTTTATATCTGTTTGAATTGAGTAAAAATGAAGATGAAAAAAATACATAAGCTCGAGGCTATCATTATTGAAAATATAAGGAGGATAAGAAGTGTGATTTATTATTACATCTTTCTTTCTGAGGTTAGCTAATATATAAGGATTATGTACTGGTATTTCTGTCTGAAAATTTCGTTTGCAATAATGGCAAGTGATGATGCTATCAACCTTTTCAGACGCCAACATTTTCAGATGCCAATGCTCAAGTTTGGATTTATTTTTTTTGCGTATTCAACACACGTGATAATGACTATACTTTTAAACATTTAGATATATAATGTTAAGTTAAAATACCGTATAGGATCGGACAAACTTGCTTAAATTAACAATGACTTTAAAAAGGCATGGTCTCGAACCCGTTTCCTCTTCACTATTGCGGCGAAGCACAAACCACCACTAGACCACAGAGGCTGTGTTTACGTGCATGACAGATGAACGAGCGTTAAGGTATATACATCCATTGATTGTTGAGAGTCTCAAGCGACCGAAATACATGTAGTAAATATTAGCGATAAATATTGGCCTATTAAGCATGATCCTAGCAGAACCTGTGACTAGCGAAACTCAATTGAATCCACACGAGGATCGAGCAAAGGATGCAAACCGAGTAAGAGAAATGAATAAATAATATATAGACTCGGACAATCCTTTTCTAAAAAGATGAAAACATAAAGAAATAACACGAATCCAAGTAAGGGTGAAACAAGCAGTGGTGAAGTGTTCAACCCAAGAAGAGCAAACATAATACATTGAATATTATACTTTGTAATTACAAAATGATTGAATTATTACTCTTCAGAAACAAAATGCAAACATGATAATTATTCTAAACACATTTTCTACGTTGAAGGTTAACACTTTCCACGCGACAGGCGTCTGCAGACGACATTCCAAACAGTTAAAAAATGTTTCATTACCATAAAAAATGCATGGAAACATGTACAATCATGCCTAGTATTTGTTCATTAATTCTTGAAAATTGAACATAGTTGTGAACAATATATTTTGTATAATGGTAAAACTAATAGCCGCATGGAAAGTGTTAAACAGAGAGAAAGAGAGAGATACATGTTGTACTACGCGTACGATATTCAGGAACGCTAACCTGTACATCATATCACAAGTGCCACTTACGATATTGTTGCACTCAAATTCTTTACTCCTCATGCCTAAATTGCACTATAATATAACTTAGGTCTATCATCTGAACTGTTATCCTGTTAGAGGTATTGATAACTAGCATATTTCAAATATAATGTCCTTATCGATGTATTCTTCCACAAACACATACGTTTACAAACAAATGTAACTTATTGTAGTACTTACCGGTATTGAAGGTGGATTTAAACATTCGTCGTAGTTGGTACGATGTAAAGCCCACTGACCACTGAGGAGACACGATCGATACGCTCTGATATCTGAAGGTAAACAAGGGTTCACGGAAACAGTGTACTTTTGTGTACAAGTGTACAAGTATTTTGCACAATAGAAGAGATAAACTAGGTTAATCGTCGAAAAACCTGTTTCTTCGATCGAGACAAACAGGTTTATCGTTCGAATAACCTGGTTTATCGAAGAAAACCAAGTTTATCGGTCGAGAAACCTGTTTTTTCAACAACAAAACTATATTAATCGACGATAAACTTGGTTTTTCGATTTTGATAAACCTGGTTTTCGATTCGATTGTCATAGTTATTGAAACCTGGCTTTTCAAAAACTATGACAATCAAATCGAAAAACCAAGTTGATCGTCGAATGTCATAGTATTTTTTCTCGAAAAACCAGGTTTATCAAAATAAAACTATGACAATCAAATGATATGAGTCCTTGTACATTACGCATCAACACTACGCTACGCTCGAACTGGCCAACATTATTGAGTGGTGCTATCACCTGTTTCATCGTTGTTTGAGCACGTCGAGAAATTTTGAACATGCTCAATTATTTTTCGCGGGCTCGACGTGTTCCAAATTTTCACAACGTATCACAGCGTGCTCTTAACGTAAACGACGTATCCCCAACTTACCCCTAACTTGTATCAGCGTACATCAACGTACACCAACGTATTTTTCGATATTAAATATAAAAGTCATGTGTGGTGCTATAACCTGTTTTGTCGTTGTTTGAAATACGTATAACTTTCAAGTTGATCTGTGGTTTCGAATATTTCCTTGCGGTTTTTTTTTAAATGTAATACACCTATCAGTTGTAAGACGCACTATACGACCCCCGGGAGTGGTGCGTCACTTTACCGAGGTGCGTTAACTTCTCATGTACCATGACGCACCCTGTGTCAAAAAAACGACGGACCATTGCCATCCAAATACGCACCCTCAGTCAACTATCAGCCCATTCGCACCCATGTAAAGTGACGGACCTTTACGCACCCTCCGTCATTTTTTTGACGGACCAAAGGCTGCCACTGATGTACCCTCCGTCAATAATTATTGGTAAACGACGCACCCACGACGCACCTCTCCCGGGGGTCGTATAGTGCGTCTTACAACTGATAGGTGTATAATTGCAATCATAAGAGGCAAGACAAATATGTGCTAGTGGCAGCAGTCATCATGGTCAATTGGTATTTGCTGAATATGACTACATCTTCAACTGAATTGACGAAGGCCATGTCCAAGGATTATATTGAGCCTCAATATATGATCCAGAAAAAGGAGGTGAGACGGTTAAGATATTAAAATACAGAAAGAAGCACACTACTACAATTCAGGAAAATTGGTGTTGGACCACATAGTCAATTTCTTTGCTAATATCCCACTTTAAGGGACTATTTTCAAGCGCTGATTTTGCAACAAACTTGTTTGGGGAGCTTGAGCTATCAACTAAGTGATATCCCACCCCCGCCCCCACCAATCAATGTTGAGGGTCCCAACGACCGTGGTGATGAAACGGTTCCGAACAACATTGAATGGGGGGACTGGGGGGTTGATTTCAACGAAGTCCTCAAAGTGGTTCAACAGTTATTTCCGGAATTGTCTGAGGCTATTGGTAAATGCTCAATATGACAACTGTCTATAGGAAATAACTCGTGTTCTATACATTGCATAATCTTCTAATTTGAAGAGTGGCAAGATATGTATATAATTGTTATATACGGTAAAGATAAAGTAAATACGACATTTACATTGTTAGGGACTGGTCATTTTATGCGTGATTATGGCCCGTTTGTATGGTAAATCACTCAATATGACAACTGTCTATAGGGAATAACTCGTCTTCTTTACATTGCATAATCTTCTAATTTGGAGAGTGGCAAGATATGTATATAATTGTTATATACGGTAAAGATAAAGTAAATAAGACATTTATATTGTTAGGGACTGGTCATTTTATGCGTGATTATGGCCCGTTTGTATGGTAAATCACTCATGACAATATGACAACTGTCTATAGGGAATAACTCGTCTTCTATACATTGCATAATCTTCTAATTTGGAGAGTGGCAAGATATGTATATACTCATTCTATTTGGTAAAGATAAAGTAAATACAAGATGTACATTGTTAGGGACTGGTCATTTCATGCGTGATTATGGCCCATTTATATGGAATGCGCGAGTGTTACATGTATAGTCTTACATAGGGTGCAACGGGTGAAATTCATTATTTAAACTAATTATAATGACAGTAGTTTATTATGCAACAATCAATTAAAATCCTTTTTGTTATCGCAATGCGTTTCTTTTTTGATAAGGGACCGGTCACAACCGCATTATAGTCGTTATAAAGTAATAACTATTGTGTCAATTATGGTAGCGTTGTATTTGCCATTGAAGTCATGGAATGATTGTATTTTCTTTGCATTTACTTAACTTGACGGTTATAATTTATCTTCCGTGTTTAATAAATGCATTAAAAGTACGAAATGCATTGTGACGGACTGGTCATTTTACATGTGGTAGACAGAGAGAAAGAAAGACAAACAACAACCACCGAAAAAAGTTCAAAAATAAAGAAGAACAAAAACCAAAAGAGAGAAAAAACAAAAACAATAATGTGACAAACAGATGAATAAAATAAACCAGTTAATGAGCCACGCGAATAACGAAAATGTTATATTAATGCATTATTAAAAACACCAATGGCTCCCGCCATGAGTATTTGAACCCGTGTCTCTGCCCTTAAGTATAAATATAGGCCAACGCGCTGACCAATTGAGCTAATCGCCCATCTATGCAATAACAAGCCAAATCAAGTGTGATATTATATTCGGCTTTAGAAATTAGCACTGATTCACAATACACCTTTCATAGTAACGCCTTATAGCGTCTTTTTATTCAGAACCATGCCCTCGTACTATCAGAGTATGGACAACCGTTGCGTTTGTCCATCCATTGAAAATCATGCACATCGGTCGATTGACCCCGATAAATAATAGAACTAACTCCTATTATCTATTTAATTTAGACGGACAACCGTGTACACACGTGCAATTCAATACGGACAACCGTGTGACGGTTGTCCATCACCGCGTCATTAGAATTCCAAAGACAGGGTTCAGCGAATTACCTACAATGTAATGTTTATATCACTGTGGACGATGCTATTTAATATAATTCTCTTTATTTAGCTTTGGCCTTGTTGTTATAATGTTATACATGTAATAATTCTGTAATAAATGATTGCCGCGGTATGCTACGCGAGCAATGTCGTGCGCTATGTCCGAGCCGCTTGGTGCGATATGCGCGATGCGTGTCAATCGATGTGCACGAAGAGTGCGCGTGGCGTGTCGAGCGCTGCGCGCGAGACGTATAGATTGTTAATCATGATCTGTACACGAACAATGAATGTAATGACTGAACCTATTCATATTTTGCCTGTATTGATATGTAATGAACCGCAATGTTAGTTACCATCTCATTGTTCATGTTATTTCTTGGTAACAAAGTCGAGTGCTATGCTCGAAGTTTATGCAAACGCGTAGCGCAAGCTGTAACCAAGGGATACGCATGGGATTGGGTCGAGCGCCACGCACGAACCGTCAAAGTTGTATTTAAATCATATTTTATAATGTTCTCGTGTTTATCGGGGTATCAGAGGCTTTTTTTAAATAAATAAGTCAGGCTTCCTTGAATAATAGGAGCAAATATGCAGGATTAGGTATTTAATATGACCTGTCCTTAATTCAGTACTGTATACACCTCTTGATAATGGTATATCAGGCGATTCATAGCATCTCTATTTACTGAAAATTTGATCAAAAAAGACCTACAAATACAAAAGTTGTGGCTAAAAATGTAAAATCAGATGATTTTTTTTTGACTTCATTCAGACATGTCTGAGGCTATTGGTAAATGCTCAATATGACAACTGTCTATAGGAAATGACTCGTGTTCTATACATTGCATAATCTTCTAATTTGGAGAGTGGCAAGATATGTATATAATTGTTATATACGGTAAAGATAAAGTAAATACGACATTTACATTGTTAGGGACTGGTCATTTTATGCGTGATTATGGCCCGTTTGTATGGTAAATCACTCAATATGACAACTGTCTATAGGGAATAACTCGTCTTCTATACATTGCATAATCTTCTAATTTGGAGAGTGGCAAGATATGTATATACTCATTCTATTTGGTAAAGATAAAGTAAATACAAGATGTACATTGTTAGGGACTGGTCATTTCATGCGTGATTATGGCCCATTTATATGGAATGCGCGAGTGTTACATGTATAGTCTTACATGGGGTGCAACGGGTGAAATTCATTATTTAAACTAATTATAATGACAGTAGTTTATTATGCAACAATCAATTAAAATCCTTTTTGTTATCGCAATGCGTTTCTTTTTTGATAAGGGACCGGTCACAACCGCATTATAGTCGTTATAAAGTAATAACTATTGTGTCAATTATGGTAGCGTTGTATTTGCCATTGAAGTCATGGAATGATTGTATTTTCTTTGCATTTACTTAACTTGACGGTTATAATTTATCTTCCGTGTTTAATAAATGCATTAAAAGTACGAAATGCATTGTGACGGACTGGTCATTTTACATGTGGTAGACAGAGAGAAAGAAAGACAAACAACAACCACCGAAAAAAGTTCAAAAATAAAGAAGAACAAAAACCAAAAGAGAGAAAAAACAAAAACAATAATGTGACAAACAGATGAATAAAATAAACCAGTTAATGAGCCACGCGAATAACGAAAATGTTATATTAATGCATTATTAAAAACACCAATGGCTCCCGCCATGAGGATTTGAACCCGTGTCTCTGCCCTTAAGTATGAATATAGGCCAACGCGCTGACCAATTGAGCTAATCGCCCATCTATGCAATATCAAGCCAAATCAAGTGTGATATTATATTCGGCTTTAGAAATTAGCACTGATTCACAATACACCTTTCATAGTAACGCCTTATAGCGTCTTTTTATTCAGAACCATGCCCTCATACTATCAGAGTATGGACAACCGTTGCGTTTGTCCATCCATTGAAAAACATGCACATCGGTCGATTGACCCCGATAAATAATAGAACTAACTCCTATTATCTATTTAATTTAGACGGACAACCGTGTACACACGTGCAATTCAATACGGACAACCGTGTGACGGTTGTCCATCACCGCGTCATTAGAATTCCAAAGACAGGATTCAGCGAATTACCTACAATGTAATGTTTATATCACCGTGGACGATGCTATTTAATATAATTATCTTTATTTAGCTTTGGCCTTGTTGTTATAATGTTATAAATGTAATAATTCTGTAATAAATGATTGCCGCGGTATGCTACGCGAGCAATGTCGTGCGCTATGTCCGAGCCGCTTGGAGCGATATGCGCGATGCGTGTCAATCGATGTGCACGAAGAGTGCGCGTGGCGTGTCGAGCGCTGCGCGCGAGACTTATAGATTGTTAATCATGATCTGTACACGAACAATGAATGTAATGACTGAACCTATTCATATTTTGCCTGTATTGATATGTAATGAACCGCAATGTTAGTTACCATCTCATTGTTCATGTTATTTCTTGGTAACAAAGTCGAGTGCTATGCTCGAAGTTTATGCAAACGCGTAGCGCAAGCTGTAACCAAGGGATACGCATGGGATTGGGTCGAGCGCCACGCACGAACCGTCAAAGTTGTATTTAAATCATATTTTATAATGTTCTCGTGTTTATCGGGGTATCAGAGGCTTTTTTTAAATAAATAAGTCAGGCTTCCTTGAATAATAGGAGCAAATATGCAGGATTAGGTATTTAATATGACCTGTCCCTAATTCAGTACTGTATACACCTCTTGATAATGGTATATCAGGAGATTCATAGCATCTCTATTTACTGAAAATTTGATCAAAAAAGACCTACAAATACAAAAGTTGTGGCTAAAAATGTAAAATCAGATGATTTTGTTTGGACTTCATTCAGACATTCTGAGGCTATTGGTAAATGCTCAATATGACAACTGTCTATAGGAAATAACTCGTGTTCTATACATTGCATAATCTTCTAATTTGGAGAGTGGCAAGATATGTATATAATTGTTATTATACGGTAAAGATAAAGTAAAATACGACATTTACATTGTTAGGGACTGGTCATTTTATGCGTGATTATGGCCCGTTTGTATGGTAAATCACTCAATATGACAACTGTCTATAGGGAATAACTCGTCTTCTTTACATTGCATAATCTTCTAATTTGGAGAGTGGCAAGATATGTATATAATTGTTATATACGGTAAAGATAAAGTAAATAAGACATTTACATTGTTAGGGACTGGTCATTTTATGCGTGATTATGGCCCGTTTGTATGGTAAATCACTCAATATGACAACTGTCTATAGGGAATAACTCGTCTTCTATACATTGCATAATCTTCTAATTTGGAGAGTGGCAAGATATGTATATACTCATTCTATTTGGTAAAGATAAAGTAAATACAAGATGTACATTGTTAGGGACTGGTCATTTCATGAGTGATTATGGCCCATTTATATGGAATGCGCGAGTGTTACATGTATAGTCTTACATAGGGTGCAACGGGTGAAATTCATTATTTAAACTAATTATAATGACAGTAGTTTATTATGCAACAATCAATTAAAATCCTTTTTGTTATCGCAATGCGTTTCTTTTTTGATAAGGGACCGGTCACAACCGCATTATAGTCGTTATAAAGTAATAACTATTGTGTCAATTATGGTAGCGTTGTATTTGCCATTGAAGTCATGGAATGATTGTATTTTCTTTGCATTTACTTAACTTGACGGTTATAATTTATCTTCCGTGTTTAATAAATGCATTAAAAGTACGAAATGCATTGTGACGGACTGGTCATTTTACATGTGGTAGACAGAGAGAAAGAAAGACAAACAACAACCACCGAAAAAAGTTCAAAAATAAAGAAGAACAAAAACCAAAAGAGAGAAAAAACAAAAACAATAATGTGACAAACAGATGAATAAAATAAACCAGTTAATGAGCCACGCGAATAACGAAAATGTTATATTAATGCATTATTAAAAACACCAATGGCTCCCGCCATGAGGATTTGAACCCGTGTCTCTGCCCTTAAGTATGAATATAGGCCAACGCGCTGACCAATTGAGCTAATCGCCCATCTATGCAATATCAAGCCAAATCAAGTGTGATATTATATTCGGCTTTAGAAATTAGCACTGATTCACAATACACCTTTCATAGTAACGCCTTATAGCGTCTTTTTATTCAGAACCATGCCCTCGTACTATCAGAGTATGGACAACCGTTGCGTTTGTCCATCCATTGAAAATCATGCACATCGGTCGATTGACCCCGATAAATAATAGAACTAACTCCTATTATTTATTTAATTTAGACGGACAACCGTGTACACACGTGCAATTCAATACGGACAACCGTGTGACGGTTGTCCATCACCGCGTCATTAGAATTCCAAAGACAGGATTCAGCGAATTACCTACAATGTAATGTTTATATCACTGTGGACGATGCTATTTAATATAATTCTCTTTATTTAGCTTTGGCCTTGTTGTTATAGTGTTATAAATGTAATAATTCTGTAATAAATGATTGCCGCGGTATGCTACGCGAGCAATGTCGTGCGCTATGTCCGAGCCGCTTGGAGCGATATGCGCGATGCGTGTCAATCGATGTGCACGAAGAGTGCGCGTGGCGTGTCGAGCGCTGCGCGCGAGACGTATAGATTGTTAATCATGATCTGTACACGAACAATGAATGTAATGACTGAACCTATTCATATTTTGCCTGTATTGATATGTAATGAACCGCAATGTTAGTTACCATCTCATTGTTCATGTTATTTCTTGGTAACAAAGTCGAGTGCTATGCTCGAAGTTTATGCAAACGCGTAGCGCAAGCTGTAACCAAGGGATACGCATGGGATTGGGTCGAGCGCCACGCACGAACCGTCAAAGTTGTATTTAAATCATATTTTATAATGTTCTCGTGTTTATCGGGGTATCAGAGGCTTTTTTAAATAAATAAGTCAGGCTTCCTTGAATAAAAGGAGCAAATATGCAGGATTAGGTATTTAATATGACCTGTCCCTAATTCAGTACTGTATACACCTCTTGATAATGGTATATCAGGAGATTCATAGCATCTCTATTTACTGAAAATTTGATCAAAAAAGACCTACAAATACAAAAGTTGTGGCTAAAAATGTAAAATCAGATGATTTTTTTTTGACTTCATTCAGACATGTCTGAGGCTATTGGTAAATGCTCAATATGACAACTGTCTATAGGAAATGACTCGTGTTCTATACATTGCATAATCTTCTAATTTGGAGAGTGGCAAGATATGTATATAATTGTTATATACGGTAAAGATAAAGTAAATACGACATTTACATTGTTAGGGACTGGTCATTTTATGCGTGATTATGGCCCGTTTGTATGGTAAATCACTCAATATGACAACTGTCTATAGGGAATAACTCGTCTTCTATACATTGCATAATCTTCTAATTTGGAGAGTGGCAAGATATGTATATACTCATTCTATTTGGTAAAGATAAAGTAAATACAAGATGTACATTGTTAGGGACTGGTCATTTCATGCGTGATTATGGCCCATTTATATGGAATGCGCGAGTGTTACATGTATAGTCTTACATGGGGTGCAACGGGTGAAATTCATTATTTAAACTAATTATAATGACAGTAGTTTATTATGCAACAATCAATTAAAATCCTTTTTGTTATCGCAATGCGTTTCTTTTTTGATAAGGGACCGGTCACAACCGCATTATAGTCGTTATAAAGTAATAACTATTGTGTCAATTATGGTAGCGTTGTATTTGCCATTGAAGTCATGGAATGATTGTATTTTCTTTGCATTTACTTAACTTGACGGTTATAATTTATCTTCCGTGTTTAATAAATGCATTAAAAGTACGAAATGCATTGTGACGGACTGGTCATTTTACATGTGGTAGACAGAGAGAAAGAAAGACAAACAACAACCACCGAAAAAAGTTCAAAAATAAAGAAGAACAAAAACCAAAAGAGAGAAAAAACAAAAACAATAATGTGACAAACAGATGAATAAAATAAACCAGTTAATGAGCCACGCGAATAACGAAAATGTTATATTAATGCATTATTAAAAACACCAATGGCTCCCGCCATGAGGATTTGAACCCGTGTCTCTGCCCTTAAGTATGAATATAGGCCAACGCGCTGACCAATTGAGCTAATCGCCCATCTATGCAATATCAAGCCAAATCAAGTGTGATATTATATTCGGCTTTAGAAATTAGCACTGATTCACAATACACCTTTCATAGTAACGCCTTATAGCGTCTTTTTATTCAGAACCATGCCCTCATACTATCAGAGTATGGACAACCGTTGCGTTTGTCCATCCATTGAAAAACATGCACATCGGTCGATTGACCCCGATAAATAATAGAACTAACTCCTATTATCTATTTAATTTAGACGGACAACCGTGTACACACGTGCAATTCAATACGGACAACCGTGTGACGGTTGTCCATCACCGCGTCATTAGAATTCCAAAGACAGGATTCAGCGAATTACCTACAATGTAATGTTTATATCACCGTGGACGATGCTATTTAATATAATTATCTTTATTTAGCTTTGGCCTTGTTGTTATAATGTTATAAATGTAATAATTCTGTAATAAATGATTGCCGCGGTATGCTACGCGAGCAATGTCGTGCGCTATGTCCGAGCCGCTTGGAGCGATATGCGCGATGCGTGTCAATCGATGTGCACGAAGAGTGCGCGTGGCGTGTCGAGCGCTGCGCGCGAGACTTATAGATTGTTAATCATGATCTGTACACGAACAATGAATGTAATGACTGAACCTATTCATATTTTGCCTGTATTGATATGTAATGAACCGCAATGTTAGTTACCATCTCATTGTTCATGTTATTTCTTGGTAACAAAGTCGAGTGCTATGCTCGAAGTTTATGCAAACGCGTAGCGCAAGCTGTAACCAAGGGATACGCATGGGATTGGGTCGAGCGCCACGCACGAACCGTCAAAGTTGTATTTAAATCATATTTTATAATGTTCTCGTGTTTATCGGGGTATCAGAGGCTTTTTTTAAATAAATAAGTCAGGCTTCCTTGAATAATAGGAGCAAATATGCAGGATTAGGTATTTAATATGACCTGTCCCTAATTCAGTACTGTATACACCTCTTGATAATGGTATATCAGGAGATTCATAGCATCTCTATTTACTGAAAATTTGATCAAAAAAGACCTACAAATACAAAAGCTGTGGCTAAAAATGTAAAATCAGATGATTTTGTTTGGACTTCATTCAGACATTCTGAGGCTATTGGTAAATGCTCAATATGACAACTGTCTATAGGAAATAACTCGTGTTCTATACATTGCATAATCTTCTAATTTGGAGAGTGGCAAGATATGTATATAATTGTTATTATACGGTAAAGATAAAGTAAAATACGACATTTACATTGTTAGGGACTGGTCATTTTATGCGTGATTATGGCCCGTTTGTATGGTAAATCACTCAATATGACAACTGTCTATAGGGAATAACTCGTCTTCTTTACATTGCATAATCTTCTAATTTGGAGAGTGGCAAGATATGTATATAATTGTTATATACGGTAAAGATAAAGTAAATAAGACATTTACATTGTTAGGGACTGGTCATTTTATGCGTGATTATGGCCCGTTTGTATGGTAAATCACTCAATATGACAACTGTCTATAGGGAATAACTCGTCTTCTATACATTGCATAATCTTCTAATTTGGAGAGTGGCAAGATATGTATATACTCATTCTATTTGGTAAAGATAAAGTAAATACAAGATGTACATTGTTAGGGACTGGTCATTTCATGAGTGATTATGGCCCATTTATATGGAATGCGCGAGTGTTACATGTATAGTCTTACATAGGGTGCAACGGGTGAAATTCATTATTTAAACTAATTATAATGACAGTAGTTTATTATGCAACAATCAATTAAAATCCTTTTTGTTATCGCAATGCGTTTCTTTTTTGATAAGGGACCGGTCACAACCGCATTATAGTCGTTATAAAGTAATAACTATTGTGTCAATTATGGTAGCGTTGTATTTGCCATTGAAGTCATGGAATGATTGTATTTTCTTTGCATTTACTTAACTTGACGGTTATAATTTATCTTCCGTGTTTAATAAATGCATTAAAAGTACGAAATGCATTGTGACGGACTGGTCATTTTACATGTGGTAGACAGAGAGAAAGAAAGACAAACAACAACCACCGAAAAAAGTTCAAAAATAAAGAAGAACAAAAACCAAAAGAGAGAAAAAACAAAAACAATAATGTGACAAACAGATGAATAAAATAAACCAGTTAATGAGCCACGCGAATAACGAAAATGTTATATTAATGCATTATTAAAAACACCAATGGCTCCCGCCATGAGGATTTGAACCCGTGTCTCTGCCCTTAAGTATGAATATAGGCCAACGCGCTGACCAATTGAGCTAATCGCCCATCTATGCAATATCAAGCCAAATCAAGTGTGATATTATATTCGGCTTTAGAAATTAGCACTGATTCACAATACACCTTTCATAGTAACGCCTTATAGCGTCTTTTTATTCAGAACCATGCCCTCGTACTATCAGAGTATGGACAACCGTTGCGTTTGTCCATCCATTGAAAATCATGCACATCGGTCGATTGACCCCGATAAATAATAGAACTAACTCCTATTATTTATTTAATTTAGACGGACAACCGTGTACACACGTGCAATTCAATACGGACAACCGTGTGACGGTTGTCCATCACCGCGTCATTAGAATTCCAAAGACAGGATTCAGCGAATTACCTACAATGTAATGTTTATATCACTGTGGACGATGCTATTTAATATAATTCTCTTTATTTAGCTTTGGCCTTGTTGTTATAGTGTTATAAATGTAATAATTCTGTAATAAATGATTGCCGCGGTATGCTACGCGAGCAATGTCGTGCGCTATGTCCGAGCCGCTTGGAGCGATATGCGCGATGCGTGTCAATCGATGTGCACGAAGAGTGCGCGTGGCGTGTCGAGCGCTGCGCGCGAGACTTATAGATTGTTAATCATGATCTGTACACGAACAATGAATGTAATGACTGAACCTATTCATATTTTGCCTGTATTGATATGTAATGAACCGCAATGTTAGTTACCATCTCATTGTTCATGTTATTTCTTGGTAACAAAGTCGAGTGCTATGCTCGAAGTTTATGCAAACGCGTAGCGCAAGCTGTAACCAAGGGATACGCATGGGATTGGGTCGAGCGCCACGCACGAACCGTCAAAGTTGTATTTAAATCATATTTTATAATGTTCTCGTGTTTATCGGGGTATCAGAGGCTTTTTTAAATAAATAAGTCAGGCTTCCTTGAATAAAAGGAGCAAATATGCAGGATTAGGTATTTAATATGACCTGTCCCTAATTCAGTACTGTATACACCTCTTGATAATGGTATATCAGGAGATTCATAGCATCTCTATTTACTGAAAATTTGATCAAAAAAGACCTACAAATACAAAAGTTGTGGCTAAAAATGTAAAATCAGATGATTTTTTTTGGACTTCATTCAGACAATTCAGGAAAATTGGTGTTGGACCACATAGTCAATTTCTTTGCTAATATCCCACTTTAAGGGACTATTTTCAAGCGCTGATTTTGCAACAAACTTGTGTGGGGAGCTTGAGCTATCTACTAAGTGATATCCCTCCCCCGCCCCCACCAATCGATGTTGAGGGTCCCAACGACCGTGGTGATGAAACGGTTCCGAACAACATTGAATGGGGGGACTGGGGGGTTGATTTCAACGAAGTCCTCAAAGTGGTTCAACAGTTATTTCCGGAATTGTAGTATCTGAACGTATTGCCTGGCATATGAACCGAAATCCCGGGCGAAGTATATATATTTGTGCGTTCCGTTTTAAAAGTTGGCTAAAAGTCACTCAATTACCGGATATGCATCTACTCTGCACATCTTAATAATAAGAACGTAAAGATGCTCAGGATGTGCTGGAACTGGGTCAAATTGATTCTGTCCGAGTGGATACATAACACTCGGTGTGTAAATAATTATGTTGGTAAATATTGACTGGGCAAAAGACGGTCGATGAGGCCATTGATTACGAAGAGCAGGTCTTGTTTGAAACTGCACTGTTTAATCACTTGAGGTATCAGTTTGATGAATAAGTTTGTTCTAATAAATCTCGTTCGTATCTAGAAATTTAGTAAGACAACAATTAGTACTAATGATTGATTTGAAAAGAAAAGCTATTTTTCCCACTCGTTAGAATTATTAAAGGTACCAAGGGCACCTCGAAAAAAGGTGGATATTTTCTGTTTATGCTGTGTTTATATTGCGTCACTTGACAAACTGTATTGTATCAAATTGTAACAATAATATTTGTTATGAATATTTAGCGTATTAAATCAAATGTAAGCGCAGTATCTGAACCATCCGTTCACCCAAAATAAACATTTACAATCCACCGTAAGTTTGCTAAAGTCCTCCAAATAGCCGGAAATGAATCCATTCTGAACATCTCGATATCCATTAGGACGCAAAGATGCTCAGAACGTAATGGACGGGGTAATGGAACGAGACCAGTTTGATTCTGTTTCAAATGGATACATTACACTTGGTGTGTAAATAATTATGTCGGTTAATATTGGCGGGGCAATAGATAGTCGATGAGGCCATTCAATACGAAGAACAGCTCTTGTTATAACCGGTCTTTTTAACAAGTATAGTATCAATTCAACAAACAAGTTTGATCTAATAAATTTTGTTTAGGGAGTGTTCAGAAATACTTAGGTGGGTAGGGAGCTGGGCAAACAAATTTGAAGTTGCCGAAAGGGGGGGGGGGGGCTTGGGTACTCAAGGGGGTCAAGATTGTTAGGCCAAATGGATAAAATATCGATATTCTGCGCCCTTTGCGCGAATTAGTTTCAATGATTCATTATGCAAGCTTAACAAGATGGCTTTTTATGAACGTTTTCTGGACCATTTTAGTTAAAAAACTGCGAAGCGCACATATTTTGTTTCTTCCGCTGCAACTGGTAGGGAGTACGGAGAAAAGAAGACAATGAAAAAAATGTTTGAAGTAAAATAATTTGAATTTGAGCATACATTCATGTTTTTAATTTGGATGTTAATTAAGTTTGAATTTGAATGTGGGAGAATAATTTCAAACAATTGACCCGTTACATCCCCCACCCCCTCCCCGTTTGTGCCGCCTATGCTCCTTACCCTTTCTCTATGCGAGTGGCTTTGTTCCTAATCCAACGATTTATCCCGCCGCCAACCACCGGGATTTACACCTAAAATACAAACCATTTGAACCGAGGGGGGGGGGGGGGGGGGGGGGGGGGGCAGTTGTTCACTTTGATAATAAATAATACATACACTTATACATGGATACAGAAAACAAATATCAAACAGCCGGCCATTGTGACAAATGATTCTTAAGAGGATTAATATTTCCAAGTCCAGTAGCAGCAGACACAGAGAAGGAGCGCTGATATGGGGGAAATGTTAGAGTGTCTCACGTGGCTCATGTATAACCTAATCTGGCGAGTGCAGTGGAGAAAGATTCCCGGATGTGGATACAACCGCACAGGCATATCATTTACTAACATCGTGAGATGTACACAATCATTTTTAAAGAAACATCTTGTTGCATGGAGATGAGCTGTCAACTATTTCACCTTGACCTTTTTATGTTAGGTAGCTTTTCACCAACGGATATGATTTTTCTCTGACGGAAACACGATTTAGAGCCAGTTTAATATCCGATTCAAGACCCATCACTGACCCATTTCGGTGATTTTTTGTGCAAGGAATGTCGATTGTGACAACATGGATTAGGTATCGCGTGATCTTTGGTGTTGACATTTGACTCTCATGTCTAAACCAGGCCACCTTTATTGAAGTAATTGATTCTCACCCTAATGGATCGAAAAAGGTGACACATATCAAAAAAACTACTCCGCCCACTTCCTTTGTATATTGTTATGTCAATAAAACCAACGGGCGAAAAGTAAATACACCAAATGACCCAACAGAAGGTGCAGTGGTTCTTGTATGCTTGAGCAAAAAATAATAACCGTAAACGTTTGCATTCTTCGTTATTTGCATAAGTTTTATTAGTAAGGTAAGCTTAATAAACAATCACTCATAAAAGTGCCCTCAAAAAAGAAAGCCATTAGCCATGCATTATATAGGCGGCCTCAACATGGCGGCCTCCTATATGTCACGTGTCCAATAAATTTACACTCCGAAATTATCTCCGTATGGCGTATACTTAATATTGAGCGAGCGCTGAAGAGCAGATAAGACGCGATTGAGTTCAAGAACGACGATTGTGTGAGGTTGTATATTGCTTAATATGACCTTGAAGATAGATTGGCGTAGAACAATGAAAACACTTATAAGTTAGAAGTAAGTTTGTATACATAATACTATTATTTGATATGCAGCGCGTGCAGTTATGCGATCATGTTTGCGAGAATGAGTGATTAATCTAGCTGCAGAGTTTATAAATGTTTGCAGATATCGGTTTCACTTTTGATATGATGCGGTCAAAGCCATAGAGAGATGTTGGACAACGGAAACGAACAATTACCTTAAAAATAAATACATGTTTTTCGGGGGGGGGGGGGGGTTACCGTTTTCCGTATTGTATGTTTAGATATAAATGCATGATTTAAATATTGAAAATGGAAATCATTAAATGGGGTCTGAATATATTGCAGTTTATAATGTGTAAATGAGATTGTAAGCAATAGTATTGCCTGGTGTAATATCAACATGAAAGTATTGCTATGCCTTTGGCATACTGGAATGATAATCAGATAATGATAATCAGTCAAATTTTCATTATTAAAAGGTAAACCACAGGGATGCCTCGTATGTTAAATCTTTAATAAAAAGGTCACTTTTTAAGTTTTCCCTATGTACAACGTTAAGAATAGACAATCAGGTAGTCAGTGATTGAAATGGTCTCTTCGAGAAGCCTGCAATCCCTTCTTTAGCCCTGTATATTACAAATCTCTTAGTTCTCATGAAAATCAAATATGACTTTACAGGGTTCTCTAGGGGAGGGGTAAACTTAATGGTCGTCTTCTGGCTAATCAGAGGGCATATTTATTCCAAAATCAGTCACCTTATTATTTAAAGATATATCTGACATTTAGAACGGTTATAATTGACCGATAGGTACGTTTTAACTCTTAACATAGGCCAAATAATAATACTTCAGCGATATTGTGCTATTTTTCATCCGTTTTCGTCAAACTAAAATGGAGGTTCGGTTTTCAATGCATCTCCAGAAGGGTACAACCTTTACTCGGATCAATTTACAACCAATCTACAATTGTGTAATATTTCATAAACCTGGCTTATATAATAACAATGTTATGAGGTAGGAGGTAGAGCTTATTGAATGACCCTCGTATAAGCACATTATCTGAACGTATTACCGTTTATGCACTCCAAAATAAAATGTTACTTTAACACTTTCCATGCGTTTTTGTAAGACCAGATCAGCATAGACTAATAATACCTGTTTTTTCCTTGTTGATATCAAATCTTTCGATACGCCCTGACATTGTAAGGTAATATATATTTTTGATACGACAATTTACATACCTGGGGAGTTGTATATAGGACATGGAACGCTGGCATTTTTTCCTGCTATAGTTGGCGGCCAACAGGTAATATTGTCGAAATCCGGCACACAAAACGGACCTGGAAATGATGTATACATATAAAGAACATTAAATAAAACAGTCAATTTGTGTCACTAAATTTTAAGGTCGTTCGTATTGGTTGCCCATATGGTTATTTTTCCTTGTTCCATAGACTGTAAAAAGTATGAGCATCCGTGGACATGGTGGATGCACTTTTATACATCAGATTGTCTGAAAACATTGACAAAATGAAGCATGTCAATTCTTGATGTAGCTACAAAACACTGTTTTGGGCCTGGTGACTAAGATATTTGTATGCATAGAGGCGTTATAAATTTAAAGTTGTGTAAAACGATCTTTCACAAAATGATGGAAAGTTATATTACTTGGGAATTCACGAAGTCCTTCTCCAATGTCTAGACGTTCAATACTTGCATGACATTGACACATCTGATTGAGGTATTGACTCCTAGGTGTTCTAGATGTTGGCATGGTGCGGCACGCCTTATGGGGACATATCATATTATCCATCGATTATTCACGTATCGAATACATATTCCTGTTGCCGAAATGCAATATACATGTACGCTTGTCAATGGCATAACGTATTGCATGGTGAATAGTGTCGCTAAAACTGGATATATTAAACTAATAACCTACATTATGCAATACGTTTGGTGGGTTTAAGCCCAGACTTAATTTTAAAATGTCTTATAATACACATTTTAGGTATTCAGATATCGTGTAGCCTACTGACCGGGCGTGGCATGTCCTAGGGATGGTTGTGGGGACCCGAGCACCCTCTGTCTGAGTTTTAAGCTAAATCATTAGTTAACATTAGCATATTGGCACATTCTGAAAAAAATAGGAATCCCGAGTTTTCATTCATGCCTCATGGTCACATATTGTTTTGGTATGTGAAAAGTATAGCTCTGGTACCGAGCTGCGAGCGTAGCAAGATGCGAATGAAGGGAGCAGCTCTGGAGTTTCCGCCACCAAATCTGATTACCCCATACAGTTAGTAAGATCAAATAAAAAAAAACAATTTTTTTAATTCGTGCGGCGAATTCATGGAGGCCGCCATTTTTAAAATTACGTCATTATAGTTGCTGCTAATAACGCTTGTTTTTTACATTTTCTTGAATGTAGTGCCCAGTTTATCATTAAATAAACTAAATTTGACTTAAACTCGATTCCAGATGATATTTTGTGCGTTCAATTGACCCCGAAAAACAAATGACGTCATTTTTAATGACAAAACCACCTCTTACACGAACGAATTTGTTCCATTTTTTGGGTTTAAAATCACTTTTTACTCCTTTTCCTTCGATAGATTTTTCTTGCCGTCGGTGAAACGTTAGTAAATACATTTAACTATAGGATTCACAAGTTTTAACATACCCCAAATTAATAGAATTTCCCCTCAGCCAAAAAAACCTTCAATTGCTATATATTTAACTGTGTACATCCGGGACACTAATATACTTTTAAAACAAAATGGCGGCCCCCATAGTCGGACACGAATTTAAAAATTCGCATATTTTAATTCGATCTTACTGACTGCCATATGGGCCCTCAATTAACATTCCGTTCCCCCACACAGGTCTGGTATTCAACAATATATCAATTTCAATTCTGGAGGATAGTGACAGGCGACCCAAAGCTATGATTGGTCAGTTTCAAAATCCAAATGTGATTGTCATATCATAATCATTACTACAGATAAGGGAAAATATCACCAATATTGATGCCTGAAGGTAACATAGTCTGGCCACCTCTTAATTTCTTGCGTATAAACTGGCAAGCAAAGACGATGCAAGTGCAAGTGCCGTTCCAACACTAAATGTCATGCATGTAGAGCCAGGTCCTTGCTACCAAGGTTTAAAGGGTCACAGTTTTGGGCTATTGAAGAGGCGCGGTCGCGGGTCTAGTGCGATGAAAGTATCGATGGGCAAGGATTACATGCAATCATAGAAGTACGAGACATGATGCAATATGGACACAATTTAATAAGAATGTTGGCCCTTGAGCAACAAGTAGTATATAGGAAATGCACAATATTAAAAGACGGTTTAACACCCTCGGGCTGTGACGCCAGGTTGCAACCTAATAAGAATAAAGCTTATATCATCAAGATGAATGGTTATGAATTGTGCAGACGAAGAGGCATTGTCAAGGACTGACTTAGAATTATAGAATTATATTGTTATATAAGTACAAAATATGAATATCTCAAAGAACTAGCATTTTCAATAATAATTATAAAGTAAATCAAGTTGTTTAATATCAAGATACCCTTCCTTCAATTTGCTGCAACTGCGACTTCGCAATTGTATATCATTTTGTCCTTATATGATATAGTCCAATATTAAAAGGTATGACTTTTTCTTAAATAATGCTCATATCTGTTTACAATTAAACACTTTATATTTCTTCGCAATTGTATATTATGTTGTCCTTACACATCCCTTAGAAATTTGAAATTTGGGACATAATAGCAACCGCCCTCTGTTGATTTTTTTATCACAAAAAAGTTTAGCTGTGTTGAGCCTGGTGGCGCTATTCATTGATGACAATTATACGACCACAGGCCTACATGTTATAAACATAGGTCGCTACAGGTGTTGAAACAATGAAAGGTGACATTAAATTAGAGAATTCACCAATGATAGATCTTAGATCATTGACGCATTGGATGAAGAAAATACTGAACTTCAACGCAAAAACATTTTCGTGGAGAATTGCTCATCAGAAGAAATACAGCAGCTGCTTAAACTTTCCTAATTTGTCTTCATCAGATTTAATTTTCATGTAGTACCTTGCGTTGAGCTTCGTCGATTTCTCAGCAATTTTGTGTATAGATCGTTAAAGTCGGCTAACTAAATCGTCTATTATAGTGACACCAGTAATCGATTTTGAGAATGTAATACCTATAGATTATAATCTTGCGCTACTCTGGCAGTTCCCTCTGTAGCTCAATCGATAAGAGCGCTGTCTATGAATGCAAAGATTGCTGTGCTGCTGCTGGTTCGAATCCGCTTAGAATCACTTTTTTTTAAAAGTAAAGCAACACGCAAGTCAAACGAGGGCGTCTTGAAAATAATTCCTCTCTAAGGGATGTGAAGAGTCCAATATTAAAAGGTATGACTTTTTCTAAAATAATGCTCATATCTGTTTACCTTTAAACACTTTCTATTGCTTCCCATACTTATGATAATCGCTCCCAAAAATGAAATCATCAAATTAACATAACATATCAACATTATGCACGTCAGCTTCAATAATATAACACATTGAATTGTATTATCCCTGACATTATCTACAATGTCAATTCTAAAACATTAAACGCCCTGAGACCACAACGTGCTGTTTTTAGGCTGCTGATCTGCTGTCCTTGAAGTTTAAAGCAAGGCCAATTATGGGATTTACATTAAAATAGGGCCTCAGTTAATGACCACTAGCCTGCCTAATCTAGGATTTGGAAAATGTATGACCGGCCAACAGCTAAATTGCCTGTGTGAAAGGATCCATGTTACCCTGAAGCCATAGCCCGGTCTCCATAGACAAAGACGGAGCGAAACGTGAAATTAGTGTTGCATGTATAGAGATGAGTGCCTTATACCAACATATACTTTACTGTACGGGGCGGATAATGGCATAAAAGTAACTAGGAAGCGGACCATAATGTAATTTCTGTAACATGCTTGTTCAGTCATCAACTTAAATTGTATTGATTTGAGCAATGTAGTATTTAGAAAAATGTGAACATAACTAATTGTGTTACTTGTAGAATTAGAAGGTATTTAGCACACCAAAACATATCAAGGGTTTAGAGCCAGAACTGTCTATGTCCAAATATGGTGTTTTGAGAAAAACACGTTTACAAGTTTGATCGTGTCTAGAAAATAAAGGGTATGTTCACTTTTGACTTTCCTTGGGCGCCCTCAATTTTGTAATATTGGGTATAGACACTTCTGGCAGAGAAAGTATCCAATATATACATGCTTAATAATGAACTTAACTCGTTTGAACCAAAATTGGACATAGACAGTTCTGGTTCTTAGCCTCGATATTTGGGTCCATTGTGAAAGCCCATACGGAGAATGGTTGCCATATTTGTACACAACGTGTACAATTGTCACAAGCATCTGTCCCCAACCCTCGAACATCTATATTGACGTCATCGTTATTTAATTGAACTTTGTTTT
The DNA here is from genome assembly GCA_035610835.1 of Ophiura sarsii. Classification (NCBI taxonomy): domain Eukaryota; kingdom Metazoa; phylum Echinodermata; class Ophiuroidea; order Amphilepidida; family Ophiuridae; genus Ophiura; species Ophiura sarsii. The sequence goes on along the minus strand of CM069444.1, from coordinate 5,452,087 downwards.
CACAATTGTTCGAAGAAGGGTTCCCATAATTTGTGTTTCACTTTTATTTTGAAACATCTTATCCTTGGGATTATGAAAGGCGTGATTATTTACCACACGCTATATGATTCCCGGATGAATTGAGCTTAACGAGCCAGTGAATTATACTGCGGTCACCAACATCGCGAGTTGTCACAGTTTTTAGATCACTTTGATATTACTTACGGATGTCTACTCTGTAAGTCAACTTTACCTGAATTTAAAAATATTTGATATTTAAATGGATTCCCCATATTGAGCTTTTAACAGCAAATATCACTTTTTGAGGTCAATATTTTTGAGTTTTGTGCCAACGTGTACAAATGCATCTCTTATTGGGCATTTGTTTTTGCAAAATGCTCCAACGGAGTTAGACTAATGATAGTTCTCCTCTGCAGCTGAGATTGGCAGTGTCTCAGTCAGTTCCATCCTGTAGGGATCTCTTGGACCATTCATACTGTTTCAATCCCCGGTATAATTCATAATATTAAGAATAAGTATGCCAGAAGTCAAATAGCCTTTGTTATTCACGGAACCTCGCTAAAGGCGAGAAAACGTTCATGGTTTAGACTTTCTTGACGCCACACCGCGGACGATATATTTAATACCCCATATTCAGTAACCCCGAATCGACGAAATCTGGTCCACTGTTTAGCTACTGTTAATGACGTGTAAAAAGACTGCCTGCAATACATGTCACTGTATATTAAAAGATTATTAATTAGTGACCGTGAGCCGAAATGTAGATCACTGAAAATTATGTGTAAAACACTGCCTGGATTTAATGTCAGTCTATTATTATTTATCATCGGTAGCAATGTACAAATAACTTGAATGTTTATACAGCAACTAGCAAATGAAATGATGTAGATTACGAATGCGGGTATAAATGTAGCAATACTTGCGTGAATGTTCATTGATTATAGGTCAATAAATGCGTACTTTTTGTTTCGAGAAAATTGAATAAATTAATGCACAATAGCACTCTCCCTGCGAGGTCGTGACATTATACAAACATCAACATCAGCGCGCGTGCATTGATTTGTCTAATTTCACTCGAAAAAATACATACATAATTATTTATTTATTTATTGACCTATATACTTTTTTTTACATATACTCGTTTAAAGTACACAGTTCAACAAAAAAACTTCCCTATAATAGATTATGCCTGATATTTATAAAATGAGGTTCTCCATCGAAACTATTTTGGCAGACATAATGTACGTGTTCACAGCATCACTAGAACCGGGCTATAACTACACATGTGTTGTAATGCTTGAATGAGCACACATTCAAAAGTTGCTAAATTATGTATTGAAGGAGGATGGTAAAGAAGCTTGAACCAGGGTCTTGGCTTCACCATCCTCATTTTTTCACCTTTTGAATGAGGTATTCCTCCAGTTAATGTGTGTTCATTCAAACAGAACAACACATGTGCGGTGTTCTAGCAAAGACCCTGGTTCAAGCTGCTTAACCATCCTCCTTCAAGACATCATTTAGCAACTTTTGAATAGAGGTATTCCTCCATTCAATGTGGGCTCATTCAAGCATTACAACACCTGCATAGTTATAGCCCGGTTCTAGAGTTGCTGTGAACACGTACATTATGTGTGTCAAAAGTCATTTCGATGGAGAATCTGATTTTAAAAATATCAGGCGTAATCTAAAGGGGAACTGATATGTGTTGAACTGTGTATATTGAGATGTACATGTTATTGTATACACACTGTAGGCTATTACAGAAAATGGAAAAAGACATGGGGAGGACCTGTGTTCACATGAATATATTTGACGTGTTACTTGCACAAGAGCTTATTGTGACTAGATCCAAAGTAATACTAATATAAATGTTTGGTTCTAGAATGAGCCATGATATTAGAAGCACCTGGCAGCATTTAAGAGTTGATTCTCCTCTATGAATATCTTATACAACCCAAACTAAGCGGGTTTTTCAAAATCGACGGGGTATATAATCATCAAGGAAGTAAAGTATCTTGCCATCACATGATACGGCGTAGATTTATGTACAACATCGCGAAATAAACATGAGATAAGCTAATATATGCTTTCGAATTGTTGTGTCGATAAAACAGATTGAGGTTATATAATGTCAATGGTATATAGAATGACAATAGACCAATACATGGATACAAATTGTGTAAATTAGAAGCTTTTTGTTCAAATGTGATAAATATTCCAAAATATTGGTGAATTCAATTATTTTAAATGTAGACCAACTTCTAGCTATCAATGTATCAATTTTCACATTTCTAAAGAAATCATATAATATAAACACGAGCTGCCACCAAGTACATTTCAAAGGCACACAGTATTACTGACTATCCGCGTTTTATTAAGAGGAAAATATGGATTGGGAACAACGATGGCAATATAATATCCAATCCTTGAATACTAGTACTTAAATATGCCTAAAAAGCGTGCATGATTTCAAATGCGATATATACACCCGGGATATCGATTGATCCGAAGTTCGTATTGATATCAAATACGTCTAAGTCATCATAGTAGAAAAACTCTTTTTCTTTCGACTTTAAGATTCGGAGTCATAAGAGACCTTGAAGGACGCGAAATATCGCGGAGTATCTTATGCATTTAATCTTATCGAAAATCAGGATGAATAACACAATTGTGTCAAAATAGAATCACTTATCCATCCGGCCTTGAATACGGATAAAACAATAAACTAGTACTATAAGTGCGCTAGTAGACATTTGGTGCAGATAACGGCATATAGGGTTTCACACCACTAAATAACGTCTGGCCCTACCCCCTTTGAGGCAAAAGTCCAAAACCGGCCCGTTTCTGAGCCGAAACGGGAGACCTATTGTAAATTACAGTTTAAAATTAGGGTATTTACTACATGTTATGTCGTAATTAATATAGTGTGAATTTTGACAGACACATCAGCGTTCTTCAGGTCCAAAAAAATTGATGCAATGATGATTTTTTAATATTTTAACAGAGACATTTGTGTTCAGGTCATTTCCGGTATCTGACGCAATAATCTTAATCAACAATTGCGTGTGACCAGGAAAACTCAACTCGTACTTTTTGAAAAGGCTCTAGCTCAAAATTATGCCGGTTACCCCCCATATATGAGTTGTTGAGTTAGTAGTCATGGCTTTCATCTTCAAGTTGAAACCAAATTTCAAGTTACCAGTTTCTTATAACGTCGAGAAATATCCATTTTAAAATTGTGCATTTCACGTGTAACCCTATGGGAGATGTATTTGGTGGTGTGCAACCATAGACACGCTAAATATCCGGCAAAATCTATGGTTTTAAAAACACGAGAAAATAAAATGACTTAAAATGTACAATAGATGATCACATCTATTCAAACTTGAACACGGATATGCTTTCAAGAGTGCTAACAATCCCATGAAATCTAGTTTATTAATGAAAATATGAACACATAGATTGAGGTATCTTTTAAATAATTCCTACATCACATGTTTCCAAGTCTACGGTGTGGAGTAGAATGGCACAACACACAGTAAATCAATATAGTCAGTCCATTAAAGATGTATTTTGTTCTACGAGACAATAACAATTAACACCTGTGATCACATTCACAGGTGAAAGCACAATGTCATTGACATTATAAACATGCATTATATAATACCGTCTGTACTGTACTGGTGGTTCTTACGAAAGAAGCGTTAGTTTACTTCATATTGTCTGTTAGAACATTACATACACCTAATGGTATACCACATTAAAGGTGTATGTTTCGATAACTTTTTTTGGCTATGATTTATTGTTCACATTAAGATATTTGCCGGGGATATTTTTATATCAGAAGAATCCCCATATTTTTCTACTTATGTCTGTAAAATCTAAGGGGTAGAAATGTTCCATTTCGAAATTATAGGCTAAAAGTGGTGAATTACTGCCAAAGGTGTTTTACCACCCGCTAGTTTGTGTACTGCTTAATGGGCAAATTTATTGTGACCTTGTGCTTCTAAAGTAAGAATCATTGGAGATTTGCAACTCACACTTTGGAATATGACCATTCTAAGGATGACCTTTCATTTAAAATTTCTTGATGTCTCAGAAAATACACCTTTAATTACTTAAAATTGGCACTGCCTTTTTATTTTTGTACTAGTATTAAGCAACATTCCAGGAATCGAATGACGAAGGTAATTGATGTCAACTAACACAATTCTAGAAAATCATTCGACAGGATTATATAGTCGAGAAAAAGTTGTTAGAAAATGGTTCATATAACCAAAAATGTTGTCAAAACATTTTCTGACCCTACACAACTTAAAAATCACCCATAACACAAATTCGTCAAAACGGCACTTATAAGTACATCTTCTTCTACAGTCTTCAATTGGAATTTCAAGTGAACAAAACTGCCTTTGAGATTCCAATGTTGATTTCTTAGATACATTGTCAAAACATATTCTGACCCTACACGACTTCAAAATCACCCATAACTCAATGTCGTGATCTTCTTCTACAGTTTTCAATTGGACTTTCATATTTTGTTGTTTTTCATGGATAATACCGATGAAAATATGTTGTATGTTCAAATGGAACTAACTTTCAACCTTTTATAGATTATTGTTTCCAATAATTATGTTCAAGTACTATATCATTTGATATTTAGTAATTTAGTAGAAATTTAAATTGGAATTATTAGCACAAATATATTACCTGGTAAGCTACTACTTATTTATGACTGTCTCATATAAAGGGAACACATTCTTTTTGGAGTACAATTTATAGAGAATGCTGACGGCGTCCGATTATCACTATGCGATAATCTTATCCCTGCTGCTGCCTTCAGGATGTAATGGAAGTTAAAAAGAACTAAGCTACGGTGGCACTATGATTATTACTAGCAATAATAATACCTACTAACTCCAGGTATTATAATATCGATAGCTTTTTTATAACTATCTCAAGTCGTGACTCTTACAGCATGACGGAATTGTTATTGGCAGTTTGAGGTAAGATACTTTGATGAATGTTGAAAAGGAGTTGATGGCGGCAGGCAGAATAAAATGGTGTCATCACCGTTATTTTAAAGGCTATTTTAGTCTATGTAGGGTAAAAAGTATCCAGGCCAGTTTGAAGATACACAATTATTATAAATCTCACTAGTAAAAATTATTCAACGTCACGTGATGAGTAAAATAAAAAGAATACACAATAATTGTATTTGAGTGGTTAAATTGACGTTTAGTACCGTAATTCTTCAGCGACTTACATACATGGATTCACCACAAATACTTGCACAAAACATTCACTGACTGCGCCAGGTGTAAAATAATTCATATTGCAACAGTGTTTATTGATAAACTATGTTTTTAATCGAAAAACATAGTTTATCGATACTAAACACTGTTGATCAAATTGAAAAACATAGTTTATCGATCAAAACATTTTTTATCGGCGATGAACACTGTTTATCGAATTAATATACATTGAGCTTTGCCATAGTCTTGTCGCTATTATTATTATTATTATTATTAGTAGTAGTAGTAGTAGTAGTAGTAGTAGTAGTAGTAGTAGTAGCAGTAGTAGTCATGGTCCCGGACCGCCAATGGCCAATAGATGTCCGATTACGTCAATACAAGTCCGCATATAGCCAATACATTGGCTATTAACGGCCATTCGTGTATTGGCCATTAGGGGACATATGTTGACGTTAAGGGACATATATTGGCTATCAGCGGACATTTTCCCGAAAATGTCAATAGATACGCGGACATCTATTGCCAATCAGAGGACACGAAGTTTATCGTTCCTAAAACAATATAATTTTGTATTGACCTTTTGATCGTAATATTGGTTTAGACGTACTGATGCTATAAAATATCGTCCAATATCATATAATTGAGGATTTAAAGGCATATTATGTGATCTTTTCCAGATCTATTCATGATTTTCTTTTTTAGAAAGTAGATTTTATTGCAGATTTACCATTTCTGATCATAAATTATGAATTTATCCTGATTTACAGAGCGAAGCTTATGAAATACCAAAGCAATCGGAGAAATGTATGAGAATACCATCCATGGCTAAGGTGATCTCTCCCGATGGGAGACTGCACCGTTAGAAATATTAGCTGGAGTTCTACAGGGAGACACACTCGCCCCATATTTGTTTGTGATTGTGCTGGACTTCGCCTTGAGGATGGCCATACATAGAAGGAAGAGAAGATGAGCTATGTTTCCATCTTGCCAGGCGTATAAGTAGGCGGATAGGGCCAGTGGTGGTGACAGACTTTGACTTCGCTGATGACATTGCATTGTTATCAGAGACAACAATGCAAGATCTGCTGAAAAGAATTGAGTCATCAGTAGCAAAGGTCGGTCTGAAAATGAATGCTGGCCGCCGCAAAGACAAAGTTCATGTCATACAACCAAAGTCGGAAGGGATCGATAGACAAAGGATGGTACCAAGGATACTATTTTAATATCTTGATGCCTTGAACGAGGGGGCAATACAAACATTTGAAAAGTCATTTTGCGTTCATTCATTCCTAATTAGCTTAATTCGTTCTGAATACGACATTTCAGACCAATTGTACGCTAATTTTTCGTAATCTGACATTAAAAATCAATATTTACGATTATTTGGGGAATAAAATGGGGTTGGGATTGAGCTGACTTGGGGAGAGGGCGGGTGCAGGAAAAGGTGACCGGGGCAATTGCGCCCCCATGACCATGCCCCTCGAAGTGCTACCACTGATTACGTCGTATCGTCTTACTATATCGGGGCCTATACTGTAAAAAGATATTCTCACGTGTTATATTTAACATATGTTGTACGTACCCGTTTGTTCTATTCTGTCTGTACAGAAAACCATATCAGCAGCAAAAGCCGTGATTACCCAATTTGTGCAACATTGGGTGCTTTTCTAACAAAATTGGTATATTGATGGGTGGGAAATTGGCCAAAAATAGGTATAGAGAAAGTCACATTTTCGAAGTCCGGGAGGCACGTCCACGTACGATTTGGTGAAAGAACCCCCCCCCCCCCCCCGCCCCCCCCCCCCCCCCCGGTACTATACTAAAGTACAGTATGCAGTGTGGGTGTTAGCGCAATCAGAACTGGCTTTATAAGAAATTGATATGATTCCATGACGTTCAAATGACGTGTCTACAATGTATAATTATGTTACGTTTTTAATGACGTTTTTACAACGTTGCAATTATTAAAAACAAAATCACCTGCAACGTTGTAAAAACGTCATAAAACGCAACATACGTTGTAGAAACGTCATTTGAGCGTAGTGAGATATCTTGCAACGTTGAGGCTACTGTTGTATTATTCATTTGGTCGCCCTTTTCCTTTTTAAAGGATTTCTTTATTCCAGTAGTAGCCGGTTAAAAAATGTCATGAGCCGGTTCTCTCCAAAAGCGGGATTTCCATGCAATCCAATTAATTAAAAAGTTACTACTTTAAAATGGCGACGAACCGTAACGCCGGTTAGCGGTGTGGTGGAATGATGATGATTATGTCATGATGAAGAGAATGGAGCGGATACATCAGATGATGATATAAATGACACAGTGTGGCAACCAGAGAATGAGAATGTAAAGAAGAAGCAAAAGAAATCATCGAACGGAAAAGGTACGAATAACTAGACCAAATGGTGGCTACTATATAGTACTAGATTTCGCGGTTCGTGGGTTGGGCGGTTCTCGGGTTGGGGGTTTATGGGATGTGATATATTCTTAAAATTCAGTTATCACAGGTGCCATTAATATTCCAAATCCCCATAATACAGGAACCTCATGTGCCCTTAAATCCAGGTAGGCTACCCCATGTGCATCCACGTATTCAGTACATGTGTTATTAGGCCTAGGGGTGGGTTTTATATTGGGGTCTAAGTTCTGAGGTCTCTTAGTTTTAGAGTCAGCGAGAGGAGGGGTCGATCGTCATGATCTGTCTGTGCCCAGTATCGAGAACTGTGTATCGACATTGATTATTCCTCCGTAGGCATGCCTAAACATCATATGTATTTAAACTTCACACATGTTTTCACACACCGATTTCCATGTAACATTCCCAGTTATATAACAGACATCCCATGATTGGCCTAGGGCCTATCCGAATCGCTATACATGTAGTGTTAAACTTTAACAACACTGTACATACGAAGCACCAACGCAAGACTAAAAGAACAACATATATGCGCACACCATATCATCTCGTTTGGCTTCTGAAGGAGGCGTTGAGATTACCATTCAGATTCAGATTCAGAGAGATTTGACTCTTTTCATCCTGATCATGCATGCATAGTTTAACTCGGGAAAAACCGGGGAAAAACACGCCCGAGAGTTAAAGCTATTTGGAGTTAAATGTTTGCTCACACCGTCCCTTTATATTTATACATGTCCCTGTAACATTCCCATTTATATAAAAGACATCCCATGATAGGCATGATGAGGGCCCGTTGTGGCCTGCGCGCATACATATATGTAGATGGGTCCGCGATGTTGAGGCACTGACATCATACCACAGCAATTCGCAATCACTTTAACAATAACATGTTTAATACATAACGTGTTACCTGGATGAAGGCCTACGGTTTCTACGGTTTACGCTCCCAGTTCCTTTATTAACCCTAACCCGCCATCTGATCCTTTTTTACCTCCTCCTGATCATATGCATATAGTGTAACTCATACAAAAACACGCCCGGGAGTTAAAGTTAATTGGAGTCCTTTTCCTATTCTTGTTAGCCACCGGACGGCTTCCTTTTCACTGTTTACCCGCCCCATGAAAATACCCAGTTTGAGCCACGAACGCGTACGCACCAAATGGTCTGCGCCATTACGCGTGCGCCGACAATTTCATGCGCCATGTTTTGTTTTGTTTATACGCGATCGCGTAGCAACAGTTTGTTGTCTACGTGGGGCGAAGATCCCTGTGCATAGCGATTACATGGGCAGGGATCTGCACCCGAAGTCATTGGACGGACAGACAGAGTCGCCACAAATAGTATTTAGATACTACTCTAGTCTATAGCCACAACATGCACAACAAGTTAACCAGTGACACCGTCTATAGACACACGACGTCGCGAAAATCACCTCTTGAAATCAAGATTTTAACATCGAATATAATTGAAAACAATCAAAATGCACTCACATGTTGTTCCTAGAACTCTTAGTAATACATTGAGTTCATTAATTTTGATCAAGCATCCTCGTTGTGGGGAAATATTAAGGTGAAAAAACGGCAGTTACTGACACTCATTTTGTGAATTTCGCGACGTCGTGACCATGGTGACGTGAGTCATGAGTCTATGGACATGATGGAGGGTAGTGGTAACCCGAGGTGGTAACGTTGGGAATACGAATTAACTAATAAAGTTGGACCTGTCCGCCACACGCAACACAACACAACTCACTACAATTACTGCCCTACGGTACATGCCCTTCTTTATAACTAAACTAGGCTCTGTTTGTATAATTTTAATATTAATTTAATAAGTTGGTGACTTCGCGGAAATTATTTTGAAATCAACAGTTTCAAAACTTGCAGTTTTTTTTGCACATCAAATTTATATATAATTCAAATCAAGCAAAATCCACTCACTTGATGTTCCTGAGTACTTATTATAATGTATTAGGTGCATGAATTGGGACTTATATGCACCTTCATGCTTTTAGGGAAAATCTTGATGTCAAAAATCGGCTCTCTTGTCTAAGACTAAGTCTAGTCTAAAATATAATGACGAATGTGAATTTCGCCTTCCATGAACATGAATGTAGGCCTACCGTCGGATTCAACAGTCGCCTCAAAAATGTGATAAAAAGTTAAAAGCAATAAGGAAAGTGACAAAAGAATAGTGACACCTTCATACAAAAATATAGCCTACAAAAAGTAGTAGGCCTACTAACTTATTAGGCCTAATAATACATAACCAGTTCAATAATGTATCTATTACTTTGAACAATTCCAACATGCCCTGCACGATTAGTGTGCATTTATGTGGACATGAATATACACTAATCGTGCATTGGATTCAACAGTCATTCCCAAAAATGTGATAACAAATTAATTACAAAAAGTAATAGGCCCTACTTAGGCCTACTACATATTACATAATCAGTTTAATAATTTCTCTATCAACATGCACTACAAGATAAGTGCGGATATGTTACATGATAGGCCTATGGAATTCAGTGCGTCAAAATTACGTATAGTAGGCCTATGTAGGCCTATGATGAAAAATTGAACAAACAACAACATGCAGCAAAAAGATGATCAGGCCCGAAATAATCACGCTTATGGTTGTGCGCGTTTCACGCATTGTACGCTGTTTCATTTGATGTGTTCGTTCAATTATAAATCCCAATTATTATAGCTTCAAATAGACAGTTGTCTTATTTGTTTACTATTTTAGCAAGAATAGGCGCAGTGATCGCAATTAAATTAAAATTGGAAATAGAGATTGGCCAAAACAAGAATGACGTAGACTCAGATGCTTCTATTTCAGACAGATAAATATGATTATTGTATTGTACATTCATGACGTACATGGCTGAGCATTGTGCGTTCAAAAACAGGCAGATGATTGCACTCAGTGGTACTGTCTAATCGTGAAATTATTAAACTGATGAAGCCAAGTAAAAAATTAAACTGTTTCTTGTCCCCTAACGGCACACATCCTTTTTCAAAATTCTGCAAATGTTCTTTTTTATCTCTTGAAAAGCCGGAGGGGGATATTGTGATGTAATGTGTGTCGTGGTCACATTCAACTTGTCCAGGCCTACAGATGATTAATAAAAGAAGTAAAACATGATTTTGACCATATTTTTGTTGTTGTTTAAAGGATTCAAGCCATGATCTTCTTGCAAAATTGGAGCAACCGGTCGCCACATACAATGTATGCAAGAAAATTGCATTTTATTGGAGGCCATTTTACACAGTACAGTAAGTAAGATATTTATTTTGGTGTGTGCATACTGCATAGCATATACCGTACTGCTGTAAGGGCTCTTGCCCTTTTACAAGCTCGAGGAAAGAGGGGGGAAATCGTAATCGAGGATTAACACCTCACTGAATTGGTTAATCACTGATCCTTTGTCACTCCTTTTAACAATATAGAAAAAAAGGATAATGTTTTCCCTGCTCTTATATTTACAAGAGCCCTAAATTAATCTAGTCAATTATGAAAATCAGGATTTTATATCGCCTATGCCTGCCATACAGACTTTCTGGTTTCCATGGTGATACACCGGTCCCTATTAAAGAAGTTTTAAAATTGCATGTACGCAAAAATCATTTATTGTGGCTCTTCTAACCACTTATTGTAAGTGCAGTTTAGAACACATTTAACACATTTTACTGTAGATGCATCCAGTCTAAGAGTTGATCAATTGGCAGACATCAATCAGAATAATAATACATTAAGCCGTCCCATATACATTTTTTGCACAAACCTGCCTGCCACGATTCAGTTTTCTTTGAATTTATAAACAGAAAACATTTGATTAAATGATTTAGATTGAATTGAGATATAAAAATGTTGCTATCTACTGTAGACAGCAAATTACACATGTCATTTACTTCATGGATACAGTTGCTGTCTACTATAAAAGTATCTTCATTTCAATGTGAACATCAATCATATTTGGTCTGAACTGTCTTTTCAGATAAACACTTTCGTTCAGACAGCAATCGTAGTTATGGTAGCGCTTCCTCCTCCTGATAGCAGTCTGCAGGATTTGCTGGAATGAGACTGTTGATTACAGTAAGAATCACATAATGTTTCATGATTCATCCTGACCAAACTAGGTGAGTTTTGTTAAATAGGCACCTCACACACTCTCACCTACCTACATGTACATGATTGCTTACCAAATGAAAGGCACTCTGATCATGCTTGGCTCCATTCCATGAACATGTTTTTGATTGACAAGATTCCAATTTTTAAGTGGTGAATATGAATCAAGTGCTTTTTTCCCAAAAGTTCATTCTAAGCAACATGGCATCACTGGTAACTGGTATGTCACTGCTGCCATCACACACAAAAGAAGGTGTTCAGTTTCTGTTCCTGTGTTTTCATTTCAGCCTTTCTCCACGCTTCGCATGCCTGGTGTGATCTGTCACACTAATTGTTGCTGTAAAATCTTGGTTTGCCCAAAACAAACCACAGGTTCTTTATAAAAATTTGGCAGGCGATAAGGTTGTACTGAACAACAAATTAAAAAAAAGGTTGTCTGTCGCTTTCTGCTGGTATGGGGGTGTCACATGCTTAGCTGCCCAAACTGTGCCATGCACCATTTATAGGTCAATAAATGCGTATGTGATGTTTCGAGAAAATAAGACAAATCAATGCACGCACTGATGCTGATGTGTGAAAAATGGCACGACCCAGCAGGGGAGTGCTATTGTGAGCATATCAACATTTGCGCAAGTGCATTAAGGTTGGTGTCAACCCTGTTTGGCGCCAAATTTATCAAGCACTGTAACTTTTAAATTATAAATGTGATGTAATAAAAGTATACATTTTTTGTAATGAAATGAGTCAGAGAATCCATTTTTGGTATCAAATTTTACTAAAATTAGTGATTTTTACATTTTTTGCCCAAAAATCACCTTTTTGGCGTCAAAAATGTTCAGACAACCTAACAATATCAATGTTTTTTATCTCAAAAATCTCATTTTTGGCACTTTTTGGTCAATATTTTCAAAACAAACAAATTTTAAGCCCCCCCAAAAAAAATCGCTCCTAGATAATTTACTTCAGCTGATTTTGGTGAAATTTTGGAATTTTTAATCAAAAAATGATGTTGTTGTTAGGTTGTCTAAAAATTGTTGACGCCAAAAAGGTGATTTTTGGGCAAAAATGTAAAAATCACTAATTTTAGTAAAATTTGATACCAAAAATGGATTCTCAGACTCATTTCATTACAAAAAATGTATACTTTTATGTACATCACATTTATAAATTAAAAGTTACAGTGCTTGATAATTTGGCGCCAAACAGGGTTGACACCAGCCTTAATTTGTCTAATTTCGTTCGAAACAAAACATATGCATGTATTGACCTAATCCAAAGCAGCTTTTTCGCATTGTTGATCAGTTACTGCACCGGGAAAAAACGTCTCCCCTACCCAAGAGTCAGTCCGATGAAAACTTAGCCAATGATTTCTCTATCTTTTTCACGGATAAAATAAAGAAAATCCGCGCTGGCTTTGAAATCATTGACGACTGTGCGTGTGATGGAAAAGAAATGGCTTTACAACAACTCGGCTCTTTCACGCCGGCCACACATGATGAAGTACGCGGAATTGTTTTTTAATCTCCAAGCAAGTCATGTGAACTGGACCCAATCCCAACAACTCTTCTCAAGAAATGTGCACCAGCCATTATACCAATAATCACTGATATTATTAATAACTCGCTGTCAACTGGTGTTGTGCCTGACAATTTGAAAGTTGCACACATTCGACCTCTCCTTAAAAAAGCTAATTTAGATCCGAATGTGCTGAAAAATTATCGTCCTGTTTCCAACCTCAACTTCTTGGGGAAAACTCTTGAACGTGTAGTGCTTGCCCGTCTGTCACCATTCTTGATACAAAATAACCTACGTGAAGACAACCAGTCTGCATACAGATCTGACCATAGCACAGAGACAGCTCTCTTGCGGGTGCAAAATGACATCCTACAAGCTATGGATAACGGCAAAATAACCTTGTTAGTGCTTCTGGACCTGTCTGCAGCATTTGACACTGTCGACCACAGTCTACTTCTAAATAGGCTTGAAAAGGATATCGGATTGAAGGATGTTGCACTGAATTGGTTTAGATCATATTTATCAGGTAGAACACAGTCTGTATGTATAAATGATGCCACGTCAGCACCATCCTTGTTGGAATATGGTTTGCCACAAGGCTCAGCTATGGGTCCAAGTTTGTTTTCTATTTACACTTTGCCACTTGGTCATATTATGCGCACCCATGAAGTGGAATATCACTGTTTTGCTGACGACACTCAAATTTACGAGTCAGTAAACCCAACTCAAGAGAGCGTTAATGCATCCATTCTTAAAATAGAGAAATGTATAGATGCAATACGTGTGTGGATGAAATCAAACCACCTTAAGCTGAACGATGACAAGACAGAATGTATTGTTTTTGGAAACAAGCAACAATTATCAAAAGTGGAAATTTCTCACATAAGAGTTGGTGAGTCACATGTTAAACCCTCACAAAATGTTCGCAATCTTGGTGTCATGTTTGACCAATCGATGACAATGGAGAATCATATCAATCATATCTCCAAAGCTGCATACATGTCCATTCGAAACATCGGACGGATCAGACACCACCTCAATAGAGAAACTGCTGAATTGATCACCCATGCATTTATTACCTCAAGACTTGACATGGGAAATTCATTGTTGTATGGGGTTACAGCTTCTCAACTTCAGCGTCTTCAACGTATTCAAAATATCGCTGCTAGAATTATAACTTTCACCAAAATATCTGATCACATAACCCCTGTACTTATGGACTTGCATTGGCTACCTGTTGAGCATAGAATCAGATATAAACTTTCTTTACTCGCATTCAAAATTTTACAACACAAGGCGCCACAATATCTCACTGAGCTTGTGCAACCCTATATACCTGGACACAGTGGACTCCGCTCATCAAAACAATTGCTTCTTACCGAGTACCCAGTAAGAAATCAATGGGGAGAACGTTCATTTCTCGTTACTGTTGCAAAAATTTGGAACAGTCTACCACGCGATGCTAAATGTACAGATTCTATTCATAGTTTTAAGAAAACTTTAAAGACTCATCTGTTCAATGAAGCGTACAAAACAGTATATGTATAATACCCATGCTATTTATCATTTTTGTGCTATTAATTACTTATATTACATGTTTACAAAAGCGCCATGAGCGTCATTTCTGACGGATACCGGCGCTATACAAATTACCATTATTATTATTATTATTATTCATACACGCCACTAAATCAAAATTCACAATCTGATCATAGTATTGATCTACGTAAAAACGAATAACACATGTTAAGAGAGATCTGTAAGGACTTAGCAAAACTCTTAAAATTCAGACAAAATCAAAAAAATCAAATTTCCTGAAAATGGTGGTGGTGAAAGTGTTTGGTGAGGTAGCAATAAAAATGATATTAAACAAATTGGATTTGCTTTGTTGCCATGGCAACAGGGAAAACAAAAGAACATCCGATATAGCAAGAAATTGCTATTTGAAAATCTCAAAATTTGAGTTTTTTTGCAAATTGTCACAAAAAGTGTTATGAATAAAAATTATTACTGATTATATATTATGTTGCTACACATGTTGCTCTACAAAAAATAAATAATACAAAAAAAAATTGCGTTTCGGGAAATCCCCAAATGGATGCTTAAAAATCCCCATATTTGACCAATTTCAGAAGTCTGATTTTAGGTCAACTTTGAACCCGTGTATAAATCCAGGTAGTGAAATGTTTTATATGTCCAATTCAGGATAGAAACAATGAATCTTGCTCAACTCAAATCCACTTTAAAATAACTGGGATAGTACTTTTTGAAAGGGTACTGGCCCGTCAAATTTGTCTCATTCTGTAAAAAGGCTCAAATTGATTGTATTAGCATTTTCAAGTTTCGGGTACTCGAAAAGGTAAAATATCAAGTATAAAGTCAATTATATTGTTTAAAATGTCTCATACTAGTTTTGTTTTAATTTATTTTAGCCAAATAAATAACTATTTGCGCATGCGCAGAATTTATACAGCTAATAACTTGCTTATTCCTATATAATAATCATGAAATTTGGTCAGTTACTCTATTGGATAAAAGATTTCCTGTCAGATCATACCCAGCAAGTCATTTTGGAGGGAAAGAAGAGCAGTGTTGCCAATGTCTCATCGGGGGTACCCCAAGGCACAGTACTTGGGCCTTTATTGTTTCTGGTTTTTATCAACGACCTGTCTGAGTGTGTTTCATTAAGTATTCGCCTCTTTGCTGACGATGCCCTTCTATATAGACCTATCCAATCCCAAGAGGACATCACAACCCTAGAGAAAGACCTCGCTGATCTACAGCTATGGCAGAAGAAGTGGCTAATGTATTTCAACGCAGACAAATGCGAAGTGTTAAGAATCTCCAACAAGAGAAACAACATCATTGGAGTATCACCTTATTCCATCCATGGGACAGCACTCCGTACCGTAGAAGAGGCAAAATATCTTGGTGTCACCATCCATACAAATCTCAACTGGAAACCTCACATCAACAATATCTGCAAAAAAGCAATAGCACCCTTGGCTTCATCCACCGCAACCTGAGGAGATGTCCTTCTTAAGATCAAGGAACAGGCCTACAAAACATATATTCGTCCCACCCTTGAGTATTCGTCTTCAGTGTGGGACCCACACACTTCAGAGCTGATCTCCTCGATTGACATGGTGCAGTGACGTGCTGCTAGATTTGTTACGTCTGACTACAAACAAAAAAGCAGCGTGACCAAGATGCTACATGAACTTCGATGGCAGACTCTCTATGAACGCCGGGCTCAAAGTAAAATCCTCATGATGTATAGGATCATGCATGGCATTGTCGATCGCCATTCCTGCTGCTCCACCCTACTTGCACCCTTCTTCAAACCTAACCAGAAGTCACCATCTTCACTTCCAACAGCAACACTGCAGGATCCTTTCATACCAGCACAGTTTCTTTCCAAGTGTCATTTGCATTTGGAATGCACTACCATCCACTGTGGTATCAGCTCATGCAGTCTCTGGAGATCTTCCAGAGCCGCCTGAAGCCACTCACCCTACGCTAGCCAGCCATGGGCTCCATTTTTACTTGCACCTGAGAGTTTTTGTTTACGCACCCTTCGTTAATTAATGTTCCCGTGATCGGAACCATTGCATCAAGTACGACAATACTCCGCATTGGAGGGATGTACTTCATGTGGTAGAAGTAGAAATTAGACAGGCACCCGGTACAAGCATCACCACTCTGCACCATCAATTAACATGCTGCAGTACTTCACCCGTGCCTTACACTACAATTCAGGTAAAACATTTTGTAGAACACTCATACTTTATATTATTTTTACAATATACATTACAGAATTGGCTCTGTACATGTAAACAAAGTGACACATAATTTGGTGTTTCAATTTCATAATATGCAGGCTTGCATGCATCAATGTCCAAAACCAATGTCATGGCCAATTGGGTAAACAATCAAACATATAGTAACTATCTTAGGAATGTGGACTATAATTTATATCATGGCTAGCTATAAGCATGATAAGCCACGTTGAAAACATTTAGCAAAACATATTATATAAGGCAATAAAACATGTTAAGCATGCCCTTCCGCTTCCTTTTTGGGTCAACTTATTTGGGCTTAAACTATTTTATACTTATATATCTCCACAATAAACATTACTAATTGAGGTGAATTGGTTGGTAGCATATACCAGGGAATTATATGTGATTGTATAGTTGTCTACCTATTTTGTACTTTGACAGGAAGTGTGGTGTACAGCAGAACCCGTTTATAAGCAGCAGATGTCGTGTTCGTTTCATCCATATGTGGCCAGTCCTTGTGGACATAATCCAAGAGTTCCTTCTCCGGAAACTGTCTTTGTTCTTGGTTGGTTGGTATATACGTTTTTCTGTCATGACTGACAGCTCGTGACTTTGGTGATGACACGCCACTTTCGTCGGTCAGCAGCCAATCGATAAATGACTGAAGTAGGATGCCCAACCATAGTTTTTATTCTGTCAAACCAGCTTGACCTGGGCCGGCCTGGTCCGCGTGCACCCTCCATCTTGCCCTGCATGATCACCTTCTCTAGACAGTTTCCCTGGCGCCGGGCAATATGATCGAAATAAGAGAGAGTTTGGGAATTGATCAGCCCAAGTAGCCTTGTCTTCACACCAACCTCCTGTAGCACACTTGCGTTGGTTCTCTTCATGACCCAGGTGATCCTTAGCATCATATTGCAGCTTGCAGTTGTCAGCGTCCAGGATTCACAGCCGTAGGTTGAAATAGGGAAACGAGTGCTTTGACCAGACGTACCTTGGTTGATATAGTGATGCCTCTGTCAGCCCATATTTTTTAGAGCTGCGTCATTGCAGATCTAGCCATAGCCAAACGATGCCTGATTTCTGTATGACATCCTCCTCCTTGTGTGATGAGAGATCCGAGGATCTTTTTGTTCTTACCAACTGCAATAAAGACATTTCATCACATTTGCGCAGTCTACAACTTATGAAAAACAGTGGAGATGGAAATGAAATAGATTTTATTCTCTCTAGGGTAGGCAAGTTTGGTTAGATCCAGTAAAGGTGGCAAAACAAACGAGACTATAGCAAAGGACAGAAATTGTCAGAAGCGATTCAGTACAAGTGAATATTTGACATCCCAACAGATATCAAGTTTTTTTTCAAGACTTGCATCAAAGAAACGGACAACTGGAGGAGGACTAATCCGGAAAGATTTGGATGAAGTCAATGAAGAAAATGAAAATGGTTGCATGTGAATTGGAACAATTGGAAAACCCGAGAAAAATTGTAGAGAGAGAGAACTACTACTGACTCATCCAATAATTTGCGGATTATTGAATATTTGTGAGCTGGTGAAAAAGCAGAATCTCTCGTCTAGTACTAATATTCGGACTCTTATTGACATTTGTAACCTGGGTATCAGTACAAGTGATATAACAACACATATCAGGTGAAAGGCTCCATATATTGATAAGATTAAAACATTCGTTGGTCAGTGCTCTTGCAGTCGACACTGAATTCAATAAGCACAATCCAACTAAGTTTTCACATCATTCTCCCATTAATCAGTATTTGTATGTAATAATATATTGTTCAATCTCAATTTTCAGAGATAGATAATGTATGCATGCATGTGAAGGGTGTAGGTTAATTGGTGGGTGCTGGTTTAGGGGTGATGTGGTGGGTGGGTTGGATAGGTTGGGTGGTATGGTTAGCTTGGGTGGTAGGGTTTGGTTGGGGTGGGTGGGATAAGTTGGGGTGAGTGATCTTTTAATTTTCAAAGAATTTGCATGTTTTCAGATTTTAAAGATAACTCTGCATTCCATTATTTCAATGCTGTTATAATGTATGTCAAATTATAAATATGCATGCCCTACTTAGAGATACAAAGGTCATTCCTGACATCACCTCTTTCAAAAATATAATTATTAGGACACAAAATTATCCCAAATAGCTTTACATTTCATTTCCTATGCAGGATTAACATATTGGGACATGTTGCATTACCTTAGATATAACGAACTGTAAAATTAGATTTAGCATTTTTTATGAAAATAGCCATTTTTGTAGAATGTGTGTAACATACAGGACCAAATATCCCAGTTATTTTATTTCCTGTATGATTTACCAAAGGTATGAATAGTTAAATCCATGAAGAAAAAAATTTTCAAAAAACACTACCTCGGCTGCTGTGGCGTTTCAAAGTTGAGGTAAAATGAGGTTATGGAAAATCGCTAAAAAGAGTGATTTTTCAAAGGTTGTATTGGGGATTTAAAAAAGTGCAGACAAATCTGGCAACATTTTTTATGTAAAGTTGAACAATGATACATTATAGTAAAATCATAATTGATATTATTTTATGTAGCAGTTTTTTTTGTCAGTAGCACAAACCTACCCTATTCAGACCCTTGAAAATTGTAAAATACTTCAATTTTCATCATCAAATTTTGAATTGCGTTGCCATGGCAACCATGACACTAGGGGGGTCATCATGGTAGGACAAACTATTTGACCCAAGACCTACATCCTGCCAAAGTGTCGATTAAATTTGGTGAACTTCATTTTTTAATTGTGTCTGAACCTTGCTAAATGCTTCTGGACTCTCTCTCTTAACAAGTTTGCTAACACCCACAGTGGTACGCGCATTGAATTTAAATGGCGCACACACGTAGTGCATTAGACACTTTCAATGCACTCCACATATTTCAGTTTCTTGCTTTCTGATTGGTCGACACTAAAGAGTGTATGAATTCCATCCAGGATGTCCTGGCGTGAACACCTGACTTGTATACAAAGTTTACTTCTTTGATGGAGCCAGGTTCTCAGCAAACATGTCTCTTGTCCGAATAGCCAGGGAGAAAGGAGTTTTGATTGATAAATTGATTGATTGATACACAGTTGCAGTCTGCTGTACACTGTAAATTAAGCATTTCATGGAATAATTATATTGTTGTTGCTATCTACTTTATAGACAGCAATCTACATGAATTGAGATAGCCAATAGTTGTAATATACTGTATAGACCGCATCTACATCTCATGTTATTCAGATTGCTATCTACTGAACACAGCAAATTGCATGTCATTTATTTCATGAAAATAGTTGCTGTCTACTAAAAGAGTATCTTCATTTCAATGTAAACATTAAACAATCATTTTTGGTCTAATTGTACTTTCAGATCAACACTTTCATTCTGAGATCAATCATATAGTTCCTCCTCCTAAGGGTGATCGTCATCTGCGGAATTTGCTGGAATGAGACTGTTGACGCCAGTATCATTGATGTATGCTCATATGAATCTGTTCATTGTTGCTAAACTGAAGACCCGAGGGACATAGTGTAGGTTTTTTCATGGAAGATGACCGTGTCTGAAATGTTGTGGTACCAATTTTTGTATTAAATAGTCAGAAATATGGTTATGCGCTTGAACACTTTGGTTTATGTGCTGAAAAACACTTCTCTTTTGATTTGTTGCTCTTACAGTTACATAGTGTGTGAATTTCCAAGATGCCAAATTTCAAACATTTAAAATACTATAATCGAAGCAAACAATTCTTGATCAATTTGTGTGCGTGCTTTGCATATATATGTATAAGTCATGAACGCAGTGAAGCAAAATTATAGCAAATCATGTGCACACTTTAATGGATTTTACTTGAGATTTGGATTAAAAGAAGAACATTTGAACATGTATCTTTGTGGCCCATATCTCAAACATTTTGTATTGACCATACTGTTTTGTTGTTTGCAGGAATGCTATAATACATGTAAGACTATGATCCTCTTCGGAAATACAAGATTGGATCAACCGGTCGCTTTATATGAGAGAAAATTGCATTTTACCAGGGGCCATTTTACAAAGTAAGTATATGAGATATATTTTGGTGTGCATATATGTAAATCAGTCAACTTATGAACATCAGGATTATCGCCCATATGCCTGCCATATAGACTTTCTGGTTACCATGGTGATAATTATATCCTCATTAAAGAAAGTCTTAAAATGTATTGTGGCTCCTCTAACCACTACTTATTGTAAGTGCAGTTTAGAACATTTAGCACATTTTATTGTAGAAAAAGTACAAGAAACTGCCTAATTCAAAGATGGCGCAAGTACAGATATGTCTAGGCTATTCTTAACACACACACAGTGCGGCAAATCCCCCGAACAAGCAATAGCAGTTTGGGGTGTATACACAGTCAATTGATATTGATTTTAAATTGAAACCAGGGTTATTTAATAACGCTAACAGATACAATGTAGATCGAACATTAAATGGATGGTCTTTCACACCCATGACTGATGATAGGAGGGCGTTAGACAACTTTGAGATGATGCATTCCTCTCAAATTAGCTTATGTTTTATGACATATGATAGAGTGATTTCACGCACCGGGGAGTTACAATATAAGCAGACATTGACCTGGTGCTCATTGTGCATCTCAGGCTCTTTCGATCATTGCCCTTAACGAGGAGTTTGATTTGCCTCATGATATTTCACATTTGTGCCACATGTGTTTGTGTGTGAATACCCAGCATCTATCCCACGAAGCTTTTGTTGTGAATATTGCACAAGTAATGTAATTTATAGACAGAGGTCCATGATGGTCAAAAGTGTTAGGGGAAGGTTAACAAACCCTACACAGTTTTTAAAGGTGAGTAAATAACAATACAATTGCTTTGCAATCATCCAGTGAGTGCCCGTTGATCAATTGGAACAGGTGGGTGCAGCCATCGATCAAAACTAAATAATTATGTACATTAAACCTTCCCGATTATATTTTTCCACAAACCTGCCTGCGGCGATTGAGTTTTCTCTTTGAATTCATAACATGTTTTACAGTAAACATTTGATTTATCGATTGACAGCAATCTAAATGAATTGAGATAGGCAAACAGTTGCTATCTACTGTAGACAGCAAATTACACATGTCATTTACTTCATGGATACTCAGTTGCTGTCTACTATAAAAGTTTCTTCATTTCATTGTGAACATCAATCATTTTGTGTCTGTCTTTCAGATAAACACTTTAATTCCTAGAGCAATCGTGGTCATCATGGTAGTGCTTCCTCCTAAGGGTGATAGCCGTCTGCGGGATTTGATGGAACGAGACTGTTGAAGCCAGTAAAAAACACATAATGTTTCATGATTCATCCTGACCAAACTAGGTGAGTTTTGTTAAATAGGCACCACATCACACGTGCGCTCTCGCCTTTTAAGAGAATGGAATTACCTACATTAGTGCTAACCATATGAAAAGCACTCTGATCGCGCTTGACTCCATTTCATGAACATGTCATGCAATGTTTTGGATTTAGTTGAGGTAAATGCATGCTTGACAGGCTCCAACTTTTGAGTAGTGAATATGGATCGAGTCCTGTTGAGTGCTTCTTTCCCAAGAGGTGGGTGCGGATTGTCCCGCGATCGAATCTCAGGGGGTGCTGGGTGATTTTTCAGGTAAAAAAAACAGTACTTTTCCCCCCTCCCCCCGATCATGCACAAAAACCTAGCGTTACTGGTTAGGGTTAATAAATGTCATTTTTTTGTGGTTGATTAACCCTAACCCAACTGAATCTCATTAAATCTCACTGCCAGAAACTATCTCCACACACCTGCTGCTGCATTGCGTCGATGACGTCACCTACCGCAGGCATATGTGGGCTGGAAGTTTTAGCCCGCATATGCGCTGGCAGTTTAGCTCAGTTGGTAGAGGGACAGACTTGGGTGCGGATGGTCCCGCGATCGAATGTCAGGGGGTGCTGGGTGATTTTTCGGGTAAAAAATAGTACTTTTCCCCCTCCCCCGATCACGCACACAAAAACCTAGCTTTACTAATGCGCCAATGTTGATATGTTCACAATAGCACTCTCCTGCCCGGTCGTGCCATTATTCACACATCAACATTATCGCACATGCATTTATTTGTCTAATTTATCTTGATACAACACATACGCACCTATTGACCTTCAATTCATAAATGTCTTTGCTGCCATCACACACAAAGAGTTGCGGAATGACATTTACACACAAAAATCTACTTTCTTTTGGGTGTAAAACCCAGAGATTTGTAGTTACTCCCCATTTTACAACTTTATTTGATAATAGCGATAGATACTCAAAAAATAAACCTAGGGAAAAAATTAGACTATCCTAATTTGCATATGCAAATTTGCGTTGCGGAATGAGGCAGACAATTGGTTTTTTTTTACATGTTTACACAAAGTGAAAACTCTGAACTTTTTAGAGTGTATCATTATTGAAGTTACTTTTTAGAAGGTTTGAAGTGTTAGCTAACTGACAAAAGCATTTTCATAAAACTTAATCATCACATTAGGAACACAGAGAACACTGATTTGCTCGAATTACCGGTCCACATACGGACCGGAGATTTCAGTCCATTACACGCTCGTTGCTACGAGTTCAGCTTGAACGCACACCATATATGGTGACGGCTCCGCCTATTGTATTAGCATTGGCCTCCAATCGAGTTCTCTCAACGTGTTGTTTGTACGGGAATTGTTCGGGCGTGAATCAAGTCGTGCAGCCCGTCGTGCAGTCTTCTCACTCGTCTGGGTAGTTTAACTCCGCCCTTATATTTGCATTATAGTGCACATTTTACACACTTGCCTGCACCGGTACAATACACAGTTTTGGTCCTAGCAACTCAGTACAATTCCGGTTTTTATTAGTCCCATCTAATCAAAGGCGATTTTGTCTTCATGAGGTTTCCCTGTTTTGGATTTTTGCTTTTGGTTTGAAATTTCGGAGGGGGGATGGCCATTAAATAAAATTGCCCTGCCTCGGTCCTTATCGGCACTCATACCAATTGTGGTTGCAGCTGTGGCCTTGGTCTCCCTATCTTAATTTGTGATTGGCCATATTAGTATTCATGCCTAGGCTCGTCCAATCAGGTGGCGTGTAGTTCGAGTAGTTGGCATGATGTCGCGCTCTTTTTGGCTTTGGGTCAATGTCTTGTTGGAGTAGTCATAGGTGCATGGTAAAAATCCCACCCAACCCACCCAGTTATTCATATTGGAGGAGTTGTTTGGGTCGCTCAGGCATTATAAGACCTGATTTTTTTTTGCTGGCTTGGGTCTGAGCCGGACTCGGCCGATGACTGGCAGGTTTTTTGGTTTGTTTTTTTGAGTGTAAAGGGTAGGGCAGTTTTTTTAGGGGGATAAGGGTCTGGACCATATTTGTTATGCTCGTTTCAATGATTTTGCCTGTGAATTTGTGGAGGGCTCGAGTTGCTCCATTCGGGGAAATCGATCCCTTCCAAATCGTGGTCCGGATCCAGATCCTCGTCCTACTTAACGTAGGATATGCTTACATTTTTTGTTGGCTAAAAAGCATGGTGTATTCTTGACTAAGGCATGGTGTATTTTTTTCTAATGCATGGTGTATAAAGCATGGTATAATATTGTTACTACTTCTATGAAAGAAGATAAATACTTATTTCAGTTGTGTGCATCAGGCAGTGATGCTTTGACTACTCCAGCTCGTCCCACATATCATTAAAGTTGTGAGTAAAGTTTACAAATTGGCTGTGTGTCGTAGTTTCTTGTCTACAGTACATAGCTTAACCTTCTGAGGACAATAGGCGTTCCAACTCGTTTCGAGCAAATTTGTGCTTAACTATTTTGTCATGAGCTAGGATTTCTAGTAGGTCATCAAAAAATAAAAGTAGGTGTTGCGGAATGACGTTGCAGAATGACAGTGTGAAGTTGTGTGCAAAACTCCATAGAGAAAAGAAAAAACATTTTTGATCTAAAAGGTTTTTTATGCTTTAATATGCACAAAAAATAAAAGAAATAGTAATCAGTGGTATTTCATATGTTACAAATTTGGTAAGTAACCTAACTATTTTCTCATTGAAATCATCATTTCACCTTCACCCCCCCCCCCCCCCCACCCCCCACTTACGTGAAATTCTTTCTGCAACCATAACGGAATGCATTTCTATGTGTTCCCTATGTGTTATTAGGCTTATTTCGTCAAGCGCATCGCATCTCTAGCTTATTTATAGCAAGCGCCCGGGGTGTACATTTGCGTAAGTCCCCGTTACACGCCCCGGCTAGCGGGGGCACAGTTTGTACGGCCACGTACACTCCCCCGCATAGCCGGGCATCATTTTTTGTACACTCGTGTATGGTCCCCGAATGGTCCCTGCCAAGGCTCAAGATAAGCGGGCGCTGGGCGACTTTTACCCCTCGGTTCTCCTGCCATAGCGCCCGGTAATGCTGAAAAATAAACAACCGAGCGCTGATATTTTGTCCAAACCAGCGCCCGTCGATAATTGGTAAGCTTGCCTAAGACATCGAATTTCGATTTGACAATACGATTTAATAAAAAGTTAGCTCCCGATAGACTGAAAGTATCTCCTGGTTCTCAATAAATCCCATGATCCGGGCGCTACTTTTGAAAAAAGTAGCTCCTGGTAAAAAAACTGTTATCTTGAGCCTTGGTCCCCGCCATGCCCTGGGTCCCCAGGGGTCGGGCTTGCAATTGATAAGTGCATTATTAATTCCATTTGATCTTACAAGTTGCCCTTTCTTAACACTGTTTATTTTCTTGACTAAAAGGATTACTTTTTTTTAGGAAGCCTTTACTCTCCAAGAATATCTTGCATGATGTGAATATGGCGCAGTGAATTTGGCAGGCTAAGGTTGTACTGTCTGTTGCATTCTCCTGGTATTGGGGTGTCACACGTTCATAGCCGCCCAAACTGCGCCATATACCATTTCCATCCAGGATGTCCTGTCGAGATCCCCTGACTTGTACAAAGTTTACCTCTTTGATGGGGTCAGGTTCTCAGAAGCAGTTTCTTATCTTTCGTGTGTAAAAGGGACACCAATTATTAGCAACCATGTCAACCATGTACAGTTGCATTGTACATACATTTTGAAATAACAATATCAGACTTTCTACTGTGTCCATCCTTAGTTGAGCGGTTGTATCTTTTGTTTTAGATTTACACATGGGATGTCAGTCTTTTGCCTCCACCCACAAAGGATTATACCCTTCACTTTTATTTTTTACCCAATTTTTTTCTCAAGAGTGAAAATTATTGAAAATTCCATTGTTTTACAGCCTAAAAAACACTACACCAACAGTCCAACACAAATTTTGACCATCAATTTAGTTTTTCACACTCGAAAATTTTACCCAGGAAATTGCAAAATGTGATATTACAGTGGGATTGTTATAATGCTGATGTTGATGGGGCGAGGTGACGTAACAGGATAGAGAGCTCATGTACATTATTGCTGTGCCGTTGTTCACTTGGTGGATCGTTTCAGTTCAGGTGTTTGTTGATTTCAATTGACATACGAATAACCATGCCCCCATGCCTCCTTCAGACCGTACAGATTGAAGAAGGCATGATCAGCGCACCGTGGTTCAGAAGTCCCATAGAAATGATGGTCCCGTGTATCGGAAGAGCTATACCCGAGCATGTTAAAAATGTCACAGATTCTTTCATAAAGAGTAGGGATCATCCGGTCTGTATTTGTACGTTCATAATATGTATTCAACTCTGACCCAAGCGAGAGTTTTTTCTTTTGCATACACCGCTTCATGTATCTTTTCAGGATTGGACCCACTTTTAAGGCCATTGATTCATTCTCATCAGTCTTGCCTTTTTTATTTTTTAAATTTTTTTTACAGATCATGATGAGGTCAGTTTAGGAATGGTGCTTCTGCCTAGTAATACGACTTTAATACTGTGCCTGCATCTGATGTCAGTAGAGATGTACCATCAACATCTTTTCTGTCTGCAGCAGAAGATAGTCAAGTTGATTCCTTTAAAGGTATATTTCCCTTATGCATGGTTCACTATGAAGGTGTGTCCACTTTATATTGTCTGTTCCCCATTCATGACCAAAAAGTACTCAATTCTATTCTTCTTGACAGTGATAAAACATAATTGACCAAAATATGAGGAAAACAGGCCGCATCCAGTGGACAAGAAATTAAGTTACTAGTCAACTATATTACTGCAAACGTGCGTTGCAAAAATAAAATAACCAAAACATTAACAAAAAGAGGTTTCAGGGATCAAGGAAAAATATTTGCTGTCTGAAAATTCTTTGGTCACACATGTTCGCAGTGCTCTTTATTGCGCTAAAACTAGGTGACAACAGACCTCAAGACCTTGTCCGGTAGAGGCACGTATTTGAAAGTTCCATGTTTTGTTTGTATTTCCTTCATAATTCTGATGATACAATGTCAAACTTGTGCAGGTGCTAAATCTTGTTTTCATGTATTCTTTCATATAGGTCCCAAGGCACCAGCCGATATGAATCCCAGCCTGCAACTTCTGGTGGACGAGCTGTTAGAAGCTGGTGATGGCATTTCCATAGAGGATACAGTTTATAAGGCCAGGCTAGCTCTTGGCATCTATAATTTTCCCGCCTGTGGAAAAGTGACAAAGGGGGCAGGTTCAGGAGCAAAGGAGCACTGCTGTCAAAAGTGCATGATAAAGGGTTAGATTTCTGGACTTTCAATGTTGGCAGGTAGGGCTATGGTAATGATGTATTTATGATTGATACAACTTCAAAAAGAGTGTATGCATTACTATGTCATTATGTTCTCATTCAAACTTTGCCTCTTTGTAAAGCATGCATGATCACAAAATGATATGTGTTGTTACATGCGTACTGTGGGGTCTAAAATCGACCATCGTCAAGAGAGAAGGTGTGCTTTTGTAAGACTCCTGTTGATATTTTACTCATTATGGGGTCAAATTGGGGAGACAACATGCAAACCTCATTGTTTTATGGTGAATTTTGCCTTCAGAGGAAATACATGTTTAAGGTGAGGGGTCTGGTAAATCCTTAATGTTTGAACACATTATTATTTAATGTTTATATAAATAATCTTCTAAAGTAATTTAAATTCATAATCTTTGCCGATGACACAAACTTACTTGCCTCTCTATCTCACAGCTATTTGATCAATCTTATCAACACTGCAAATATTGAGCTCATTACAATATCTACTTGGCTAGTAGATGCTAAATAAGTATCCATAAATGTGTATTTAGACTTCTTTTTACTCTTGAACGAGTTAGTCATTTCTGCCATGATTGATTTAAATGATATGATTAGATTTTTTTCAGTATCTCATGCACAATTGTTTCACGTTTATTTACACAGCTTGCTACTCATGGCATTCTCCAATATACCCTTCGTGGGATGCTTTGAGAAGAGCAGAGAAAGTCTCTGTTTATAATATAAACTCTCAACATGCCATTTTTTAAATTTAAGACTAAGATTTAGGCAGAAATAAATGTAAATGTTAAAGTTAGATGGTTGTAAAATGGCGAAGAAACCATGTAGTTGTATGTGTGGTGTGCGTGCTAACTTCCCACACACACAATTCGGTAAATGTAAACAACAGCCAATCGATCGGGCAATCGATATACAATTGGGGTCTTGTGGTTGCTATTAAAACCCGCTGGTTAAAAGACCAAAAAGACCAAAACAAATTCATATAATTGCCATGATCTCATCGGGTATAAAACATGTTTGTCACACAGATTCATACCAAATTACCCTGATGTTATCTGGGTAAAACAAGTCGGACAGAGTCGGACCAAATTGCCATGATGTTATCTGGGTAAAACAAGTCGGACAGAGTCGGACCAAATTGCCATGATGTTATCTGGGTAAAACAAGTCGGACAGAGTCGGACCAAATTGCCATGATGTTATCTGGGTAAAACAAGTCGGACAGAGTCGGACCAAATTACCCTGATGTTATCTGGGTAAAACAAGTCGGACAGAGTCGGACCAAATTGCCATGATGTTATCTGGGTAAAACAAGTCGGACAGAGTCGGACCAAATTGCCATGATGTTATCTGGGTAAAACAAGTCGGACAGAGTCGGACCAAATTACCCTGATGTTATCTGGGTAAAACAAGTCGGACCAAATTGCCATGATGTTATCTGGGTAAAACAAGTCGGACAGAGTCGGACCAAATTGCCATGATGTTATCTGGGTAAAACAAGTCGAACAGAGTCGGACCAAATTGCCATGATCTCTTTCGGGTATAAAACATGTCACACAGATCCAGACCAAATTACCCTGATGTTATCTGGGTAAAACAAGTCGAACATAGTCGGACCAAATTGCCATGATCTCATTCGGGTATAAAACATGTCACACAGATCCAGACCAAATTACCCTGATGTTATCATCAGGTATAAAACATGTCACACAGAATCGGACCAAATTGCCATGATCTCATCGGGTATAAAATATGTCACACAGATTCAGACCAAATTACCCTGATGTTATCTGGGTAAAATATGTCACACAGAATCGGACCAAATTGCCATGATCTCATCGGGTATAAAACATGTCACACAGATCCAGACCAAATTACCCTGATGTTATCTGGGTAAAACAAGTCGCACAGAATAGGCCAAATTGCCATTATGTTATACAGAATCAGACCAAAAACACGTCATACAGAATTGCCAAATTGCCAAATTACCCTGATGTTATCATCATCAGATATAAAACAAGTCACACAGAATCGGACCAAATTAACATGATCTCATCGGGTATAAAACAAGTCGGACAGAGTCGGACCAAATTGCCATGATGTTATCTGGGTAAAACAAGTCGGACAGAGTCGGACCAAATTGCCATGATGTTATCTGGGTAAAACAAGTCGGACAGAGTCGGACCAAATTACCCTGATGTTATCTGGGTAAAACAAGTCGGACAGAGTCGGACCAAATTGCCATGATGTTATCTGGGTAAAACAAGTCGGACAGAGTCGGACCAAATTGCCATGATGTTATCTGGGTAAAACAAGTCGAACAGAGTCGGACCAAATTGCCATGATCTCATTCGGGTATAAAACATGTCACACAGATCCAGACCAAATTACCCTGATGTTATCTGGGTAAAACAAGTCGAACATAGTCGGACCAAATTGCCATGATCTCATTCGGGTATAAAACATGTCACACAGATCCAGACCAAATTACCCTGATGTTATCATCAGGTATAAAACATGTCACACAGAATCGGACCAAATTGCCATGATCTCATCGGGTATAAAATATGTCACACAGATTCAGACCAAATTACCCTGATGTTATCTGGGTAAAATATGTCACACAGAATCGGACCAAATTGCCATGATCTCATCGGGTATAAAACATGTCACACAGATCCAGACCAAATTACCCTGATGTTATCTGGGTAAAACAAGTCGCACAGAATAGGCCAAATTGCCATTATGTTATACAGAATCAGACCAAAAACACGTCATACAGAATTGCCAAATTGCCAAATTACCCTGATGTTATCATCATCAGATATAAAACAAGTCACACAGAATCGGACCAAATTAACATGATCTCATCGGGTATAAAACAAGTCGGACAGAGTCGGACCAAATTGCCATGATGTTATCTGGGTAAAACAAGTCGGACAGAGTCGGACCAAATTGCCATGATGTTATCTGGGTAAAACAAGTCGGACAGAGTCGGACCAAATTACCCTGATGTTATCTGGGTAAAACAAGTCGGACAGAGTCGGACTAAATTGCCATGATGTTATCTGGGTAAAACAAGTCGGACAGAGTCGGACCAAATTGCCATGATGTTATCTGGGTAAAACAAGTCGAACAGAGTCGGACCAAATTGCCATGATCTCTTTCGGGTATAAAACATGTCACACAGATCCAGACCAAATTACCCTGATGTTATCTGGGTAAAACAAGTCGAACAGAGTCGGACCAAATTGCCATGATCTCATTCGGGTATAAAACATGTCACACAGATCCAGACCAAATTACCCTGATGTTATCATCAGGTATAAAACATGTCACACAGAATCGGACCAAATTGCCATGATCTCATCGGGTATAAAATATGTCACACAGATTCAGACCAAATTACCCTGATGTTATCTGGGTAAAAGATGTCACACAGAATCGGACCAAATTGCCATGATCTCATCGGGTATAAAACATGTCACACAGATCCAGACCAAATTATCCTGATGTTATCTGGGTAAAACAAGTCGCACAGAATAGGCCAAATTGCCATTATGTTATACAGAATCAGACCAAAAACACGTCATACAGAATTGCCAAATTGCCAAATTACCCTGATGTTATCATCATCAGATGTAAAACAAGTCACACAGAATCGGACCAAATTAACATGATCTCATCGGGTATAAAACAAGTCGGACAGAGTCGGACCAAATTGCCATGATGTTATCTGGGTAAAACAAGTCGGACAGAGTCGGACCAAATTGCCATGATGTTATCTGGGTAAAACAAGTCGGACAGAGTCGGACCAAATTACCCTGATGTTATCTGGGTAAAACAAGTCGGACAGAGTCGGACCAAATTGCCATGATGTTATCTGGGTAAAACAAGTCGGACAGAGTCGGACCAAATTGCCATGATGTTATCTGGGTAAAACAAGTCGAACAGAGTCGGACCAAATTGCCATGATCTCATTCGGGTATAAAACATGTCACACAGATCCAGACCAAATTACCCCGATGTTATCTGGGTAAAACAAGTCGAACAGAGTCGGACCAAATTGCCATGATCTCATTCGGGTATAAAACATGTCACACAGATCCAGACCAAATTACCCTGATGTTATCATCAGGTATAAAACATGTCACACAGAATCGGACCAAATTGCCATGATCTCATCGGGTATAAAATATGTCACACAGATTCAGACCAAATTACCCTGATGTTATCTGGGTAAAAGATGTCACACAGAATCGGACCAAATTGCCATGATCTCATCGGGTATAAAACATGTCACACAGATCCAGACCAAATTATCCTGATGTTATCTGGGTAAAACAAGTCGCACAGAATAGGCCAAATTGCCATTATGTTATACAGAATCAGACCAAAAACACGTCATACAGAATTGCCAAATTGCCAAATTACCCTGATGTTATCATCATCAGATATAAAACAAGTCACACAGAATCGGACAAAATTAACATGATCTCATCGGGTATAAAACAAGTCGGACAGAGTCGGACCAAATTGCCATGATGTTATCTGGGTAAAACAAGTCGGACAGAGTCGGACCAAATTGCCATGATGTTATCTGGGTAAAACAAGTCGGACAGAGTCGGACCAAATTACCCTGATGTTATCTGGGTAAAACAAGTCGGACAGAGTCGGACCAAATTGCCATGATGTTATCTGGGTAAAACAAGTCGGACAGAGTCGGACCAAATTGCCATGATGTTATCTGGGTAAAACAAGTCGAACAGAGTCGGACCAAATTGCCATGATCTCATTCGGGTATAAAACATGTCACACAGATCCAGACCAAATTACCCTGATGTTATCTGGGTAAAACAAGTCGAACAGAGTCGGACCAAATTGCCATGATCTCATTCGGGTATAAAACATGTCACACAGATCCAGACCAAATTACCCTGATGTTATCATCAGGTATAAAACATGTCACACAGAATCGGACCAAATTGCCATGATCTCATCGGGTATAAAATATGTCACACAGATTCAGACCAAATTACCCTGATGTTATCTGGGTAAAATATGTCACACAGAATCGGACCAAATTGCCATGATCTCATCGGGTATAAAACATGTCACACAGATCCAGACCAAATTACCCTGATGTTATCTGGGTAAAACAAGTCGCACAGAATAGGCCAAATTGCCATTATGTTATACAGAATCAGACCAAAAACACGTCATACAGAATTGCCAAATTGCCAAATTACCCTGATGTTATCATCATCAGATATAAAACAAGTCACACAGAATCGGACCAAATTAACATGATCTCATCGGGTATAAAACATGTCACACAGATTCCGACCAAATTACCCTGATGTTATCTGAGTAAAACATGTCACACAGAATCGGACCAAATTACCATGATCTCATCGGGTATAAAACATGTCACACAGATTCAGACCAAATTACCCTGATGTTATCTGGGTAAAATATGTCACACAGAATCGGACCAAATTGCCCTGATGTTATCTGGGTAAAACAAGTCGGACCAAATTGCCATGATCTCATTCGGGTATAAAACATGTCACACAGATCCAGACCAAATTACCCTGATGTTATCATCAGGTATAAAACATGTCACACAGAATCGGACCAAATTGCCATGATCTCATCGGGTATAAAATATGTCACACAGATTCAGACCAAATTACCCTGATGTTATCTGGGTAAAAGATGTCACACAGAATCGGACCAAATTGCCATGATCTCATTCGGGTATAAAACATGTCACACAGATCCAGACCAAATTACCCTGATGTTATCTGGGTAAAACAAGTCGCACAGAATAGGCCAAATTGCCATTATGTTATACAGAATCAGACCAAAAACACGTCATACAGAATTGCCAAATTGCCAAATTACCCTGATGTTATCATCATCAGATATAAAACAAGTCACACAGAATCGGACCAAATTAACATGATCTCATTGGGTATAAAACATGTCACACAGATTCCGACCAAATTACCCTGATGTTATCTGAGTAAAACATGTCACACAGAATCGGACCAAATTACCCTGATGTTATCTGGGTAAAATATGTCACACAGAATCGGACCAAATTGCCCTGATGTTATCTGGGTAAAACAAGTCGGACCAAATTGCCATGATCTCATTCGGGTATAAAACATGTCACACAGATCCAGACCAAATTACCCTGATGTTATCATCAGGTATAAAACATGTCACACAGAATCGGACCAAATTGCCATGATCTCATCGGGTATAAAATATGTCACACAGATTCAGACCAAATTACCCTGATGTTATCTGGGTAAAAGATGTCACACAGAATCGGACCAAATTGCCATGATCTCATTCGGGTATAAAACATGTCACACAGATCCAGACCAAATTACCCTGATGTTATCTGGGTAAAACAAGTCGCACAGAATAGGCCAAATTGCCATTATGTTATACAGAATCAGACCAAAAACACGTCATACAGAATTGCCAAATTGCCAAATTACCCTGATGTTATCATCATCAGATATAAAACAAGTCACACAGAATCGGACCAAATTAACATGATCTCATTGGGTATAAAACATGTCACACAGATTCCGACCAAATTACCCTGATGTTATCTGAGTAAAACATGTCACACAGAATCGGACCAAATTACCATGATCTCATCGGGTATAAAACATGTCACACAGATTCAGACCAAATTACCCTGATGTTATCTGGGTAAAATATGTCACACAGAATCGGACCAAATTGCCCTGATGTTATCTGGGTAAAACAAGTCGGACCAAATTGCCATGATCTCATTCGGGTATAAAACATGTCACACAGATCCAGACCAAATTACCCTGATGTTAACATCAGGTATCGCGGGTTTGCAGATTTTCACTTCAGGTGGTTAGCAATATTGTAAGAGTATTTTTGGCCTTTTTTACATAGATCACAATTATGCTTTAAATTGCTAATTTTGATTTGTATAGTGTCATGTATGAATTGGGTTGATACATGCATGTTTAGTTTTGCAAAATAATTATGAAAAATCAATGCACCTGCGCAAATGTTGATATGCTCACAATATAATAGCATGTGCATTGATTTGTCTAATTTCACTCGAAACAACACATACGCATTTATTGATCTATAAGAAACACACAATGTATTTGGAGTGTGTGGTTTGTGTTGGTCAATGTATTAAATGCCTTTGTTTCTCTTTTTCTCAACAGGACCATTAGCTGCTCATCAACTTACACCTCCTGAATCGGAGAGTTTAAAGTCCATGAATATTCACAATGTCGTTCCCTGTAACATGAATTCAAAGCAACCAATGTCAACCCACGACAGAACCAATTCTCATCTCTTGCTACAACAAAGAGGCAAAACGCATCGTTTCCTCATTCACTCTGTGTGGTGTAGATGGGAGAAAGCCTCTGAGTTTGGGCAGATACTCCACTTTGTCAATATCTTTGATGGCCATACTACTCATAACCTTGCCAAAATAGAGTGGATGCCAATGCCTGTTTTAGACGTAGACAGCTTGCTATGGAAGGTAAATGTGGGTACTCCATTAGAAACTAGCTTCGTTTCCGTGAAGCAACTACCATCATCTCTGGTCACTGCAGTTGATGATGCCGATAAAAGCGTCATTTGGATTCTGGATTTTAATGAGAGTTTTATTTGATTTTAACCCTAAAGCTCCCAGTGTTGGAATCAATGATCAACTGCCAGAGGACAGAATGATGATAGGATAGCAATACCTTAACTATATCATCATATTGTTTTTCTCAGCCACTATTATGGTTATATTGCATCCAACATTTTAGATGTATAAAGCATCAAGGCCTTGAAACTCCACATTTGTTTGCCTTGTATAGATAATGTACAGGAACCCTGGGTTCTATTGAAATGGGCTCATTTTATGGTATTGCCATACACCATAGACATGCTGGAGTTGATCAAAACCACTAACTAGGGTCACTTTTTTTAAAACTGGATATGGGGCATTCCACCAGACTAAATGTGACCTTCCCTAATGGACCGCATACCATTGTTTAGAACAATAGAAACCGGCTGCAACCTCACGGAACTACACGGAACCGATAGTGGTTGCCGGACTGTCGAGTTTTGATGCGCTCCCTAACTTGATTATTTCTATTTTACATGAAAGGTCATAATTCCAATGGTTCTTATTTTAGAAGCACAAGGTCACAACAAATGTGCCCATTACACAGACTGGCAGGTGGTAACCACCTTTGCCAGTATTTAAAATATCTTGTTGTGAAGAAGAGATCACAGCAACAACAACAAAAATCTTTAATTAATGTGTTAATTGCCCACAAATATCGCAGTGGCATGTCGTAGCCAGTCACTGTCGTTTCATTTGAGATGGGGAATTGTCAAGTTGTGATGGTCAAATTTGTTAGAAACTTATTAGTGCCAAAATGTAGGGGTGAGAAGGGAGTGTTCGCTCTTTCGAAATGGCATAGAGATGTCGATTTTAAAGATTGAATGGACCTATTGACATTTAATCAAAGATTGATATCTTGGTAACATATATGACCACAATTTTAGTACCCTATGCCTTATACACCTATCAGTTGTAAGACGCACTATACGACCCCCGAGAGAAGTGCGTCGTGGGTGCGTCGTTTACCAATAATTCTTGACGGAGGGTACGTCAGTGGCAGCCTTTGGTCTGTCAACAAAATGACGGAGGGTGCGTAAAGGTCCGTCACTTTACATGGGTGCGAATGGG
The DNA here is from genome assembly GCA_035610835.1 of Ophiura sarsii. Classification (NCBI taxonomy): domain Eukaryota; kingdom Metazoa; phylum Echinodermata; class Ophiuroidea; order Amphilepidida; family Ophiuridae; genus Ophiura; species Ophiura sarsii. The sequence continues at coordinate 5,415,507 of CM069444.1, read as the reverse complement.
CTGATAGTTGACTGAGGGTGCGTATTTGGATGGCAATGGTCCGTCGTTTTTTTGACACAGGCTGCGTCATGGTACATGAGAAGTTGACGCACCTCGGTAAAGTGACGCACCACTCCCAGGGGTCGTATAGTGCGTCTTGCAACTGATAGGTGTATTACTGTAAAGGGACGAGTAAAAGATAAAGACTGGCGTTTCAAAATGGTGAACTGTCCCCCGGTATAGTCCAGAGGCCAGGCGAGTTAGCCATGGGCTCCATAATAAGGCTTCATGAAGTAGTGTGTATCAAATGGATATAGGCCTACACATTTGTTATGCAATGTGATTCTTCCAAAATAAAATGTAGGGAGTCCAACATTTAAGGATGGGGTCACTGTGAAATATACTCATTTCGAATTTTAAAGTGATAATAAATGCTACATTTTAAAACATCTTCTATTTTTAGCAATATTTCATTCTAGATAGCAATTTTTATGATTAGGTAAATTACAGTTTTGAAATTATACAAATCATATCATGTTAACCCCCATGGGTAAACATGCCCCATCATGGAAGGGCTAATGTGCCCCATAGCACAATAAGTGCATTAAACTGGTAAAGTCACTAAAGTGGTAACCATGCATCCCATACAATGATGGGTTCATAAGAATGCACACTACTACTAAATATAAAAAGAGGGCCATAAGGCTGGGTTCACATAGAAGTATACGGTATTCGCTATACGCTATTACGGGCACGGCAAGTCACATAGGGTATACGCGAGCCCTACTCGTAGTAGCCGAATTGCAGCCACATCCAAACAGGACGGTATACGGTGCACGAAAATCGAACACGCACGATTCTCGGTATACTATTCTATACTACACTATACCAAGGAGTTATTATAGATGTTAACTATAATAACTCCTTGACTATACGCAGGTATACGGCCTTGAATGGTGCCGTCTTATGTGACCGAATAGCGTATAGCGAATAGCGTATACCGTATACTCCTATGTGAACCCAGCCTAAGGGATATGTACAAAATTAGTGATTTCAGAATTGTTCACATGATATCCATAGTGTGCCTGGCGATGGTCAATTATTTCAATGATGGGTCTATTTAAGCACTGCCATTGATTTTCAATATCCATGCCTTCAATTTTGTGATGCCTTTTATATTGTGTATTTATGAATGTTATTTGTGTATAAATTGTATGTTATTTAATACCATGTATTTGGTACATGTATATCATTGTCCTGTATAATATAATAATACAGTATTCATTATGACTTGTGTAAACATTATATTATATGTGAGTAGTTATAAGAAGATTATCAAATTTTATATTGGTACATCATGGGAGTTACATTTATAGTATCTTCTGAATATATTACACTTGAAGCTACACACTTTTGAATTTATTGGACTATAAACCTGATGAAACACACTACTGAAAAGTCAGTAGCCCCATATTCTCTTATTTGAGTATTTTGAAAATTCCACTGATTTTGAAACTGGCCACTGTAAATTAAACGGTAAATTATTAAAATATTTAGAGAGTACTTATTGTAGTACTATTTTTTTTCATGTTCCATATCGTCAGCCTGCTTCGATAATTGCCTAACTCACTTTTCAGCGAAATTGAGTTTTTTGCATAAATCATGTCTTCATTACATTATGCACATGCTGTTATAATACCTAAGTCATTGACAAATCAAAAGTGTTGATAAATGCACAATTGCAATTCTGCCTGAGTCAGCATTGTTAGTTAAGCAGATTGTAATAAGTATGTAAAATATAACAAGCCACATTTCAAGGTATATATATCCCCAACCCAGGGTTCTAGCTAGGACAGGCGGCGCCGGGCGGGTCCGCCCACCACAGGGCTAGCCCGCCCAGCGCTGGGCCTGGAATTGGGCTGGCCGCCCGGCACTCTAAACAATTTTTATTTTTTTTATTTTTTACAATTTGTGGATAAAATCATTAAACTGCCTCATAAAACAAGAAATTATGTGGCAGGAACCCTCTAAGTGCATTAAAAAAAACCTAAAGACATTAAGAAGGACTCTGGATCCCATGCCATGATCCACTGCACTTCGTTCGCTACATTTTCTCCGTTCGCTGTCAGTAAATTTACCCGGTTCTAAAATGGTCCTGGCTAGAACCCTACCCCAACCTAATTCTATCCAACAGGTACTGCTCCTGTTGGAATTCACCTGCACTATTCATGGTGCTATTCAACATATCGTCAGCCTGCTTCTATAACTGCCTAACTCACTTTTCCTATTTTTGTTGTTTTCTCAAAACTAGAACAAATGAGTGCCATAGGTACCTTTTACTGGAGAAACCTCGTCCATTCTCTTATCCCCCCCCCCCCCCCCCCCCCCCCAAGAAAAAGAAGAATGTTGGGGTTCAGTAAGACAAAACCAGGATAATGAAACCATGTACTGTAAAAGTGCTACATTTTTTTTGCGATAAAATCTGCAAGCGCAAATGTCCAAATATATATATTTTTTTATGTAGGTCCATGTATGGAAGCGCAAAATCGCGAAAAATTACACAAACACACATTTCCACTTTTACAGTACATCTAACATTAGTATTGCCACCACTCCAAATAGGGACCTTCCGTGTTTGGGATTAGCGGCTATTTTGGAGGTATCACGAAGCGTTTGCAACATCATTTGATCCCCATATCTCCCCATTCAATTCAATCTGGTGAATGACCCCAAAGTAGTAGGCTATATGGTTAGTTACTAATATTGACATGTGGTTACAGTAATTGATATCCAGTTTAGTTTTTGAAGGTTTGCAATTTTCATTAATGATAATCACCGTATTTCAACTTACTTGACCTGCATTCAAATTGTATGCCATTGGATTTGTATACATTGTGTTAATAGGACTGTTTTTTTATTTTTTTTTATTTGCTTGTTTAATAAATATTTATAAGCAATTACAATTGCACCAACTATCGGACTTGTCTTCTCAAATTGTGGTATATATGTGATGAAATTGAATGTTATATTATATACTGAAGATAGCAATGCCAACCATTATAGTATCAGCCTACATTGCTTGCTATTTGCTGAACACATCAATTGCAACCATAGAAATGTTTGCTATCTAATGAAGATAGCAATGCCAACCATAGTGTCAGCATAAATTGCTTGCTATTTGCAGAAAAAGAAATCAATTTCAGCCATAGAAATGTTTGCTTTCAATGCCGCCAACCATAGTGTCAACATAAATTGCTTGCTATTTGCTGAACAAATCAATTTCAAACATAGTAATGTTTGCTCTCTAACGAAGATAGCAATGCCAACCATAGTGTCAGCATAAATTGCTTGCTAGCGCTATTTACTGAATACATCAATTGCAGCCAAAGGAATGTTTGCTATCTACTGAAGATAGCAATGCCAACCATGATATTTCTAATAAAACTAATCAGACGATGCCAGATATGGGCTCGAATATTCAGGGTTAAATTATAAATGGGACAAACGGTTAATGAATGGCTGGTTCAATTAAAAAATTAATACGGATACAGACACTAGCTGGTTATCCAACTTGGGTCGTATAATCGATATCCATTTTTACATTGAAACCAACGGATATTCAAATGTACAGCTATTTGTCCACCGTCGTCAATCCTGGAAAGTCTTGGAACGCTTTATACTTGTTTTCAACGGGAAACTAACACCCCTTGACATTGGTAAAAAATTCTGAAAGGATTTCACATTTTTGCATTTTTTCCGTAAAATTTGTAAAATCTGGGGTCAATAGGGACACCAACGTTTTTAATGAAAATATTATATCTACTCCATATATTTGATTTTTTGAAAGAGCAGTTTTAAGGCTTATTATGTGGACATAATATCATCTCAAAAAGTTGACTCGTTTGGGTACAAGAAAACAATTATGGTCTGGATAAGTGTATAGATGTCCCTGACGACCCAGTTCTATGAACGCTTGATTGAAAGCTTCAATTTTGAGCTGTTATTTTGCCATTGTTGACCAGAAATGTTCATATTCTTGTTAAAACTGATACTATGACTTTAATATGTCATAAACCAACTCCAAAAGTGTGCCGGATATAATACTTCATGCTAATATTCCAAGAGATGAGGGTGCTATTTTGTACACTAGTATTTTTCACATTTAATGAAAAACAGCGAAATATCTCCAAGTGCTCAATTTACAATTTCCAAGATACAAAACGTGCTTATTGGTCAAATATAACCGTCCTAAATTTCAGATATCTGTTTAAGAGGCTGTTTATAACCTAATTTGATATGAAAAATGTGGCGTCTGAGTAGCCAGAACCAGAACAGGACAACCTTTAAGCTTATAAACGCTCCCCCTATAGATGAGGTGACCGTTGTTTACATCAGTAGTGTTTACAAATTGATTAGCGCCTGGTCTAAAGACATGCTAGAGGTAATAGTCCATGACTACTGCATACATACTATTCGAAAGCGAAACACACATCACTGAGCGCCAATTTTAAAAGCACATGCCCTTATTGGTACGTACGCATACTGCAGGGCAACCAGATTTAGTACCTGGTCTCTCACTGTGCTTAGGGG